>JALJCQ010000023.1:1200000-1555140 GCA_023091665.1 Pythium myriotylum
TACAGCGCTTCCATCTCCTTCATCACAGCCTCGCGTTCTTTCTGTAGTTGCTCAAGCTTGCGCTGCTCTTCGGCACGCCGTTTCACCTCTTCGGACAGCCACTTCGCCTCGTTACCGCGCATATTACCAACACGGTTGCGACCGTAAGCAGCCTGGGATCGACGTGCTTCCGCTTGAAGCTTCTGCTGCTGCTTCAAGCGAGCCTTCGTAGCATTGATCTCCTCCATTTTGCGCTTGAGAACCCGCTCTTGGGCTTCCTTCTGCGACCCAAGTTGCTGGATCCGCTGCTTGTCTCGTTGCTGCGTCTTCTTCAAACTCAAGATCTCACGGTGACGGCGGTTTGCCTCTTCTTCATACCTTTTCCGTTCATCTTGCATTTTCTTCACCAAATCAACTTTTTGGCGCTTCATGTTGGTAATCTCCGCCGTGAGCACGCGCAGCTGCATCTCGTTCTTCTTCTTTTGGTTCATGAAGCGGTTCATATCAGTTTGCTTTTTCTTCAACGACATCAACTCCGCCTCTTTTTCCTTCAGATCACCTGCCAGCTTCGTCAACCGTCCGCTGCTCGCACCAACGTCACCACCAGACTTGATCTTCGTCTCGATATGCTGAATCTCTTCAATTAGGCGATCACGGTCAACCTGAATGCTGCGGACCTGTTCGGCCATCTGTGCCATTTTAGATTCGTAGAAACTCTTCAGGCGGTCATAATTCTCCTGGGCTTGGCGAATGTTTTGCACAAGCTGTTCCTTAAGAGAAATGTCATGGGCCAAATCCTGCACCGAGTCACCAAGATGTCGTTGACGTCTCTGGAAGACTCGTTCACGGTCTGCGTCCTCCTCCGTCAGCTCTAGGTTGAGTTCAAGACCACCAGTGCCTTCATCCATAGACTCATCGTCACCATCTACATCACCCACGCCAGAATCGCTCACTCCGCCGTCTTCATCCATGCTTGCATCGCTTTGCAGTTTCTTGAGCATTTCAGCCTCACGCTCAATTTCCTTCTCCGCACGCGCCAACAAGTCCGTGTCCACCTTTAGCTCTGGCTCGACAAATGTTGGAAGAGGGTTTGCTGACGCACTACCAAACGTCAGCATGGCTTCAGGCATCGAGTTCATCATGGCACGGTCGCGCTCACGCTCTGCCTCACGGAGTTTCTCCTGTAGATCAGCGATTGTACGAAGTTGCTCCTTGAGCACATTCGCTGTCCTCTCTCGACCTTCTGGCCCCGTCATCTCACCACCCCCATGCCCGGCCTCTTCGACACAAAGGCGCAAGTAATCACGTTCAGCCTGAGCGGCAATCATCTCTTCTTTCAGATGGTCGAGCTGGGTGCGACTTCGCTTCATTTCCGACGTGAGTCTTGCGACTTCGTTTTCTGCGGTCTCCGCTCGAGAACGCAGGCTCGTGTACGTGTCTGCGTCCATAGACATGCCGATCATGTTGAGCCCGACGTTCGCGAGCTTGAGCTCGCTCTCCGACATTCCGGGGTTGCGCAGTCGGAATACCTCAGCCTGCAGCATTTGGACTTGGCGGCGCAGCTCGGCTGCCATCGCTGAACCTTCGTCACGGTTTACAACCGGCTTATTCTTGATATTACGCGCGCGGTTTGCGTACTTGAGCGCGTTCAACGTTTCTTCGAAGTTGACGTCGGCTGGACTCACACAGCACAGCATGAGCGTGCGGCTGTTACCGCCGAGCGAATCTTGCAGCATTCGAGTGAGCTTCGAGTCTCGGTACGGCACATGGACGCGGCCACGCTTGGTGTCATCGCCGAGCGCGCTGATGACGTTACCGAGCGCGAGCAGACCCTTGTTAATGTCAATACCCTCCTTGAGTCGCTTGCCCTCGGCCTGAGTACGCTTCTGTCGCTCAGAGCCGGCGAGATCGACAAAGTTGAAGTAGGAGCTGCGCGTTTCAAAGTCGTCCTCAGAGAGCTCCCCATCGCCGGCGCCGTCCACGGGGATGTGCTGCACGAGCGACACCGTGAAGATAGCGTGCGAGCGACTCGAGACGGCGTTCATGAGCGTGGAGCCCGTGGTTCGGCAGAGCGTGCCGCGCTCAAGCAGGCGGAGACACTGGTCGCTGTCCTCGACGAGCTCTTCGACGGCGCCCGTGACCTGGACCTCGCCTTTCTCGGTCTCGCGCAGCGTCACGCGCGATTCGCCCGAGCCGTCGTGGACGAGCTGCACGAGCAGGTCGCGGATCTCTTCGCCGTAGACCTCGAGGAAGCGCACGCGGATCTCGGCGCGGTACTGCGGCTTGGCGAGCGTCTTGACGTCGACCTGCTCGAACATGTGGGTGATGACGCGCGGGATGATGCCGTACTCCTCGGGCGCGATGTGGACGGCGCTGCTGCTGCCCATGGTGAAGGTCTTGCCGGAGCCCGTCTGTCCGTAGGCGAAGATGGTGGCGTTGTAGCCGTCGAAGGCCGCGTTCACGAGCGGCTCGACGCAGCTCCAGATGTCGCTCTGCTGCGCGTACTTGGAGAAGACGTAGTCGTACGTGAACGAGCGGTTCTTGCCCATGACGATCTGGCGCTCGTCCTCCACGACCGAGACGCACTCGTCGCAGCGCTCGACCTTCTCGCGCCCGATGAGCGGCCGCACGCGCACGGCCACGCGCACGGACGAGCCGTCGTCGCCCTCGTCCATGCTCGCCTTCTTCCTTGCCGCCAGAACAATGGGGGACCGAGTCAGCCAAGTGCAATCACCCAATGACCCACGAAGGGGAGGAAAAAAGGAAGAGAGGAGTTGAAGTGGGTACTGGATTTGGAGACGGGCGGGAAAAACGACACTTGGGTCAGAAAGGGGAGGCCCAAGCCATCTATTGGAGCGCGCTAAAAGTACTGCACAGAGCGCATTTGAAGAAAGGCAGCGACCGACTCACTCAATCCTCCGAGCTGTAGACGAGTGGGGAGCTCTCTTCGGCAAAAAGATTTTTTAGCAGTGGCTTCGAGCTTGCGGTGGGGACGCCACATCGATCGCAAAGTACATCCGATCTTTTCGCCTCAGAATCGACAAGTCTCGTTGAAGCCTTTCATGGTGGTGTTTTTACACTCTGGATCGCCGTGCTCCAGGACGAAGGATGAAGTAGAATCACCAGCAAAGAGACTTGACTGAGGCAGCATCTTTGAAAGTATCACTATGTGCATACACCAGGCGCCATGTACACGGCCTGTCCGCGTTCCTTCCCTCAACTCTGTCTCTCCTGGAGAAACGAAGCGACTGGGACGCTAGATGTTTGAGATGTGCCCACGGAGATCTTCAATATGCCGATCTCCGCATACGCGGCTTCTGGGATGTCGCATTGTAGATAACGGAGGGGCTCTCACGACTTCTCGATGTCCGGGAGGTCGCACCATGACAATAGCGATGCCTACTGCTGCTACGTGGTCTAGTTAGAGCGGTGGTCTTTGACATGAAGATCCTCGGTCTCTTCAAGTGAAGTATCTTCGTAGAATTTGAAGTAGGAGCCACGCTCTTCGACCACCCCGTTTGTGACTAGGTGCTGGATCGTAAATGAGTACTCAAGGGCCTCGCCGACCTTGCATGGGCCCACCTAGCGCACTATTGACGTTGTTGAGCGTGGATGCTTGTCAACACGCGTTCACAAGACGCAGTCACCCTTGCTAGAGTTTTGCAACGTGTCACAGTTGTGCATTTCCTGATGAATGCATTGCCGAACGTTACCGGTGATTGCAAGAAACCAAGTTGATTAATGAGCTTAGGCGGACATGTAGAAAGCAGCGAGCTAGACAATGCGGAGGGGCGGCCCCTGTGGGCGTCCCCTTGGTGAACTAGGACATGCAGATCGGAGGTGCCCGTGTCCAAATGGGGAGTCGGGCATGGGGTCGGCGTGTGGTGTTGTGCCACCAGCACCATGACCCAGCGCGAAGCACGCGCTTGTCGACACTTGATTCGCTGAAGGCGTGGCGGTCGCAGCGCCACTCAAACTCGTTCTCGCCGACCGCTGTGAGTGATTCGCTCGCGACACGGGCCGAGTAAGACGAGCAGACCACCACATGCAGCACCATATACTGAGTACTGGTCAGAATATGGCGGATCATGAACGAGGGTTCCTTAGCCTCCGAGACTTCGAACGGACCGATCCACTGAGCCAAAAGCTTGTTGTTCGAGAGGCGTTGGTCAACGCGAGACCACAACACGTAGTCCCCAACGTCAAAGTTGGCCGGATGGCCATTCTTCTTGACCATGGCACGGAGGCGGCGGCACTCCTTCGCATCGACGACTTCCCGGTTTATATCTTCGAGGCTCGCCTTGAGTTTCGCCAACGAGTCACGAATGTTCGCCGTGTCGATGGAGCGACTACGAAGACCGCCTCGGTCGAACGAGTGTGCAATCACGTCGAGTGCACTAGGGGCAGACAGAGCAAGGAAAAGCTCCATCGGCGCATGGTCAGCAAGGGACTCCACCGGCGTGTGGTTGATGTTGGCTTGAATAACCGGCAGTAAGTACGGCCACTCCTTGGTGTCGAGACCATACTCGAGCAACAACACCCGCATCACTTGGAGAGCATCTCGATTGACTCGTTCTACGGTCCCGTTGATTCAGGGAGCGAAAACCAGCGTGAAGTCCTGCAGGATCTTGAGCACTCGAGCGGCTGATGGTGCGAGACTATGGTGGCTGCTGTGATGCAGTGCCGGCGGGTGCTGCCAGATTTGCTCAGGGAAGGACAGCCTGTCACACGTCACAGACGGCGCGTCTTGTTGGACGACTCGGCGTGCAACACGGGCGGCGTGTTATTGGACGACTTTGGTCACACGCGTCACAGGCGGATTGCTGAGCAACCCAACAAACACATAGCAAGGACGTCGCCAAGATGGCCGCTAGGTTTGGTAGGAGATCCTTCTACAAGTCTGTAATGAACTCACTTTGCAATTTGCCGGCTATCTAGCTCAAACTTCTTTCAGCTACACGTATTCCAAGCGCTATGTCCGGCTTTGACCGCGAAGATGGCATCACCATGGCCGTGCCACCGGTGTTCGAGTTTCACAAGGACCCCCCCCCCCCCCGTTTGCGGCTTGGAGCCAGCAGACGCTGGTGGTGTTCCAGTGGGAGCGCCGCAAGTACAGAGACAATATTCGCGAGCGCTGATGGCCACCGAGGAAGTCCCCGAGAGGGTGGTGGCCGGCGTGAAAGCACTTTCGACGCGAGGTTGTTGGACCACCTCTTGCGCTACGTGTTCGACTCCCGGCTGCGAAAGCGCTTCCCACAGTAGCATCAGAAAGGCGGTCCATAACGGCGAGAGCTTCTCGTATCGGAGGCGCTGCTCAGTGAAGAAGATCTTGTACCCGGCCGTCGACGAGTCCGGGGCCACGAGAAAGAAGTGCAGGCGCTCCCAAAGTGCTTGCGCACGGTTGACGTAGATGTCGACGGCGTTCAAGTACAGCCGAGCGAAGCGCGGATCCTCGGGACGAAAGGAGATGGGCTGCGGGAAACTGTCGCGGATGTAGTCCCACGGTGATGTCGCGTAACAGAGCACCGCAGCTGCGAGACTGATCAACACACCGCCACAAGCCGCCACCCGAGCACTGTACTGCTGAAGCACCGGAGCCACGTGTTCTGACAGGAACAACTTCAGACACCATGGCATGATCGCGGGATCCAACATACCCGACGATTGGTTCGAAGGACGTGGTCGGGCGCACTCGCCGGACCGAAGCGACGATACCAACGACTTCTCGATGGTGTAGACAAACCGCTCGTCGTGTCGCGCTGATCCTCGAAATCTCCGTGACCTCCCGCAGGCGGTGTCACTTCTCCGCCATGACTGCCTTTGCTGCGACGGAAAGTGCACGAACAAGAAACTGCTCCACCGATGGTCGCAGTCGTTTCCCGCTGCTCTATTGGCGTGGATCCGCTCGAACACGAAGCATCCCGACGGCGACACGAGCTCTTCCGCATGAGGTCGCCCCGGTGTCGCCTAACCTGGCAGACCGGGGTACGTAGGAGTACATGTATCTAATACACACGACCTTAACCCTCCGTTGAGTCTCTCTAGCCATGCATCTTTTAGTCAACATGCGCGAGCACGAACAGTCAGTTCAGCAAGCACCTACTTGCCACAGGCGAGCCCCCCCCCCCCCCCCCCCCCCCCCCGGCGTGCTTTGTGTGCGCCACAGGCGTGCAGCTGCGACCCTGCGCCAAATGCGCAGGGTCAACCTCCTGAGGCCAAATCTACCTTTTATATACAGACACAGTGTGTATAGAATGCACAAGATGTCGTTTCCCTTTGACAGCCTTAGGGATAGGGTGATTGATACGGCAAGGCCAGGCCGATCATCCTATTCCGACATCCATCCATCTATGGAATCAGACGTGGTATCTCCCGAAAATGCAAAAACGGGCATGCATGGCCGCATACTTCCGCTCTGAATTGGGCGCTGAAATTTTGTAGGGTTCTTCAAAGAACCTGATGAGGAAGGTCTCAAGTGTCGCGGCGCTCAGCAGGGCCCGTGAACGCGCACTCGAGCGGACATTCGATCGACCCGTGAATCTGAGCAGATTGGCCATTTTTTCGTACTTCTTTAAAGGAGGGAGTGGATTAATCAGGGTTTGACAGGCTGGAATGCCACTTTTGGTCTCATAGCGGGACAGCTTGACTGACACGCTGACAGGGGGCAATTTTTTGCCGGAGACGCAAACGACCAGATGGCCAGAAGGAAAGCGGCGTGTGAGTGCACTCGTTGGAGCGTCTACGCGCCGGAGTGGCTTGATCCGCTGCGTGCACACGATCACTCCGAGCATGCCAGTGCGCTTTTTTGCGTTGTAATTCAATGCATGTATGAAAGACTGTGTGTAATATATTAGAGAAAATCCATGGCGCAACATGCTGCGACTGGAGGATCCCCGCAAAATTGTCTCAATGATTAGCCATGAGAGTCTAAGATGAAGGCAATGCAGTCTATACAGTGAGCTTTGAGGGCGTGGGCCTGCTTAGCTGAGCTGACAGTCTGCATTGTCGGGGTCAATGCCCAATTGTGGTGCGCCATCAATAACTTCGGGTATGGCCTAATGGGTTAACTGGTACCTCTAGGGCTACTGAGGTCCCAGTTATCCCATACTATTCTTTATTAACAATCCTATGTGGTCTGGAGAGAGCTGCCATATCCTGTCGCTGTGCCGCTTGGGCGACACGTGCACGAAACCACCGGCACACCGTGTTGGTAGCTCTTGACCAAGTGCCAATGGGGACTCTCGGAATCGGCGATCTGCCCACCACGGGTCACTGGATCTGAGACGAACCGTCACTCCGTTACGCAATGACTTCTAAATTCACATTTATTTATGGATTCAGAAACAAACTAGCAGCTGATACCCGAACCACTGTCTCCCACTGAGTCGGAGCACGTGCCCCTTGTCTGAATTTGTGACAGCGCTAGGAGTCAAGAGACTCCCCTGGCCTTCGGGCCAAGGCACAACTGATGGTGACTTGCCTACGGGTATCCATTATTTGATCACTTTATTGAGACGACAGCGGTGATAGCCGGTGCGCTTTGCATGCGACAGCTTGGTGGGGAGGCCATCAAATATTCTTCGTTGTCGCGCGCTGTTCGTTTGGGAATAACTGGGCTACAAATATATCAGGGGGGTCCCAAAAACACCTGCCGCATCAAATAAATGTATATATTCCGCATCACCCGATATAAAATGCATATTATGGCACTGGGGGAGAAAGTGTCCTTATCAGTTACGACCAATCGTACTTAAATGAAGAGTATTAGTATGTTTGTACTTTATAGGAACTCTACAGTACTATATTCGTACCTAGTCGAATGTTTACAGATCTACTTGTAGTGCTTCCCAATCGCTATCACCAGACCTTTGAACACGTGGTCGGTAGTTGCACCCTTCTTTAACGGGTGCAACGGCTGTGTGCATCCATGCAACGCACTGTGATTGGCTAGGAACTGTGTGTAGTCCACATCAGGAAAGAATCATTAGCAACATATCACCGTCATCCTATTGGTCAATACATTCGCCAATCATATTACAACAATTGCATCGGTCTGATTGGGGGATAGCACAGCCAATGAGCAATTGACAGCACAGTGGGCACCATCCGTGGTGATCTTCACCACACGTACCAAGTCTCATTCTCCAATTCGCCATGGAGCCACCACCCGAGACGCCTCCTCCTCCTCCTCCTCCTCTGACCCCGCCAGCCCCAAACAGCCCACTGTCACCTCCACCGCCGTGCCCAACGACCCCTTCTGAACCTCCAGCGCCGCGATCGATCGCGCCAGTCCGATCGGCTGCTGGCGCAGCGGCTTTGGCTCGTGCTGGTCTGTTGCCGGTTGGTGCTGTAGTCGACGCTGGTGGAGTTGACTCACCAAACGAGACTGCCCCGTCCCTTTCCGGACCGTCTGTGCCGACATAGCCTGTCTCCGTGCCAGCTGGTGAACCGTCTGTGCCGACGCAGCCTGTCTCCGTGCCAGCTGGTGAAGCCGCTGACGCTGTACGAGTGTCATGCTCTCGCCCCAAGTGTTCGAGTACGTTCAAGAACCTGGAACTCCGTGACAAACATCTGTCGACGTCGAAGAGATGCAAACGCTTGCACCAGTCACCCGAGGAGCTCAAGCGCCTAGCAAAACTGAAGCATGATAAGCGCCTGATGCAGTACTCTACCTACAACCAGACAAAGCGCAAGATGAAGGCAGCTGCCTTGAGTGCCACGTTCTCTGAAGATGCGATCGTCTGTGTTGTCTGCCAAGAAGAGATCAAGAAGACGAACCAGCGTTTTGTTTCGTGCGAGCACAGACTGCACTGGGTGTGCTACAGAGATCTCAAGTATGGGGCACTGAAGTCTCAAGTCGAAGCATCGACCCAGCACTATCTGTCTGAGAACGCAAAAAGCAGAGCTGTGTATCAGGACAACAAGAAGAAGTATCGACCCGTTGCGATGTTCAAGTTCTCATTTGATGTGTTGTGCCCCAGCTGCAAGATCCCGCTCAAAGAGGCACATCGAGTGGTGACTGACTTGACTGGCGACGACTGAACTGGTTTGTCAGCCAGCCAGCCCAATAACCTCCACAATTAGTAGTGCATTTAACCATAAATACTAATTCTCTTGGTGTTAGCTACCACAATGCCTGAAATTGACAGACACAAAACCACACTTCCCAGAATTTATCGTACTAACGACCACGACTATTAGAAATTTGGGTTACTATAACCACGATTACTGGTTCGTGTAGTCACACAAACCACTATTCCTGCCATTTGTGCTGTAACAACCACTGCTTCTAGTTCACGAGGTCAGTTCGACGACATCAACCAAAACGAGGTGGTTGGAGAACTACAAATACCAATAACAGGTGTAAAAATCCACAGAAATTCTAGACATGGAAGTGAACACAACCGCATCTTCTGACGTTAGTGGTTGATCCTACCACTTGACGTTGTTTTAGTGGTGCTGGCAACCACGAATACAAATCTATTAGTGGTTGCTTGATTGTGAAGTTAGATGTTGTTGCAGAGTCCGAATGACTGTGCAAAGCTTGTTGACAGTCAGTTCGCCTTGTATCTGGCGCTTCATTGCTTCTTCGAACAAACTTGGGTCGTCGTTGTATTGTTCCCGAACAAACGTGGCGATTAGCTTCATTCGAGAGAGTCGAGCCTTGTGTTGTTTTTTCTCGTGTGGCAAGAAGTCGACACCAGCTCGAAATTGATGACGTGCGGGATCGCTCTTCCAATGCTGAGTGATGTAGTCCTTCCAAGACGCCGCCTCTGGAAACTCTGATGTCAAAGCCGTGGTATCGTGAGGCAATGGAGTATCTTGATGGCGTGGAGTTGCCACATGGCTGACCACCTCTGAGGTGCTTGGGTTCACGACCAAGTACTTCGACAGTTTCTGCTCGATCACGTCGCTTATCATATCCTTGAGTTTGTCAAAGGAAACCGGACCGTCTGTTCCGAGAGGTGATATATCAACACTTGAACTGGAGATCTTGGAAGCACTCGAACTGGAGATCTTGGACGCAGAGTTGACACTGATTTCGTTGACCCGGTCGATCATATCTGGAGCAAGCGCATCGCTTAGTGCATTCTCTTCGCGATCGAGGACGTCGTCCACAAGGTACCGCACTAGAGTTTCAGTCTGCTCTTTGGGAGCCCATCCTGCCCACCACTTGACCACCTTCAATGACCATGGGTGCGGTGCGAACATGAAACGGTACTGGGCGCCTCCTCGCCGGAAGCAGTGCGATGTAAACCAGATGTCGTCGCCGAGGATACCTTTATCGATGCTGCTCGCGGCCGCGACAGTGTTCAGTACTTGAATGAAATTGTTGCCACTCATTGCCGAACCCCACTTAAAACTAACACGGTCAAATGATGTCGTCAGCGGGCGAGCCTCGGGAGCCCGACGTTTCTTGCTGGCTTACGTCCGCGGCACACGCGTGAGTGACGGGAACAGAACCTCATCGCCGGTCCATGAATGACCTAGAGACGAGACAGCGTAGTCGATCCACGCCTTCACATGCGTGAATGCCTCACACGCCCACTCGTCTGCAGGGAGGCGATGCATATGATACGTTCGACTTGCTGGCGGATCGTTGTCCGTTTTCCGATCGCGTATGACGTAGGCTGCGAATTGAACATGCTCGTTGGGTTTCCGCAGCGATGGACGCTCAAGACCGTATTGCACGTCTCCGTACTTGATAGTCAGCACCTCGCTGATACGACACATCCCGTAGAAGCACAACGAGCTGACAGCGGTAAACCATACACGCATCGTCTCGTTGAACACCATCGCGCTCTGGAAAAACTGTAGCATCTTGTCCAACATTGGTAGTGACATTGGGGAAGCACGTGCAGGTGTTCGCGACCCTTTCATCTTCTTGTTGAGACCAACCATCACCTGGCTGATCAGTACCGCCTTTGCAGGATTTCCCCGTGGGATGAGTTGCCCGTCACCGGCCTCCTCGACGATCCACTTGTCATGTGGATGGCCACCACGAAACATCTCTGGTGTTGCGTAATGCCAGGCGATGGCAGATCGAAGTTATTCAGCGGGCCATTGGCTGTTGTTTGCAGTTGATACCTGATTTATGAAGGCAGACATCACGCTCGGTAGTTCGACGAATCGAGTGGTTGTTGGGTTGGGGTATCCATGGTCCTCGCAGAACTTTGCAAATCGGCGGAGACTTCCCATGTAGTCCAGTGGTTGTTGGATTGGGGTATCCACGGTCCTCGCAGAACTTTGCAAATCGGCGGAGACTTCCCATGTAGTAACCACGACTCGTTGCATCAGTGGAGAAATCCCCGGACGTCCACACACATACAAAATTGCAAAATTTTGATCAGCACAGAACTATCCGGATCCCATTGGTGCAACTGAACCTAGTAGTGGCCCGTTCGTGCCTGTGAAAGTTTCTCGAACCCTAAACCTGATCCGTTGTGTGCAACATGCCAACAGCAAGACTCTATACAAATCAGATCTGAAACATTCGCATCAGATCTTATCCGGATTCGACCATCACTCGCAATGTTGCACCACCCCGAAGAAGTGCCGCTTCTTCTTTAGAGACGTCTCGTCGATTTCCACGACGTGAACAGGACCACCAACCTATCTCCATACCATTAGTCGATGTAGCCATTGATTAAATCAATTGAACGATTCACTTACCTGCATGTCACACGCCAACATCTCTTTGGTACAAATGTCACGACAGAAAACGTACCATTGTGTGGCCGTCTTCTTGTCCACACGTGCCATCTGCGCCGCCTTCATCACAGGGATGGCGGCGGCGAGATGGTACATGAGAGCAATCAGCTTGTGGAGGGGTTTGTAGGCGTCGGAGAAAAAGGTGCCAGCACGCATCGACTTCTCCACGCCGTCGCAACCAGCACGGTTGCAACGCCACTTCGCTGCACCCTTTGCCAGCCGTGCGGGCTGGCCGCATCTGGTGCATGCGGCTGATCTTGGGATGAGACCAGTTCGCATGCACCACTCCACCACGGTCGACTGGTTATTGCCGTCCGCGGCCTCCTTTCTTGCCCGCGCGGCAAGATCGACGATGACGTCGTCGAAGGTGTAGCCGCCCACGGACGACACATCGTACTCGTACCCGGTCGGCTCGACCGTGGTGGGTGGAGGCAGGGTGATGTTGGGCTGGGTGGGCTCTGTCGCGGCGTGCATGGAGGTGGGGCGATGCGGGCGCGTTCTCCTGTTGAGGGGGGGGGGGGGGGGTCTTGGTGGACAAAAATACAAAAATACAGAAGGAATACCCAAAAATCCAGGAGGGCCATCCTTTTACAGGAGGGTTGGGGGATCCGCTGGTGGCCCTCCTGGGCGTAGGTTTAGGTTCACTGGGAGAGAGGCAAAGCGGGTGGCCATATCAAGGAGCCCTCATTCTTCAAAAGCACGGCCACCCCACCTCCCCCGCAGTGACCGCGTAGTCGCCGCCACTCGCTGCGCCATCGCCCACGCCCCCACACGCCGCCGCCGCCACGCGCACGCGCCCACACGTCGTCCTCGCCGCGCCAACGCCCCCACGGGCAGCTCACAAGCCGCAGCCGCCGCGCCCACGCCGCCACAACCCCCTATTATGTAAGTTGCCGTGTTTAACGTTTATAAGCAACGATACTAACAAACGTTCATTTTTTTACACCTTGTAGATTGTACGATAATGATCAATAAACGCCATCCTGAATGCGATCCCATTTCTTACCAATCTGTTTCATGTCCGGCAATCGACGCACCACCGTAGCCTTCTCGCGTTGTGGTTGTCGACAAGCGATTGAGCTGTAGCCTTTACGGCGTGGCCTACTCACCCGCGCATTGGTAGTAGCCTCATCGGCGTAACCAGCGCGGGTGACCAGTGCTACCAAGTGAACAATAGGTGCAGTAATTTCGTAAACTGTATTAATGCTTACGTTTCTTTGATCTCCATCTTTGCGCAGCCCTTTCCTATCGCGGAACTCTTTAAGCGCGCTCTGGCGGATGTTGCCGACTGGTTCCCACATCCGGTTCCAGTTGTTAGAGTTAGTGGCTAGCTCAGTACATTTACCGTTTAGACAGTACCACTACGATGGTACAGGTTACACCTCTACGACTCGATATCTGGGGTATGTGGAGTTCAGTATCTCTCTCCAAAAGTTATTCACAGAAGATGTGTGGAATCAGGGAAGTTGCACACATCTTTGTATGGAGATACATAACTCAAGTGATCTTCAAATCACTTGAGATCTCTATGAACTACACTTCCAACACTGCAGTCCCTGTGAAACCGACTGCTCCAAATCTAAATACAACACTAAGCTATTTGCTCTCATCTAGCGTCTCCTTCCTTCATCCGTCCGACCAACAAGTGCTACCCTCAACAGGTTATGAGCCCAAGCTCCACCTCGTCTGACTTCCCCCGCCTTACAGGCGCCGATAACTATGACGTCTGGAAGACTCGTGTCCGCGCCCACCTCGACGGCAAGAACCTTCTACGTTTCGTCGACAACCCGGACTACGAGGGACTGTCCGCGCTCGATGCAGGCGACACGGATGAAGAGATGGAGTCAGCCTCGTCAGGATCGTCTGACGATCTCGAATCGAAGTCCGAATCAGAAGCTGACTCGGCCACCGAGGAGTCGCAATCCGGTCTTTCGGCTGGCGATGTCGAGCCGGCAGTCGCTGCAGCTGTCGTCCGGAACCTCTCGATTAGCGATGCTCCAGCCAATGACAGCGAGTCGAAGTCTGAAGAACCAACCCTTCCACCTGTGGCCCAAGTGCAAACCTTTACTGCTGCAGCCGAAGCCAAGAAAGCGCGCAAGGAAGCTAAACGTGCGCGCCAGAAGGCCAAGGCGCGGGTGAAGGCAGCCAAAGCCGCGGCTCGTGCGAAGGCTAAAGCTGCCAAGGCCAAGGCGAAGGCTAGAGCGAAAGCAAAGCTCTCGGCCTCGCAGATCCGTCGCCTCAATGCCCAAGTCAAGTCTTTCCTGATGAAGACACTCGATGACAAGCACATCCGTGTCGTGAAGGGACTCGACAAGGCGTACGATATCTACCAAGCCATCTGCGATCGTTACAATGGGGCCAAGGCTTATGGGGACCCGTACACGATCATGAACTTCCTCTTCAACGCTCGATACAAGGAAGGCGATGACATTACGGAGTTCATCCTCAAATATGAAGACGCCATGGCCGGACTCAATACGGTACTCAACATTAGCCTCGATGACAACGTCGCCTCTGTCTTCCTTTTCAACGCGATGCCTGCCTCGTGGGAAGGAGAGATGCGAATCTGGCGTGGTAACCGTGACATCATCCCCTACCAAGAGCTGAAGAACAAGCTTGAGTCCTATGTGACCACCAAACTCGCGCACGAACGATTCGCGCTTGCTAAGGGAACTCCCGAAAGCACTGAGACCCAGAATGAACGAGCTCTGGTGTCGACTACCCCTGTGGAAACCCCACAGGCTCTCGCCAGCGTCACGAACAGCGACGCTCCAGCCTGTACCTACTGCGGGCGCATGTACCACGCAATGGCAGTGTGCCGCGTGCTGATCAAGGACATCCAGAACGGTACAGTCAAGCCAAACACGGTGATCCCGACCGACTTCAAGATGCCCAACACCGGCAACCAGCGTGCAGCGACCAACGACCATGGAAACCGCCAGCACCCATACTCGCGTGCTCCGGGCCGAGGTGGTGGTCGCCGCAACAACAACACTCAACGAGATTATGTTCCAAACAATCGCAACACGGGTCGCAACAGCAATCAAAGCAACGGCGGGTACCAGCAGTCTCGACGTGACAATGCCATGATTGCGATTTCGGCTGCAACGGCCACAGCCTACGGCCTTACGGCGAAGCACGACAACCTCATTGACCCGGTGTGGACCATTGACTCTGGCTGCACCCGTCACGTGACTTACTGCAACTTATGGTTCACGTCAACGACGCCCTACACGGGCTGGATCACGGTTGGTGGGAAGAACCAGATACCTATCCTCGCCATCGGAACGGTAGCTCTCCGCGTGACAGACTCGAAAGGTCAGCCGAAGACCCTTTCGATGCGCAACGTTCTTTACGCGCCAGAACTCAAGTTTAACTTGCTCTCAGTTCCGGCCGCTGTCAAAGACGACTACCGCTTCTCGTTCAATCGATCACAATGCTCGATCAACACGAACCAAAACTTCACGGTCAAGGCTAAGATGGCTACTCACGCTGACTTATACCAGTTTAATGCCGACCCAACTATGGATGATCCGGGTGTGAACGAAGCCCACATCTCGATGCACGGTAAGAAGTCCATCGTGCTACTTCACAGACGGATGGGTCACCCTAACTTTCGTATTCTACAGACACTGCCTAAAACGCAAGCCGTGAACGATCACGAGCTCGAAGGCGTAGGATCCCTAACAGACTATACATGTCCTTCATGTGAGCTTGCTAAATCACATCGCCAACCTTTCTCGAAACGAGTATCCTTTGTTGAGCGTTCAAACTCTCCCTTAGAGAAAGTTCACAGCGATATTTGTGGACCAATGCCTACGCCAAGCCTCACAGGCTGTCGATATTTCCTCATCTTCATTGACGACTGCACACGATTCATGGTCACATATGCTCTGAAGTCACGCTCGGAACTCTATGAGTGCTATGAAGACTTCAGGCGCAGGGCTCTGAACGTTTTTCGCGCAGACATACAGACTGTAGAGTACACAGCGATTGAATACGACCCTGAGATAAAAGCTCTACAGGCAGACAACGCTAAAGAATACGAAAAACTGGGAAAGATTCTGTGGGAAAAGTACGGAACACACACTCAATTCACGAATGCGTACACTCCACAACAGAATGGAGTGGCTGAACGTCGCATGCGCACCATCATGGAACGCGTTCGCGCTTTCCTCTTCGACGGTAATCTTCCACGTGTTCTCTGGGCCGAATGTGTCCGTCATGTGACTGACCTTATCAACATAATCCCGAGTGCTGCAACTGGTCACATCACACCATATGAGTTATGGCATGGCAAGGTACCATCGGTACTGAACCTTCGGGTATTTGGCTGCAAGGCGTACGTTCATGTCCCTGAAGAACGCCGGGATAAACTGGATCCCCGTGCCACTATTTGCATGTACCTTGGCCTCCCTAGCAACAAACGTGGTTTCCGCCTACTCAATGTACAAACGGGCAAGCTTGTTTACAGTCGTGACGTCACCTTTGATGAGTCAGTGTTCCCTACCTTAGCATTCCTTGACGCCCCTGATGTCCTTGCTCCACCAAACGCGGACACTCAGGCACGTCCAGTCACACTCAACCCACCTGATCGCATCACCCTGTCGGATTCAACAGATGGTACGATTGTTCCGGAAAGAAGTGATCCCACTACCCTGGCCCCATCTCCCTCACTGCCCTCCTTGACTGATCCACTTCACCAAACAGAAGAGATATTCAGTTTCATTGCAACTCCGGGGTTATACGACAGAAAACGTCGACACTCTGAGATGCAACACTCGCATGGAGATGGTTTCACCACCACTGCATCCATAGGCACCTTACTCAACAGCTCAGAGGACATCTCTGATGAAACTGAAAGAACAACACTCATGTATACTCTACTTGCAGTGCGATACATCACGGAACCACGTACATTCCACGAAGCCATGTCCTCGCCACATGCTGACCAGTGGCTTGAAGCTGCACACTCTGAGATCCAATCACACACTGACAATGGAACGTGGACTCTGGTATCTCCGCCTAAAGGACGAAAAGTCTTGAGGAACCGATGGGTCTGGGTTGTAAAGTACAACGGCAACGGAGAAGTGGACCGATTCAAAGCACGCCTTGTGATCAAAGGTTTCCTCCAAAGGCATGGCATTGACTACAATGAGATCTTTGCACCTGTCCTTCGAATGGAAGTCCTTCGCCTTCTTCTTGCGATTGCAGCGATACTTGACTTTGAAATTCACCAAATGGATGTAAAGACTGCTTTTCTCAACGGATTCCTGGATGAAGAAATTTACATGGAGCAACCTGAAGGTTTTGTTATCCCAGGGAAGGAGCATTTGGTATGCAAGCTCCAGAAGAGTTTATACGGCCTCAAACAGGCGCCCCGAGTATGGTATCAAACCCTCGCGGCCTTTCTGGAGAGCATCAAATTCCGACGTCTCATCAAAGATCGGTGTGTCTTTGTCGGTTCGCTCCACGACCACACATGCTACATCGCAGTGTACGTCGACGATCTTTTGATCATAGCTCCAAACCTTTCCCTCGTCAATGAAATCAAATCCGCCATGAAACAGCGTTTTTATATGACAGATTTAGGGGAGGTGAAGTACTTGCTCGGTTGGTCAATCGAACGCGACCGCCACGCCCGAACGATCTTCATTCACCAAGAGAAGTACGCTACCAAAGTCTTGGATCGCTTCAGTCAATTTGTGACGCACCCTGTAACTACACCGGTCGATCGTAGTGTCAAACTCTCCAACGATACTTGTCCGAAGACAGATGGAGAAAGAGATATGATGAAGTCTATTCCATATCGAGAGGCTGTGGGAAGCTTCATGTACCTAATGATTGGGACCCGTCCTGACCTCGCCTACTACATGAGAGAAGTTAGTCAGTTCCTCTCGAACCCAGGTGAAGAACACTGGAAGGCAGTTGTTCGAGGACTCAAATATGTGTCTGGCACCAAAGGTTATGGTTTAAAATTAGGAGGGGCCATGCAGAATCCCACCGCTAAACTCGCGAACAGTCTAATCGCTTACTCGGACTCCGACTATGCGAGCTGTCCTGACACGCGACGCTCCATTGGCGGCTTCGTCACGATGCTAGGAAGAAGTCCTATTTCATGGCTTTCCCGAAAACACCACACCGTTGTCCTATCTACAACAGAAGCAGAATACATTGCTCTATGTCACTGCATGCAGGAAGTCATATTCCTTAAAACCCTGCTTGGCGAACTTGGATTCAACACAACAACAGCAACAACCATTTATGAAGACAATCAGAGTTGCATCAAACTCGCCAACAACCCAGAACTCCATGGTAGATCCAAACACATTGATATTCGATACCATTTTGTACAAGAAAAGGTTGAACGACAGCAATTCAATATTGTCTACTGTAACACAAAGGACATGATTGCGGATATATTTACAAAAGCACTGCCAAAACCGCAATTTCTCTCCTTGCGTGGTCAACTTGGAGTACAAATTCTCAAGGAATAAAAATAAACAAAAAGAATAAGCAAATGGCAAATTGGTATTGAGCAGCAATTGCTAAGCCTTGATGCTTCTTAGTCCGTGAAGATGTCGACCTTGCGAATGAAAGCCATCTGATCGATCCAGCGAGCGTAAACCTTGACCGGAATGAGCACCTCGCCGTCGATCGCGTAGTAGTTGTAGCGGAGCGCCAACATCGCGAAGCAATGCCCCACCTTGTTGCTGTTGTAGCCCGCCACGATGTACACGCCGTTGTTCAAGTGCTTCTGCAGGATGGCTTCGACAGTGCGATGTCCAGTATTGTGGACGTTGAAATCGATGGAAGAAAAATTGATACGCGACCCACGCTCGAACGTAATAAACTTGATGAACGCACGGAAGACTTTCCATGTTGCCTTCGTGCAAGGGTCGAACCCAAACAAAGTCTTGCCACGCTCCGAAAACTCTTTAACCCACGCGTCCTGAACTTCGTCTTCCTTGCCGAGAATGCTGAGGGCACGCTTCAAAGCGACGAACATACAGTTTCCGATATTGTTAGCTGCAATGATCCTCTGACCGAACGCACCGTCGGCTTGAGCGAACGCGATAAATCTCTCTGGCGTGCGCTCGGACTCATCGACCGCCTTTGCGTACCGGTCGACCAGCGCAAGATGCTCTTCAAATCCCTTGAGATCCGATTTCGGTTGCCATGTTACCTTGCATGGGCCGCCATCGTTCCACCAGATCACGCGATAGCTGTTCTTGGACTTGTTGTCGATCCGAAAGACCAGCCAAAGCTTAGTAAGGCGCCCCCTCTCCTTCTTGAGCGTGTAGTAGCAGCCATCTTCTTCGTAAAGCTCCTCTTCCTCCTCAAAAACCTCCATGGCGACGTTCCGGTTGCCAACAGAGAAGTACTCGATGGTACGCTTACCTGCCTTCCCGGTAGACAGATTACGCATTAGGAGCATCGTGCTGGCAGCCTCTTCTTCAGTTGCAGTGCCAGCACTTGCCGCAGCAGCCCGTTGAGTCGCCGGCTCGCTTGGAACACTGTCAGGATCATAGACCTCATTTTTCGCAACCCGAGATGCTCGGGGAGCCGTCTTTCTACTAGCTACCTTTGCCAACCCCTTTTTGGGGGCCTTTCCACCCGTACTGTATTTAGCGGTCTGCTTGGTAGGGGCCATGGTGGTCTGAGCTATCAGCAGTGTAACCGCCGCGTAACCAAGATCCGGAGTATGGCTCAATACCGTTGCCGCACATGTGATCTCCAATGGAGTGCTTATATTATACGGGTCAATATCCCGTACGGTCTTTTCCTGAAAATGTCACAGACGTACTGAACTAATCCAGAGGGGCTGTTAGAGTTAGTGGCTAGCTCAGTACATTTACCGTTTAGACAGTACCACTACGATGGTACAGGTTACACCTCTACGACTCGATATCTGGGGTATGTGGAGTACAGTATCTCTCTCCAAAAGTTATTCACAGAAGATGTGTGGAATCGGGGAAGTTACACACATCTTTGTATGGAGATACATAACTCAAGTGATCTTCAAATCACTTGAGATCTCTATGAACTACACTTCCAACACTGCAGTCCCTGTGAAACCGACTGCTCCAAATCTAAATACAACACTAAGCTATTTGCTCTCATCTAGCGTCTCCTTCCTTCATCCGTCCGACCAACAAGTGCTACCCTCAACACCAGTCAACTGAAACCCGCGGCTCCCCATCAATGATCACCTCATCGAGAATTTCTCGATAGAGGTACTCATTATCGGCGGCGCTCGAGGTGTACTCGAGGTCACGATCGACTAGCTCGTACATCTCGAGCACCGTGCGGTCGATGCGCCGATGAGGGAAGCGGTCGAGCACGCGCCGAGTGATGGTCTTCATGTTGCGCATCAGCAACGGAAGACTCATCATGTAGTTCTTGACATGCTTGAGCAGGAGCCGCGCGGTCTGTTCTGTGATCATGCCACCGCAAGGCCGCGCGCTCAAGTGCGCCTTGCAGAAGGTGAAAAATTGCTGGCGCTGGGTGGCGGGTACCGATGGCATGGCAGATTTAGGATTGAGTATGCCGTTGGGAACCTACCGCCACGGCGTTAGCTATGCCTCATCGCATTTGCGCGTCGTTTGAGGACGCACCGCGGCGTTAAGTATCATTTACAGGGCGTAAAAACCGTAAGTACGACGCAGAGTTTTTTCCACAGTCCGTAAGGACCATCAACTGAGATAAGGGCATTAACTTTCATTTCAGACCAATACACGCACGACGGCCTGCTCGACGCTAGGCTTTTGAACCATTAGTTGGCATTCGCAATGGCCAGCACCGACGAGAATGAACCCTTTGCGCTCATGACAGCGGTCACGAAGCTTATCCATGACGACCCGTGTCAAGAGTGCTTGCCCGGAAAGGTAGCTGCACTCGAGATGCTCGTTGCATACGTTCGCCGCCTCAGCCGGAAGGAGAAGCGTGCCAGCATGCTCACGGCTCTCTCAATTCTCTTCGTGGCGGACGAGGCTCAACCTCGTCGAGTCCGCTCAACTGGACAGCGCATCCGCTTCAACTAATACATCCCATTTGCCGGTCGCGTTTGCAAGACGACGTTTGTCAATGCGTACGGCATTTCTTCTTCAACGTTGGGCCGCTACAGACGCATGATTTGTGAAGGCAAGGCCCTCGAAGAGTACGAAGATGAATAGTAGGCAGGTGTATTGAAAATATACCTCGCTTCAGAGCTTTCATTATCGTTCTACACAATTGATAACGCGTGCCCAACCTGTGCGGGGCGTCCTTTACCTCGCTTGTTGCCCTTGACTTCAAACGTCCGCTTGATCCTGACATCTGGAATAGGCAGATCTTGATGGACTCGAGCCGCGATGAGATGGAAGCAGTACCCAAACTTGACGTGGTTTCGACACGAGCAAGCTAGTGCTTCGACATCCATGACCCATCCTTTTGCCGGCTGACTCTCCATTTCCACTTCACCGTCGGCTGTGGCGAGCTCCTCGTGGGTTGTCAATGGCTTCTTTCGAGTTGCAACTGAACCTGGTTCATTCTCTGTCACTGCGAGTCGGCCCTGCTGTTGAAGTTGAGGGACCGTCAGTTTCGGGAGTGGCCATGTGCGACTCGTGCCTGAAACGGCGAGCACACCCCAGGTGGCCACTCCTCCACATCCTTCGGCAAACCTGTGGCTGTGAGCCACCCTGTAGGATTAATGTTTAATTTTAACCAATATTAGTCTCCTAAATTACCTCTAACTAGTGACACCTGTAACACTTCCACTTAAGTAGCCAGATCACTGAACTCGCAGCTGAAATGTCTGATTTCTGTTCAGAATTTTACCTTCACTCACATATTCTGATCTGCCAAATCTTTCCATAAATGGAAGATCTGGGTCCTTTCAGAAGGAACCGACCTTTTTATGGATCCTTCTAGATTTTTTTCTGACTTTCACTCTACTTCTTTTAGATTTACTAGAAACTCTCTGGAATTTAGAAAGATCGCTGGTTCGATCCTGATTTATTCCCTGAATCCTTCCAAAAAAACTGTGCCCTTAGAAACGTTTTCGGAAAGTTTCCAAATTTTGAGAATAAAACAAAGAATCCTATGTTTTTCCTCCCTTCTCTTCCTACGCAGTCACTGCTTGGACTGCCCGAGCCGGATAGCTCAGTCGCCAACTTCCTCCCATCGGGAAATAATATTTGAACTTCGCCACCACAACATTCAGACCGGATGGCTCGGGTCAGCCAAAGCTGCGGGACACCCCATGACACAATACCGGGGGGGTGGTCCATAGTACCATTCGCTCGCCAGCCCCGGGAAGCGCCCAACTTGGTGGTTTAACAGTTCCGTATTGGACACGAACAGATGTATGGTGTCGGGCTGTGTGTCTTATGTAATGGTACCCCCGGGATCACTATTTTGGTGAGGGGAAGTTCCCATACTACTAAATATCACGACCTTCACCACCTCTCTTGTCTCAACTCTGTTAAGTCCTGTTGCGTACTTAGATTTGGTTCGCTATAATTCGTACTTAATGTAGACTAAATTTTACCGAACTTTGCAGCTCTTAAGTTCCCTCACACCCTATATTCGCACTTATCTATGGTTTTGAACTAGCCAAGCTCCAAGTCCATACTGCATCCTCTGTCTAGCATGTGCTAGTCACCTCATCAAAGACTCCGGTTTCATATTGAGAACCTCTACTGACTCGACATTGGCATATGTGCGCCTTTGTTTGTGTTGCCCATTACTCTTGTAGGGGGGCTTGAAATGATCTTCTTGTGGGTCCACATCCCTTCCACGTGTAGACGCTGCGTTTTCCATCTAGGCGCAAATACACAAAATAATGTGAGAATTGGCGAATCCTTCGTACAACTCTGCAGGAGACCATTGCTCCTCCCCCCCCTCCCCCCTGTCCTGTCCTCCGCTTGGCCGCCAGAGGAGACTCTGTCGCCAGATGGTACTGTGAAGAATAAAGATCAAAACCGATAGCAGACACTTTTTTCCCGCGGTCAGTTCGGAAAAGACAAGCAACGCAGAGCCTCTTTTTTGCCCAACAGTGATAAAGAATTCAGAAGATAACCAGAACGAAATATTGTCCAATTATTAGGATCACTGCACTATCCCTTTATTCCGATTGCGCTATCGGATTAGTAGGTGTGACCGAGTCGCATCGTTGCGGCAACCATGTAGAGAGAGCGCAAGCGGCGCTCAATTAGCTCAGCCGTAGCTAGGCTTGTAGCTTCCGCAAGCTGGGCTTCAAGCCCAAGCTGCCGGTGCGCGTGCACGGCGCGCCTCCCGCCTACATCGAAAAAAATAGACACGGTAAGTACCGTAGTTGAATAGACGAAACAAAAATTACTCACGACAGCGTGCTTGTTGGCGGTTGTAAGCCGCCGGGTCATTGATGCGCCTTGCAGGGTATACTACCTGGTCAGGGACTGGCAGTGTCTGTGTACGAGACGCGACTGGCGTCGCTGGGTGGGGCTGAATGCCCACTTGTCGGTCGTGACGCCGCATCAAGCACATTCGCGGACTCGCTCAGACTGGTGGACGAAGGTGGCAAAAGGCGACACCATCGCGGCTGATCCGTCGTGCAAGTGAGAGTTAGGTTGGTAGTCCTATACGTTGCTGGGTACGGTAACACAGTCGCTGTCGCTGACCTCCCAGTCCTTGGAGCTGTCGTCGGATTGGGATCTAAGTCGGGGTCGACATCGTCGATGCTGGTAGAAGGTAGAATGGTAGCTTTGGCGCGCTCGATCGGTGCGGAGGTGGTCAAAGACCAGAAACCATTTCCAAGCAATTTCACCCATTTATAGCCAATCAAAAGATTATGTGATCATGTTTATCCGATCAAAAATATGTTGTTTAGGCGCTTGGTGGTTCCTGGAAAGGTCACATTTGTGCACGTACCTCTAGCAGCTTCCACAAATCCTACGGATCTGCGCCTTTACACTCACCATTCTCGTTACCAACCCAAGAGGCACAGCAATTTTGAAGGCATGCTGACCATTTTTTTGGCGAAGTTAGATGGTGGTTGATCGAAGCTGACGATCAGTTGCTTGAAGACCCCAAGCTCACGTTTCTGGGCCTATCCGGGGCGGAACATACAGTCCTAGGTCTCTTAGTGCCTAATCCAAACGATCTCTCATATCGTGGCCGTTTTCATCGCGTTGGTATCACTCTGAATATAATTGCTGGTCCAAACGCAGACATTCGTAAGTGCGCTTGGCTATGGTTCAGCGTTATCATCAATGGTGCAACGCGGCGACTGATCATCGTGCTAAGGACGTGAACAGCCTCACTGGGATCGAGAACCCGCGATTTCACACACGGACGATGGGTCATCAGCCGATCGTAGATCAAGGCGTACCATGCTTACAAATACCGCGTCTCGCGTTCTGCCACCTGGAAAATCATGTGCTGAAGAAGGACTATCCAAACCGTGTGGCAGACCGGACCAAAGGGCTCTTCCGTACAAACAAGAATACGGAAGCGGGCGAATACAAGGCCAAGACGAAGAAGAAAAGGCCGACGGGCCTGAACGTGGTCAACATGTTTGCGGGGTTGGCAGCGTCGGTGGCCAACGCAGAAGGGGCCAATGGAACGGTACCGGAAGCTTCCGTACCTGTTCCGATGGGGACAAGTCAAGAGTCGGCCACGTCACAGGCGACCTCTCCGGCATGTGACGGGACCCTGTTTGAGGATGGAACCCCACCCGTTAACTCGGAGATCAGTTACTACGTTGGCTCAGTCCAGCATGAAACTGTGGGAGGAAACGTCGACGACTTCGAGATGACGGAAAGAAGAAGGTACGCTACGTACTTGACTAAGCTGAGGACGTTGAAACTGAAACGGTCACTATGGATTGTGGATATAGGAGGAGGTTGAGCCATAACTGGTGACAGGAGCAGGCTCGCGGAACTAGAGAGAGCAGAGACAGAGACATTTGTCTACGGTAATAGAGGGACATCAACTAGCAGGACGAAAGGGATAGCTAGGCTGTGTGTCTACGATACAAAAGGAAATTTCCATTACATGCACTTGTCTGATATCTATTATGACCCACAGTGTGGGAATGTGCCAACCATCTAGCTAGGCATGGTTTTCAGTTTCTTCAGTCAAGTTGTGGTGAATTCCTCTTCTTTCTGAACCAAACAAATGAGTCACTGTTCGCTGCAGTGGTCATAGGACAAGTTTATTGCCTACCGTCTGAATGGTTGCGCCAGAATCTGAAGATTCAGGTGGTAAGGTCTGACCTGAGGGCAAATGTGACAAGACAAGGTAAGATACGCCTCTTGAAGGAATGACATCTGAGACTAAGCCATGCCGGACAAGAGCGGCTACTACAGGTACTATGTGGCCACACAATGGAAAATGTCCCGCAACTCCCTTATCAAGAGCTAAAGGACATTCTTCTGTTCTGTCGAAAGTGTGAGTTGGCGAACTCTAGGCGCATGCCATATAAGAACATGGCCGAAAGTCGACCAACAGACCCACTTCACACTATACACATGGATACAACCGGAAAGATCAGGGTACAAGCCCTGTATCTATCACCAGGATACCGGTATGCACTAGGTGTGGTTGATGATACAACCAGCTTCAAATGGTACTTTGTGCTGAAAAGCATAACAGAAATCAGAGATAGGATCCGGGACTTATTGGTGTAACTGGAAACCCAGTTGTTCGGAGTATCAGACTGAGGAAGGTTCAGAATTCGTCAATAGAGTTCTGGAAACTATCTGTAAAGAGAGGGGATGCTCTTTCACAGGTCAAATGTTGAGTCACCCGAAGAGAATGGGAGTGCAGGACGTGCACACCAAACCCTCTTTAGAGAGGTTAGAAGTGAATTACTTGGTGGTCAGAAGGGAGCAAGGTGGTGGTCTGAGGCGCTTCTATATGCTGTAACGGTTGGAAACCGGCTAACTACCGCCCGCCTGGGTAATAAGAGCCCATTTGAGGCACTGTATCAGATGAAACCATATGGTAGTATGCTACAACCATGGGGGATAATATGCTATGCACATATCCCAAAATCTAAAAGATCAGATCCAAAAACTGGGAAATCGCGGTCTAGAATGTAGGCTATTGGGTCTCTCAGATGATCAGAAATGATATAGGTTATATGATGTCGAGTATAAGTAGATCCTGGTTGCTAGAGATGTCAAGTTTAAACAACCCGACACAGATAAGCTCATAGAAAATTTCTCCTGCTCTAAGTATTGAGGAAGTCGAGGAGATCTCATGCCTAGGTAGTTACAAAAGACAGCTCTCAGAGGAGGAGACATATGTCCCTGCACAAAAGAGGCATAAAACGGGTGAAAAGTCAAACAGCGTGATGACCAATAGGCCAGGTATCCCAATCCCTAGGTCCGTAAAAGAGACTCTGTCAGGCACACATGCCAAGCAGTGGGAGGCAGCTGTATCTGAAGAGTATCAGGCACTCAGAGCAAATTAGACACGGGATCTGGTCACCCTGCCCCCGGGTTGAAAAGCGCTTGGATGTCACTGGGTGTTCGATGTAAAGTATGAGGCAGATGGGGCAGTTGGGCGTTTCAAGGCTCGACTAGTTGTCCAGGGGAACACCCAACAGTATGGAGTGGATTATCAGGAAATCTTTTCTCCCGTAGCTCGATACGAGAGTCTACGATTACTGTTGGCTGTCTCGACAATCCGGGACATCCACATCCACTAAATGGATGTGTCCACTGCATTTCTGAATGGGCAACTGAGTACTGAAATTTTCATGCGCCAACCGCCTGGCTTTAGTGACAGCAGTATGGATCGCGTATACTTGCTACAGAAAAGTCTGTATGGGTTGAGGCAGGCACCCCGGATTTGGTATGGAGTGTTGAATGAGTTCCTAACCAATATTGGGTTTTCCCGGTGCAAAAAGGAGTACTGTTTGTACCATAAAAAGTGGGAGGTGAGTGGAGTCACTTATCACGTAATCATCTGCGAGTACGTGGATGATCTCACAATCGCCGGGACCAGTCTGGTTCTGATTCAGGAGGTAAACGCCCGACTCTCATCAAGGTTCAAAATCAAAGATTTAGGAGAAGTCCATTATCTTTTAACCATGGAAATAACGCGGGATCGACAGATGATATTATTGAGTCTTTCCCAAAATCAGTATGTAGATGAACTTTTTGAAAAAATTCAATATCGAAGACTGTAATACTGAGCCGACCCACAGGCGAAGAGTGTGGAATTGGTAAAAGAAGAGAAAATATCAAAAGATCAGATTGGGGCTCAGCCGTTCAATTGCAGAGGTCTTGTAGGTTCACTAATGCACCTTGTTAGGGGTACACGCCCAGATATCGCAAATGCAGTAAAAAACTCGTCTATGATGGAACCAATAGAGCTCGACAGGTCCACTCCACATCATCGTCCTCGCCATCGTCCACGCTCACTCTCATCCCTCCATCTCCCCACCGTGCTCCTCCACGGATCCACGCTACGAGAACACGCCGGTTTGCGTCATCATCACTGCGAGGACCCTCGCTCCCTCGGTTCGAGTCTTGGTCGGGGATATTCTATGAGATATAATACTTCGGAGCGACGCCGCAGTTTGCCGCGGGGGCGTGGATCTAAGCAACGGGGGTCGCGTGTTGGAAGCCGAGCGCGAGTTCGATGGGTTGCTCGTGGTCAATAACATTTTGGAGCGAGCCGAACGGAGAGCAATGAGCAAGAGTGCGCGCGAGGTGCTAAGGCGGAGGGTGGTAAGAGCATGAGGCGGTAAGACGGGGGAGAGGACGGGGGAGAGGGCGGGGACGGGGCGCGGGCGGCGGGGGCGGGGGCGGGGGAGAGAACAACGGGACAGGACGGTAGCACAGGAGGGCAGTCGAGGAACGGAGGAGTGGAAGAAAGCAGAGCATCAGAACACCACAACAGCATGGGAGCAGCGAAGCAGAGGAGCGAGTTGGTGGGTTGAGACGGACGGCAAAACAGCAATATGGCATAACGGCAGAGCGACCGACCGACAGCTCGTCAGCTCGTCAGCTCGAGAGCTCGACAGCTCGCAGCCCGACAGCTCGACAGCTCGACAGCTCGACAGCTCGACAGCTCGACAGCAGAGTAAAGCACGATAGCACAGTACAGTCCGACAGCACGACAGAGCACAAGGGCAGCATAGCACGACAAGAGAGTGGCAGGACGGCAGGACGGCAGGACGGCGGGACGGCGGGACGGCGGGACGGCGGGACGGCGGGACGGCGGGATGGCGGGATGGCAGGACGGCGGGACGGCGGGGCGGCGGGACGGCGGGAGGAGGGGTAGGCAAGACGAGAGGTAGGCAAGGCGGCATATCGAATGGGTAGTAAGAGGAGGTCAAATGGGTGAGAGAGAGTGCATAGAGCGGGGGTCGTAGGGTGGCAGGAGTCGTGTGATGTGCGATGTGTTCAATGTGATGCAGTGTGCGGTGAAGCAGGGAGTAAAAGAGTGGGCGTGAGGGCAACGAATAACAACGAATAACTGGAAGATGAGGAGGCTAGAAGACGGTTGTGTGCGTGGTCGGGGAGCAAGAAATGGACGTTGGGGGTATCGATCCCCCTACCTCCCGCATGCGAAGCGGGCGCTCTACCATCTGAGCTAAACGCCCATACAACTGATACCTCGCCCAGAAACCCTCACAAACTCATCACAACATCAACACAACACACAACACTTACAAACACACAGACGCACACACCAACACACCGACACACACAAAAACTGCCCACATACGCCCAACGCACACCACAATCAACTCGAACCCACTCAGCAAACACCACTCAACGTCCTTCAGCCCCATTCGTGCCAAACGCTTCCGCTCGACAGATCCACTCCACATCATCGTCCTCGCCATCGTCCACGCTCACTCTCATCCCTCCATCTCCCCACCGTGCTCCCCCACGGATCCACGCTACGAGAACACGCCGGTTTGCGTCATCATCACTGCGAGGACCCTCGCTCCCTCGGTTCGAGTCTTGGTCGGGGATATTCTATGAGATATAATACTTCGGAGCGACGCCGCAGTTTGCCGCGGGGGCGTGGATCTAAGCAACGGGGGTCGCGTGTTGGAAGCCGAGCGCGAGTTCGATGGGTTGCTCGTGGTCAATAACATTTTGGAGCGAGCCGAACGGAGAGCAATGAGCAAGAGTGCGCGCGAGGTGCTAAGGCGGAGGGTGGTAAGAGCATGAGGCGGTAAGACGGGGGAGAGGACGGGGGAGAGGGCGGGGACGGGGCGCGGGCGGCGGGGGCGGGGGCGGGGGAGAGAACAACGGGACAGGACGGTAGCACAGGAGGGCAGTCGAGGAACGGAGGAGTGGAAGAAAGCAGAGCATCAGAACACCACAACAGCATGGGAGCAGCGAAGCAGAGGAGCGAGTTGGTGGGTTGAGACGGACGGCAAAACAGCAATATGGCATAACGGCAGAGCGACCGACCGACAGCTCGTCAGCTCGTCAGCTCGAGAGCTCGACAGCTCGCAGCCCGACAGCTCGACAGCCCGACAGCTCGCAGCCCGACAGCTCGACAGCTCGACAGCTCGACAGCTCGACAGCTCGACAGCTCGACAGCAGAGTAAAGCACGATAGCACAGTACAGTCCGACAGCACAGCAGAGCACAAGGGCAGCATAGCACGACAAGAGAGTGGCAGGACGGCAGGACGGCAGGACGGCGGGACGGCGGGACGGCGGGATGGCAGGACGGCGGGACGGCGGGGCGGCGGGACGGCGGGAGGAGGGGTAGGCAAGACGAGGGGTAGGCAAGACGAGGGGTAGGCAAGGCGGCATATCGAATGGGTAGTAAGAGGAGGTCAAATGGGTGAGAGAGAGTGCATAGAGCGGGGGTCGTAGGGTGGCAGGAGTCGTGTGATGTGCGATGTGTTCAATGTGATGCAGTGTGCGGTGAAGCAGGGAGTAAAAGAGTGGGCGTGAGGGCAACGAATAACAACGAATAACTGGAAGATGAGGAGGCTAGAAGACGGTTGTGTGCGTGGTCGGGGAGCAAGAAATGGACGTTGGGGGTATCGATCCCCCTACCTCCCGCATGCGAAGCGGGCGCTCTACCATCTGAGCTAAACGCCCATACAACTGATACCTCGCCCAGAAACCCTCACAAACTCATCACAACATCAACACAACACACAACACTTACAAACACACAGACGCACACACCAACACACCGACACACACAAAAACTGCCCACATACGCCCAACGCACACCACAATCAACTCGAACCCACTCAGCAAACACCACTCAACGTCCTTCAGCCGCATTCGTGCCAAACGCTTCCGCTCGACAGATCCACTCCACATCATCGTCCTCGCCATCGTCCACGCTCACTCTCATCCCTCCATCTCCCCACCGTGCTCCCCCACGGATCCACGCTACGAGAACACGCCGGTTTGCGTCATCATCACTGCGAGGACCCTCGCTCCCTCGGTTCGAGTCTTGGTCGGGGATATTCTATGAGATATAATACTTCGGAGCGGCGCCGCAGTTTGCCGCGGGGGCGTGGATCTAAGCAACGGGGGTCGCGTGTTGGAAGCCGAGCGCGAGTTCGATGGGTTGCTCGTGGTCAATAACATTTTGGAGCGAGCCGAACGGAGAGCAATGAGCAAGAGTGCGCGCGAGGTGCTAAGGCGGAGGGTGGTAAGAGCATGAGGCGGTAAGACGGGGGAGAGGACGGGGGAGAGGGCGGGGACGGGGCGCGGGCGGCGGGGGCGGGGGCGGGGGAGAGAACAACGGGACAGGACGGTAGCACAGGAGGGCAGTCGAGGAACGGAGGAGTGGAAGAAAGCAGAGCATCAGAACACCACAACAGCATGGGAGCAGCGAAGCAGAGGAGCGAGTTGGTGGGTTGAGACGGACGGCAAAACAGCAATATGGCATAACGGCAGAGCGACCGACCGACAGCTCGTCAGCTCGTCAGCTCGAGAGCTCGACAGCTCGCAGCCCGACAGCTCGACAGCTCGACAGCTCGACAGCTCGACAGCTCGACAGCAGAGTAAAGCACGATAGCACAGTACAGTCCGACAGCACGACAGAGCACAAGGGCAGCATAGCACGACAAGAGAGTGGCAGGACGGCAGGACGGCAGGACGGCGGGACGGCGGGACGGCGGGACGGCGGGACGGCGGGACGGCGGGATGGCGGGATGGCAGGACGGCGGGACGGCGGGGCGGCGGGACGGCGGGAGGAGGGGTAGGCAAGACGAGAGGTAGGCAAGGCGGCATATCGAATGGGTAGTAAGAGGAGGTCAAATGGGTGAGAGAGAGTGCATAGAGCGGGGGTCGTAGGGTGGCAGGAGTCGTGTGATGTGCGATGTGTTCAATGTGATGCAGTGTGCGGTGAAGCAGGGAGTAAAAGAGTGGGCGTGAGGGCAACGAATAACAACGAATAACTGGAAGATGAGGAGGCTAGAAGACGGTTGTGTGCGTGGTCGGGGAGCAAGAAATGGACGTTGGGGGTATCGATCCCCCTACCTCCCGCATGCGAAGCGGGCGCTCTACCATCTGAGCTAAACGCCCATACAACTGATACCTCGCCCAGAAACCCTCACAAACTCATCACAACATCAACACAACACACAACACTTACAAACACACAGACGCACACACCAACACACCGACACACACAAAAACTGCCCACATACGCCCAACGCACACCACAATCAACTCGAACCCACTCAGCAAACACCACTCAACGTCCTTCAGCCCCATTCGTGCCAAACGCTTCCGCTCGACAGATCCACTCCACATCATCGTCCTCGCCATCGTCCACGCTCACTCTCATCCCTCCATCTCCCCACCGTGCTCCCCCACGGATCCACGCTACGAGAACACGCCGGTTTGCGTCATCATCACTGCGAGGACCCTCGCTCCCTCGGTTCGAGTCTTGGTCGGGGATATTCTATGAGATATAATACTTCGGAGCGACGCCGCAGTTTGCCGCGGGGGCGTGGATCTAAGCAACGGGGGTCGCGTGTTGGAAGCCGAGCGCGAGTTCGATGGGTTGCTCGTGGTCAATAACATTTTGGAGCGAGCCGAACGGAGAGCAATGAGCAAGAGTGCGCGCGAGGTGCTAAGGCGGAGGGTGGTAAGAGCATGAGGCGGTAAGACGGGGGAGAGGACGGGGGAGAGGGCGGGGACGGGGCGCGGGCGGCGGGGGCGGGGGCGGGGGAGAGAACAACGGGACAGGACGGTAGCACAGGAGGGCAGTCGAGGAACGGAGGAGTGGAAGAAAGCAGAGCATCAGAACACCACAACAGCATGGGAGCAGCGAAGCAGAGGAGCGAGTTGGTGGGTTGAGACGGACGGCAAAACAGCAATATGGCATAACGGCAGAGCGACCGACCGACAGCTCGTCAGCTCGTCAGCTCGAGAGCTCGACAGCTCGCAGCCCGACAGCTCGACAGCCCGACAGCTCGCAGCCCGACAGCTCGACAGCTCGACAGCTCGACAGCTCGACAGCTCGACAGCAGAGTAAAGCACGATAGCACAGTACAGTCCGACAGCACAGCAGAGCACAAGGGCAGCATAGCACGACAAGAGAGTGGCAGGACGGCAGGACGGCAGGACGGCGGGACGGCGGGACGGCGGGATGGCAGGACGGCGGGACGGCGGGGCGGCGGGACGGCGGGAGGAGGGGTAGGCAAGACGAGGGGTAGGCAAGACGAGAGGTAGGCAAGGCGGCATATCGAATGGGTAGTAAGAGGAGGTCAAATGGGTGAGAGAGAGTGCATAGAGCGGGGGTCGTAGGGTGGCAGGAGTCGTGTGATGTGCGATGTGTTCAATGTGATGCAGTGTGCGGTGAAGCAGGGAGTAAAAGAGTGGGCGTGAGGGCAACGAATAACAACGAATAACTGGAAGATGAGGAGGCTAGAAGACGGTTGTGTGCGTGGTCGGGGAGCAAGAAATGGACGTTGGGGGTATCGATCCCCCTACCTCCCGCATGCGAAGCGGGCGCTCTACCATCTGAGCTAAACGCCCATACAACTGATACCTCGCCCAGAAACCCTCACAAACTCATCACAACATCAACACAACACACAACACTTACAAACACACAGACGCACACACCAACACACCGACACACACAAAAACTGCCCACATACGCCCAACGCACACCACAATCAACTCGAACCCACCCAGCAAACACCACTCAACGTCCTTCAGCCCCATTCGTGCCAAACGCTTCCGCTCGACAGATCCACTCCACATCATCGTCCTCGCCATCGTCCACGCCCACTCTCATCCCTCCATCTCCCCACCGTGCTCCCCCACGGATCCACGCTACGAGAACACGCCGGTTTGCGTCATCATCACTGCGAGGACCCTCGCTCCCTCGGTTCGAGTCTTGGTCGGGGATATTCTATGAGATATAATACTTCGGAGCGACGCCGCAGTTTGCCGCGGGGGCGTGGATCTAAGCAACGGGGGTCGCGTGTTGGAAGCCGAGCGCGAGTTCGATGGGTTGCTCGTGGTCAATAACATTTTGGAGCGAGCCGAACGGAGAGCAATGAGCAAGAGTGCGCGCGAGGTGCTAAGGCGGAGGGTGGTAAGAGCATGAGGCGGTAAGACGGGGGAGAGGACGGGGGAGAGGGCGGGGACGGGGCGCGGGCGGCGGGGGCGGGGGCGGGGGAGAGAACAACGGGACAGGACGGTAGCACAGGAGGGCAGTCGAGGAACGGAGGAGTGGAAGAAAGCAGAGCATCAGAACACCACAACAGCATGGGAGCAGCGAAGCAGAGGAGCGAGTTGGTGGGTTGAGACGGACGGCAAAACAGCAATATGGCATAACGGCAGAGCGACCGACCGACAGCTCGTCAGCTCGTCAGCTCGAGAGCTCGACAGCTCGCAGCCCGACAGCTCGACAGCTCGACAGCTCGACAGCTCGACAGCTCGACAGCAGAGTAAAGCACGATAGCACAGTACAGTCCGACAGCACAGCAGAGCACAAGGGCAGCATAGCACGACAAGAGAGTGGCAGGACGGCAGGACGGCAGGACGGCGGGACGGCGGGACGGCGGGATGGCAGGACGGCGGGACGGCGGGGCGGCGGGACGGCGGGACGGCGGGAGGAGGGGTAGGCAAGACGAGAGGTAGGCAAGGCGGCATATCGAATGGGTAGTAAGAGGAGGTCAAATGGGTGAGAGAGAGTGCATAGAGCGGGGGTCGTAGGGTGGCAGGAGTCGTGTGATGTGCGATGTGTTCAATGTGATGCAGTGTGCGGTGAAGCAGGGAGTAAAAGAGTGGGCGTGAGGGCAACGAATAACAACGAATAACTGGAAGATGAGGAGGCTAGAAGACGGTTGTGTGCGTGGTCGGGGAGCAAGAAATGGACGTTGGGGGTATCGATCCCCCTACCTCCCGCATGCGAAGCGGGCGCTCTACCATCTGAGCTAAACGCCCATACAACTGATACCTCGCCCAGAAACCCTCACAAACTCATCACAACATCAACACAACACACAACACTTACAAACACACAGACGCACACACCAACACACCGACACACACAAAAACTGCCCACATACGCCCAACGCACACCACAATCAACTCGAACCCACTCAGCAAACACCACTCAACGTCCTTCAGCCGCATTCGTGCCAAACGCTTCCGCTCGACAGATCCACTCCACATCATCGTCCTCGCCATCGTCCACGCTCACTCTCATCCCTCCATCTCCCCACCGTGCTCCCCCACGGATCCACGCTACGAGAACACGCCGGTTTGCGTCATCATCACTGCGAGGACCCTCGCTCCCTCGGTTCGAGTCTTGGTCGGGGATATTCTATGAGATATAATACTTCGGAGCGACGCCGCAGTTTGCCGCGGGGGCGTGGATCTAAGCAACGGGGGTCGCGTGTTGGAAGCCGAGCGCGAGTTCGATGGGTTGCTCGTGGTCAATAACATTTTGGAGCGAGCCGAACGGAGAGCAATGAGCAAGAGTGCGCGCGAGGTGCTAAGGCGGAGGGTGGTAAGAGCATGAGGCGGTAAGACGGGGGAGAGGACGGGGGAGAGGGCGGGGACGGGGCGCGGGCGGCGGGGGCGGGGGCGGGGGAGAGAACAACGGGACAGGACGGTAGCACAGGAGGGCAGTCGAGGAACGGAGGAGTGGAAGAAAGCAGAGCATCAGAACACCACAACAGCATGGGAGCAGCGAAGCAGAGGAGCGAGTTGGTGGGTTGAGACGGACGGCAAAACAGCAATATGGCATAACGGCAGAGCGACCGACCGACAGCTCGTCAGCTCGTCAGCTCGAGAGCTCGACAGCTCGCAGCCCGACAGCTCGACAGCCCGACAGCTCGCAGCCCGACAGCTCGACAGCTCGACAGCTCGACAGCTCGACAGCTCGACAGCAGAGTAAAGCACGATAGCACAGTACAGTCCGACAGCACAGCAGAGCACAAGGGCAGCATAGCACGACAAGAGAGTGGCAGGACGGCAGGACGGCAGGACGGCGGGACGGCGGGACGGCGGGATGGCAGGACGGCGGGACGGCGGGGCGGCGGGACGGCGGGAGGAGGGGTAGGCAAGACGAGGGGTAGGCAAGACGAGAGGTAGGCAAGGCGGCATATCGAATGGGTAGTAAGAGGAGGTCAAATGGGTGAGAGAGAGTGCATAGAGCGGGGGTCGTAGGGTGGCAGGAGTCGTGTGATGTGCGATGTGTTCAATGTGATGCAGTGTGCGGTGAAGCAGGGAGTAAAAGAGTGGGCGTGAGGGCAACGAATAACAACGAATAACTGGAAGATGAGGAGGCTAGAAGACGGTTGTGTGCGTGGTCGGGGAGCAAGAAATGGACGTTGGGGGTATCGATCCCCCTACCTCCCGCATGCGAAGCGGGCGCTCTACCATCTGAGCTAAACGCCCATACAACTGATACCTCGCCCAGAAACCCTCACAAACTCATCACAACATCAACACAACACACAACACTTACAAACACACAGACGCACACACCAACACACCGACACACACAAAAACTGCCCACATACGCCCAACGCACACCACAATCAACTCGAACCCACTCAGCAAACACCACTCAACGTCCTTCAGCCCCATTCGTGCCAAACGCTTCCGCTCGACAGATCCACTCCACATCATCGTCCTCGCCATCGTCCACGCTCACTCTCATCCCTCCATCTCCCCACCGTGCTCCCCCACGGATCCACGCTACGAGAACACGCCGGTTTGCGTCATCATCACTGCGAGGACCCTCGCTCCCTCGGTTCGAGTCTTGGTCGGGGATATTCTATGAGATATAATACTTCGGAGCGACGCCGCAGTTTGCCGCGGGGGCGTGGATCTAAGCAACGGGGGTCGCGTGTTGGAAGCCGAGCGCGAGTTCGATGGGTTGCTCGTGGTCAATAACATTTTGGAGCGAGCCGAACGGAGAGCAATGAGCAAGAGTGCGCGCGAGGTGCTAAGGCGGAGGGTGGTAAGAGCATGAGGCGGTAAGACGGGGGAGAGGACGGGGGAGAGGGCGGGGACGGGGCGCGGGCGGCGGGGGCGGGGGCGGGGGAGAGAACAACGGGACAGGACGGTAGCACAGGAGGGCAGTCGAGGAACGGAGGAGTGGAAGAAAGCAGAGCATCAGAACACCACAACAGCATGGGAGCAGCGAAGCAGAGGAGCGAGTTGGTGGGTTGAGACGGACGGCAAAACAGCAATATGGCATAACGGCAGAGCGACCGACCGACAGCTCGTCAGCTCGTCAGCTCGAGAGCTCGACAGCTCGCAGCCCGACAGCTCGACAGCCCGACAGCTCGCAGCCCGACAGCTCGACAGCTCGACAGCTCGACAGCTCGACAGCTCGACAGCAGAGTAAAGCACGATAGCACAGTACAGTCCGACAGCACAGCAGAGCACAAGGGCAGCATAGCACGACAAGAGAGTGGCAGGACGGCAGGACGGCAGGACGGCGGGACGGCGGGACGGCGGGATGGCAGGACGGCGGGACGGCGGGGCGGCGGGACGGCGGGAGGAGGGGTAGGCAAGACGAGGGGTAGGCAAGACGAGAGGTAGGCAAGGCGGCATATCGAATGGGTAGTAAGAGGAGGTCAAATGGGTGAGAGAGAGTGCATAGAGCGGGGGTCGTAGGGTGGCAGGAGTCGTGTGATGTGCGATGTGTTCAATGTGATGCAGTGTGCGGTGAAGCAGGGAGTAAAAGAGTGGGCGTGAGGGCAACGAATAACAACGAATAACTGGAAGATGAGGAGGCTAGAAGACGGTTGTGTGCGTGGTCGGGGAGCAAGAAATGGACGTTGGGGGTATCGATCCCCCTACCTCCCGCATGCGAAGCGGGCGCTCTACCATCTGAGCTAAACGCCCATACAACTGATACCTCGCCCAGAAACCCTCACAAACTCATCACAACATCAACACAACACACAACACTTACAAACACACAGACGCACACACCAACACACCGACACACACAAAAACTGCCCACATACGCCCAACGCACACCACAATCAACTCGAACCCACTCAGCAAACACCACTCAACGTCCTTCAGCCCCATTCGTGCCAAACGCTTCCGCTCGACAGATCCACTCCACATCATCGTCCTCGCCATCGTCCACGCTCACTCTCATCCCTCCATCTCCCCACCGTGCTCCCCCACGGATCCACGCTACGAGAACACGCCGGTTTGCGTCATCATCACTGCGAGGACCCTCGCTCCCTCGGTTCGAGTCTTGGTCGGGGATATTCTATGAGATATAATACTTCGGAGCGACGCCGCAGTTTGCCGCGGGGGCGTGGATCTAAGCAACGGGGGTCGCGTGTTGGAAGCCGAGCGCGAGTTCGATGGGTTGCTCGTGGTCAATAACATTTTGGAGCGAGCCGAACGGAGAGCAATGAGCAAGAGTGCGCGCGAGGTGCTAAGGCGGAGGGTGGTAAGAGCATGAGGCGGTAAGACGGGGGAGAGGACGGGGGAGAGGGCGGGGACGGGGCGCGGGCGGCGGGGGCGGGGGCGGGGGAGAGAACAACGGGACAGGACGGTAGCACAGGAGGGCAGTCGAGGAACGGAGGAGTGGAAGAAAGCAGAGCATCAGAACACCACAACAGCATGGGAGCAGCGAAGCAGAGGAGCGAGTTGGTGGGTTGAGACGGACGGCAAAACAGCAATATGGCATAACGGCAGAGCGACCGACCGACAGCTCGTCAGCTCGTCAGCTCGAGAGCTCGACAGCTCGCAGCCCGACAGCTCGACAGCCCGACAGCTCGCAGCCCGACAGCTCGACAGCTCGACAGCTCGACAGCTCGACAGCTCGACAGCAGAGTAAAGCACGATAGCACAGTACAGTCCGACAGCACAGCAGAGCACAAGGGCAGCATAGCACGACAAGAGAGTGGCAGGACGGCAGGACGGCAGGACGGCGGGACGGCGGGACGGCGGGACGGCGGGATGGCAGGACGGCGGGACGGCGGGGCGGCGGGACGGCGGGAGGAGGGGTAGGCAAGACGAGGGGTAGGCAAGACGAGAGGTAGGCAAGGCGGCATATCGAATGGGTAGTAAGAGGAGGTCAAATGGGTGAGAGAGAGTGCATAGAGCGGGGGTCGTAGGGTGGCAGGAGTCGTGTGATGTGCGATGTGTTCAATGTGATGCAGTGTGCGGTGAAGCAGGGAGTAAAAGAGTGGGCGTGAGGGCAACGAATAACAACGAATAACTGGAAGATGAGGAGGCTAGAAGACGGTTGTGTGCGTGGTCGGGGAGCAAGAAATGGACGTTGGGGGTATCGATCCCCCTACCTCCCGCATGCGAAGCGGGCGCTCTACCATCTGAGCTAAACGCCCATACAACTGATACCTCGCCCAGAAACCCTCACAAACTCATCACAACATCAACACAACACACAACACTTACAAACACACAGACGCACACACCAACACACCGACACACACAAAAACTGCCCACATACGCCCAACGCACACCACAATCAACTCGAACCCACTCAGCAAACACCACTCAACGTCCTTCAGCCCCATTCGTGCCAAACGCTTCCGCTCGACAGATCCACTCCACATCATCGTCCTCGCCATCGTCCACGCTCACTCTCATCCCTCCATCTCCCCACCGTGCTCCCCCACGGATCCACGCTACGAGAACACGCCGGTTTGCGTCATCATCACTGCGAGGACCCTCGCTCCCTCGGTTCGAGTCTTGGTCGGGGATATTCTATGAGATATAATACTTCGGAGCGACGCCGCAGTTTGCCGCGGGGGCGTGGATCTAAGCAACGGGGGTCGCGTGTTGGAAGCCGAGCGCGAGTTCGATGGGTTGCTCGTGGTCAATAACATTTTGGAGCGAGCCGAACGGAGAGCAATGAGCAAGAGTGCGCGCGAGGTGCTAAGGCGGAGGGTGGTAAGAGCATGAGGCGGTAAGACGGGGGAGAGGACGGGGGAGAGGGCGGGGACGGGGCGCGGGCGGCGGGGGCGGGGGCGGGGGAGAGAACAACGGGACAGGACGGTAGCACAGGAGGGCAGTCGAGGAACGGAGGAGTGGAAGAAAGCAGAGCATCAGAACACCACAACAGCATGGGAGCAGCGAAGCAGAGGAGCGAGTTGGTGGGTTGAGACGGACGGCAAAACAGCAATATGGCATAACGGCAGAGCGACCGACCGACAGCTCGTCAGCTCGTCAGCTCGAGAGCTCGACAGCTCGCAGCCCGACAGCTCGACAGCCCGACAGCTCGCAGCCCGACAGCTCGACAGCTCGACAGCTCGACAGCTCGACAGCTCGACAGCAGAGTAAAGCACGATAGCACAGTACAGTCCGACAGCACAGCAGAGCACAAGGGCAGCATAGCACGACAAGAGAGTGGCAGGACGGCAGGACGGCAGGACGGCGGGACGGCGGGACGGCGGGATGGCAGGACGGCGGGACGGCGGGGCGGCGGGACGGCGGGAGGAGGGGTAGGCAAGACGAGGGGTAGGCAAGACGAGAGGTAGGCAAGGCGGCATATCGAATGGGTAGTAAGAGGAGGTCAAATGGGTGAGAGAGAGTGCATAGAGCGGGGGTCGTAGGGTGGCAGGAGTCGTGTGATGTGCGATGTGTTCAATGTGATGCAGTGTGCGGTGAAGCAGGGAGTAAAAGAGTGGGCGTGAGGGCAACGAATAACAACGAATAACTGGAAGATGAGGAGGCTAGAAGACGGTTGTGTGCGTGGTCGGGGAGCAAGAAATGGACGTTGGGGGTATCGATCCCCCTACCTCCCGCATGCGAAGCGGGCGCTCTACCATCTGAGCTAAACGCCCATACAACTGATACCTCGCCCAGAAACCCTCACAAACTCATCACAACATCAACACAACACACAACACTTACAAACACACAGACGCACACACCAACACACCGACACACACAAAAACTGCCCACATACGCCCAACGCACACCACAATCAACTCGAACCCACTCAGCAAACACCACTCAACGTCCTTCAGCCCCATTCGTGCCAAACGCTTCCGCTCGACAGATCCACTCCACATCATCGTCCTCGCCATCGTCCACGCTCACTCTCATCCCTCCATCTCCCCACCGTGCTCCCCCACGGATCCACGCTACGAGAACACGCCGGTTTGCGTCATCATCACTGCGAGGACCCTCGCTCCCTCGGTTCGAGTCTTGGTCGGGGATATTCTATGAGATATAATACTTCGGAGCGACGCCGCAGTTTGCCGCGGGGGCGTGGATCTAAGCAACGGGGGTCGCGTGTTGGAAGCCGAGCGCGAGTTCGATGGGTTGCTCGTGGTCAATAACATTTTGGAGCGAGCCGAACGGAGAGCAATGAGCAAGAGTGCGCGCGAGGTGCTAAGGCGGAGGGTGGTAAGAGCATGAGGCGGTAAGACGGGGGAGAGGACGGGGGAGAGGGCGGGGACGGGGCGCGGGCGGCGGGGGCGGGGGCGGGGGAGAGAACAACGGGACAGGACGGTAGCACAGGAGGGCAGTCGAGGAACGGAGGAGTGGAAGAAAGCAGAGCATCAGAACACCACAACAGCATGGGAGCAGCGAAGCAGAGGAGCGAGTTGGTGGGTTGAGACGGACGGCAAAACAGCAATATGGCATAACGGCAGAGCGACCGACCGACAGCTCGTCAGCTCGTCAGCTCGAGAGCTCGACAGCTCGCAGCCCGACAGCTCGACAGCCCGACAGCTCGCAGCCCGACAGCTCGACAGCTCGACAGCTCGACAGCTCGACAGCTCGACAGCAGAGTAAAGCACGATAGCACAGTACAGTCCGACAGCACAGCAGAGCACAAGGGCAGCATAGCACGACAAGAGAGTGGCAGGACGGCAGGACGGCAGGACGGCGGGACGGCGGGACGGCGGGATGGCAGGACGGCGGGACGGCGGGGCGGCGGGACGGCGGGAGGAGGGGTAGGCAAGACGAGGGGTAGGCAAGACGAGAGGTAGGCAAGGCGGCATATCGAATGGGTAGTAAGAGGAGGTCAAATGGGTGAGAGAGAGTGCATAGAGCGGGGGTCGTAGGGTGGCAGGAGTCGTGTGATGTGCGATGTGTTCAATGTGATGCAGTGTGCGGTGAAGCAGGGAGTAAAAGAGTGGGCGTGAGGGCAACGAATAACAACGAATAACTGGAAGATGAGGAGGCTAGAAGACGGTTGTGTGCGTGGTCGGGGAGCAAGAAATGGACGTTGGGGGTATCGATCCCCCTACCTCCCGCATGCGAAGCGGGCGCTCTACCATCTGAGCTAAACGCCCATACAACTGATACCTCGCCCAGAAACCCTCACAAACTCATCACAACATCAACACAACACACAACACTTACAAACACACAGACGCACACACCAACACACCGACACACACAAAAACTGCCCACATACGCCCAACGCACACCACAATCAACTCGAACCCACTCAGCAAACACCACTCAACGTCCTTCAGCCCCATTCGTGCCAAACGCTTCCGCTCGACAGATCCACTCCACATCATCGTCCTCGCCATCGTCCACGCTCACTCTCATCCCTCCATCTCCCCACCGTGCTCCCCCACGGATCCACGCTACGAGAACACGCCGGTTTGCGTCATCATCACTGCGAGGACCCTCGCTCCCTCGGTTCGAGTCTTGGTCGGGGATATTCTATGAGATATAATACTTCGGAGCGACGCCGCAGTTTGCCGCGGGGGCGTGGATCTAAGCAACGGGGGTCGCGTGTTGGAAGCCGAGCGCGAGTTCGATGGGTTGCTCGTGGTCAATAACATTTTGGAGCGAGCCGAACGGAGAGCAATGAGCAAGAGTGCGCGCGAGGTGCTAAGGCGGAGGGTGGTAAGAGCATGAGGCGGTAAGACGGGGGAGAGGACGGGGGAGAGGGCGGGGACGGGGCGCGGGCGGCGGGGGCGGGGGCGGGGGAGAGAACAACGGGACAGGACGGTAGCACAGGAGGGCAGTCGAGGAACGGAGGAGTGGAAGAAAGCAGAGCATCAGAACACCACAACAGCATGGGAGCAGCGAAGCAGAGGAGCGAGTTGGTGGGTTGAGACGGACGGCAAAACAGCAATATGGCATAACGGCAGAGCGACCGACCGACAGCTCGTCAGCTCGTCAGCTCGAGAGCTCGACAGCTCGCAGCCCGACAGCTCGACAGCCCGACAGCCCGACAGCTCGACAGCTCGACAGCTCGACAGCTCGACAGCTCGACAGCTCGACAGCAGAGTAAAGCACGATAGCACAGTACAGTCCGACAGCACAGCAGAGCACAAGGGCAGCATAGCACGACAAGAGAGTGGCAGGACGGCAGGACGGCAGGACGGCGGGACGGCGGGACGGCGGGATGGCAGGACGGCGGGACGGCGGGGCGGCGGGACGGCGGGAGGAGGGGTAGGCAAGACGAGGGGTAGGCAAGACGAGAGGTAGGCAAGGCGGCATATCGAATGGGTAGTAAGAGGAGGTCAAATGGGTGAGAGAGAGTGCATAGAGCGGGGGTCGTAGGGTGGCAGGAGTCGTGTGATGTGCGATGTGTTCAATGTGATGCAGTGTGCGGTGAAGCAGGGAGTAAAAGAGTGGGCGTGAGGGCAACGAATAACAACGAATAACTGGAAGATGAGGAGGCTAGAAGACGGTTGTGTGCGTGGTCGGGGAGCAAGAAATGGACGTTGGGGGTATCGATCCCCCTACCTCCCGCATGCGAAGCGGGCGCTCTACCATCTGAGCTAAACGCCCATACAACTGATACCTCGCCCAGAAACCCTCACAAACTCATCACAACATCAACACAACACACAACACTTACAAACACACAGACGCACACACCAACACACCGACACACACAAAAACTGCCCACATACGCCCAACGCACACCACAATCAACTCGAACCCACTCAGCAAACACCACTCAACGTCCTTCAGCCCCATTCGTGCCAAACGCTTCCGCTCGACAGATCCACTCCACATCATCGTCCTCGCCATCGTCCACGCTCACTCTCATCCCTCCATCTCCCCACCGTGCTCCCCCACGGATCCACGCTACGAGAACACGCCGGTTTGCGTCATCATCACTGCGAGGACCCTCGCTCCCTCGGTTCGAGTCTTGGTCGGGGATATTCTATGAGATATAATACTTCGGAGCGACGCCGCAGTTTGCCGCGGGGGCGTGGATCTAAGCAACGGGGGTCGCGTGTTGGAAGCCGAGCGCGAGTTCGATGGGTTGCTCGTGGTCAATAACATTTTGGAGCGAGCCGAACGGAGAGCAATGAGCAAGAGTGCGCGCGAGGTGCTAAGGCGGAGGGTGGTAAGAGCATGAGGCGGTAAGACGGGGGAGAGGACGGGGGAGAGGGCGGGGACGGGGCGCGGGCGGCGGGGGCGGGGGCGGGGGAGAGAACAACGGGACAGGACGGTAGCACAGGAGGGCAGTCGAGGAACGGAGGAGTGGAAGAAAGCAGAGCATCAGAACACCACAACAGCATGGGAGCAGCGAAGCAGAGGAGCGAGTTGGTGGGTTGAGACGGACGGCAAAACAGCAATATGGCATAACGGCAGAGCGACCGACCGACAGCTCGTCAGCTCGTCAGCTCGAGAGCTCGACAGCTCGCAGCCCGACAGCTCGACAGCCCGACAGCTCGCAGCCCGACAGCTCGACAGCTCGACAGCTCGACAGCTCGACAGCTCGACAGCAGAGTAAAGCACGATAGCACAGTACAGTCCGACAGCACAGCAGAGCACAAGGGCAGCATAGCACGACAAGAGAGTGGCAGGACGGCAGGACGGCAGGACGGCGGGACGGCGGGACGGCGGGATGGCAGGACGGCGGGACGGCGGGGCGGCGGGACGGCGGGAGGAGGGGTAGGCAAGACGAGGGGTAGGCAAGACGAGAGGTAGGCAAGGCGGCATATCGAATGGGTAGTAAGAGGAGGTCAAATGGGTGAGAGAGAGTGCATAGAGCGGGGGTCGTAGGGTGGCAGGAGTCGTGTGATGTGCGATGTGTTCAATGTGATGCAGTGTGCGGTGAAGCAGGGAGTAAAAGAGTGGGCGTGAGGGCAACGAATAACAACGAATAACTGGAAGATGAGGAGGCTAGAAGACGGTTGTGTGCGTGGTCGGGGAGCAAGAAATGGACGTTGGGGGTATCGATCCCCCTACCTCCCGCATGCGAAGCGGGCGCTCTACCATCTGAGCTAAACGCCCATACAACTGATACCTCGCCCAGAAACCCTCACAAACTCATCACAACATCAACACAACACACAACACTTACAAACACACAGACGCACACACCAACACACCGACACACACAAAAACTGCCCACATACGCCCAACGCACACCACAATCAACTCGAACCCACTCAGCAAACACCACTCAACGTCCTTCAGCCCCATTCGTGCCAAACGCTTCCGCTCGACAGATCCACTCCACATCATCGTCCTCGCCATCGTCCACGCTCACTCTCATCCCTCCATCTCCCCACCGTGCTCCCCCACGGATCCACGCTACGAGAACACGCCGGTTTGCGTCATCATCACTGCGAGGACCCTCGCTCCCTCGGTTCGAGTCTTGGTCGGGGATATTCTATGAGATATAATACTTCGGAGCGACGCCGCAGTTTGCCGCGGGGGCGTGGATCTAAGCAACGGGGGTCGCGTGTTGGAAGCCGAGCGCGAGTTCGATGGGTTGCTCGTGGTCAATAACATTTTGGAGCGAGCCGAACGGAGAGCAATGAGCAAGAGTGCGCGCGAGGTGCTAAGGCGGAGGGTGGTAAGAGCATGAGGCGGTAAGACGGGGGAGAGGACGGGGGAGAGGGCGGGGACGGGGCGCGGGCGGCGGGGGCGGGGGCGGGGGAGAGAACAACGGGACAGGACGGTAGCACAGGAGGGCAGTCGAGGAACGGAGGAGTGGAAGAAAGCAGAGCATCAGAACACCACAACAGCATGGGAGCAGCGAAGCAGAGGAGCGAGTTGGTGGGTTGAGACGGACGGCAAAACAGCAATATGGCATAACGGCAGAGCGACCGACCGACAGCTCGTCAGCTCGTCAGCTCGAGAGCTCGACAGCTCGCAGCCCGACAGCTCGACAGCCCGACAGCTCGCAGCCCGACAGCTCGACAGCTCGACAGCTCGACAGCTCGACAGCTCGACAGCAGAGTAAAGCACGATAGCACAGTACAGTCCGACAGCACGACAGAGCACAAGGGCAGCATAGCACGACAAGAGAGTGGCAGGACGGCAGGACGGCAGGACGGCGGGACGGCGGGATGGCGGGATGGCAGGACGGCGGGACGGCGGGGCGGCGGGACGGCGGGAGGAGGGGTAGGCAAGACGAGGGGTAGGCAAGACGAGAGGTAGGCAAGGCGGCATATCGAATGGGTAGTAAGAGGAGGTCAAATGGGTGAGAGAGAGTGCATAGAGCGGGGGTCGTAGGGTGGCAGGAGTCGTGTGATGTGCGATGTGTTCAATGTGATGCAGTGTGCGGTGAAGCAGGGAGTAAAAGAGTGGGCGTGAGGGCAACGAATAACAACGAATAACTGGAAGATGAGGAGGCTAGAAGACGGTTGTGTGCGTGGTCGGGGAGCAAGAAATGGACGTTGGGGGTATCGATCCCCCTACCTCCCGCATGCGAAGCGGGCGCTCTACCATCTGAGCTAAACGCCCATACAACTGATACCTCGCCCAGAAACCCTCACAAACTCATCACAACATCAACACAACACACAACACTTACAAACACACAGACGCACACACCAACACACCGACACACACAAAAACTGCCCACATACGCCCAACGCACACCACAATCAACTCGAACCCACTCAGCAAACACCACTCAACGTCCTTCAGCCCCATTCGTGCCAAACGCTTCCGCTCGACAGATCCACTCCACATCATCGTCCTCGCCATCGTCCACGCTCACTCTCATCCCTCCATCTCCCCACCGTGCTCCCCCACGGATCCACGCTACGAGAACACGCCGGTTTGCGTCATCATCACTGCGAGGACCCTCGCTCCCTCGGTTCGAGTCTTGGTCGGGGATATTCTATGAGATATAATACTTCGGAGCGACGCCGCAGTTTGCCGCGGGGGCGTGGATCTAAGCAACGGGGGTCGCGTGTTGGAAGCCGAGCGCGAGTTCGATGGGTTGCTCGTGGTCAATAACATTTTGGAGCGAGCCGAACGGAGAGCAATGAGCAAGAGTGCGCGCGAGGTGCTAAGGCGGAGGGTGGTAAGAGCATGAGGCGGTAAGACGGGGGAGAGGACGGGGGAGAGGGCGGGGACGGGGCGCGGGCGGCGGGGGCGGGGGCGGGGGAGAGAACAACGGGACAGGACGGTAGCACAGGAGGGCAGTCGAGGAACGGAGGAGTGGAAGAAAGCAGAGCATCAGAACACCACAACAGCATGGGAGCAGCGAAGCAGAGGAGCGAGTTGGTGGGTTGAGACGGACGGCAAAACAGCAATATGGCATAACGGCAGAGCGACCGACCGACAGCTCGTCAGCTCGTCAGCTCGAGAGCTCGACAGCTCGCAGCCCGACAGCTCGACAGCCCGACAGCTCGCAGCCCGACAGCTCGACAGCTCGACAGCTCGACAGCTCGACAGCTCGACAGCAGAGTAAAGCACGATAGCACAGTACAGTCCGACAGCACAGCAGAGCACAAGGGCAGCATAGCACGACAAGAGAGTGGCAGGACGGCAGGACGGCAGGACGGCGGGACGGCGGGACGGCGGGATGGCAGGACGGCGGGACGGCGGGGCGGCGGGACGGCGGGAGGAGGGGTAGGCAAGACGAGGGGTAGGCAAGACGAGAGGTAGGCAAGGCGGCATATCGAATGGGTAGTAAGAGGAGGTCAAATGGGTGAGAGAGAGTGCATAGAGCGGGGGTCGTAGGGTGGCAGGAGTCGTGTGATGTGCGATGTGTTCAATGTGATGCAGTGTGCGGTGAAGCAGGGAGTAAAAGAGTGGGCGTGAGGGCAACGAATAACAACGAATAACTGGAAGATGAGGAGGCTAGAAGACGGTTGTGTGCGTGGTCGGGGAGCAAGAAATGGACGTTGGGGGTATCGATCCCCCTACCTCCCGCATGCGAAGCGGGCGCTCTACCATCTGAGCTAAACGCCCATACAACTGATACCTCGCCCAGAAACCCTCACAAACTCATCACAACATCAACACAACACACAACACTTACAAACACACAGACGCACACACCAACACACCGACACACACAAAAACTGCCCACATACGCCCAACGCACACCACAATCAACTCGAACCCACTCAGCAAACACCACTCAACGTCCTTCAGCCCCATTCGTGCCAAACGCTTCCGCTCGACAGATCCACTCCACATCATCGTCCTCGCCATCGTCCACGCTCACTCTCATCCCTCCATCTCCCCACCGTGCTCCCCCACGGATCCACGCTACGAGAACACGCCGGTTTGCGTCATCATCACTGCGAGGACCCTCGCTCCCTCGGTTCGAGTCTTGGTCGGGGATATTCTATGAGATATAATACTTCGGAGCGACGCCGCAGTTTGCCGCGGGGGCGTGGATCTAAGCAACGGGGGTCGCGTGTTGGAAGCCGAGCGCGAGTTCGATGGGTTGCTCGTGGTCAATAACATTTTGGAGCGAGCCGAACGGAGAGCAATGAGCAAGAGTGCGCGCGAGGTGCTAAGGCGGAGGGTGGTAAGAGCATGAGGCGGTAAGACGGGGGAGAGGACGGGGGAGAGGGCGGGGACGGGGCGCGGGCGGCGGGGGCGGGGGCGGGGGAGAGAACAACGGGACAGGACGGTAGCACAGGAGGGCAGTCGAGGAACGGAGGAGTGGAAGAAAGCAGAGCATCAGAACACCACAACAGCATGGGAGCAGCGAAGCAGAGGAGCGAGTTGGTGGGTTGAGACGGACGGCAAAACAGCAATATGGCATAACGGCAGAGCGACCGACCGACAGCTCGTCAGCTCGTCAGCTCGAGAGCTCGACAGCTCGCAGCCCGACAGCTCGACAGCCCGACAGCTCGCAGCCCGACAGCTCGACAGCTCGACAGCTCGACAGCTCGACAGCTCGACAGCAGAGTAAAGCACGATAGCACAGTACAGTCCGACAGCACAGCAGAGCACAAGGGCAGCATAGCACGACAAGAGAGTGGCAGGACGGCAGGACGGCAGGACGGCGGGACGGCGGGACGGCGGGACGGCGGGATGGCAGGACGGCGGGACGGCGGGGCGGCGGGACGGCGGGAGGAGGGGTAGGCAAGACGAGGGGTAGGCAAGACGAGAGGTAGGCAAGGCGGCATATCGAATGGGTAGTAAGAGGAGGTCAAATGGGTGAGAGAGAGTGCATAGAGCGGGGGTCGTAGGGTGGCAGGAGTCGTGTGATGTGCGATGTGTTCAATGTGATGCAGTGTGCGGTGAAGCAGGGAGTAAAAGAGTGGGCGTGAGGGCAACGAATAACAACGAATAACTGGAAGATGAGGAGGCTAGAAGACGGTTGTGTGCGTGGTCGGGGAGCAAGAAATGGACGTTGGGGGTATCGATCCCCCTACCTCCCGCATGCGAAGCGGGCGCTCTACCATCTGAGCTAAACGCCCATACAACTGATACCTCGCCCAGAAACCCTCACAAACTCATCACAACATCAACACAACACACAACACTTACAAACACACAGACGCACACACCAACACACCGACACACACAAAAACTGCCCACATACGCCCAACGCACACCACAATCAACTCGAACCCACTCAGCAAACACCACTCAACGTCCTTCAGCCCCATTCGTGCCAAACGCTTCCGCTCGACAGATCCACTCCACATCATCGTCCTCGCCATCGTCCACGCTCACTCTCATCCCTCCATCTCCCCACCGTGCTCCCCCACGGATCCACGCTACGAGAACACGCCGGTTTGCGTCATCATCACTGCGAGGACCCTCGCTCCCTCGGTTCGAGTCTTGGTCGGGGATATTCTATGAGATATAATACTTCGGAGCGACGCCGCAGTTTGCCGCGGGGGCGTGGATCTAAGCAACGGGGGTCGCGTGTTGGAAGCCGAGCGCGAGTTCGATGGGTTGCTCGTGGTCAATAACATTTTGGAGCGAGCCGAACGGAGAGCAATGAGCAAGAGTGCGCGCGAGGTGCTAAGGCGGAGGGTGGTAAGAGCATGAGGCGGTAAGACGGGGGAGAGGACGGGGGAGAGGGCGGGGACGGGGCGCGGGCGGCGGGGGCGGGGGCGGGGGAGAGAACAACGGGACAGGACGGTAGCACAGGAGGGCAGTCGAGGAACGGAGGAGTGGAAGAAAGCAGAGCATCAGAACACCACAACAGCATGGGAGCAGCGAAGCAGAGGAGCGAGTTGGTGGGTTGAGACGGACGGCAAAACAGCAATATGGCATAACGGCAGAGCGACCGACCGACAGCTCGTCAGCTCGTCAGCTCGAGAGCTCGACAGCTCGCAGCCCGACAGCTCGACAGCCCGACAGCTCGCAGCCCGACAGCTCGACAGCTCGACAGCTCGACAGCTCGACAGCTCGACAGCAGAGTAAAGCACGATAGCACAGTACAGTCCGACAGCACAGCAGAGCACAAGGGCAGCATAGCACGACAAGAGAGTGGCAGGACGGCAGGACGGCGGGACGGCGGGACGGCGGGATGGCAGGACGGCGGGACGGCGGGGCGGCGGGACGGCGGGAGGAGGGGTAGGCAAGACGAGGGGTAGGCAAGACGAGAGGTAGGCAAGGCGGCATATCGAATGGGTAGTAAGAGGAGGTCAAATGGGTGAGAGAGAGTGCATAGAGCGGGGGTCGTAGGGTGGCAGGAGTCGTGTGATGTGCGATGTGTTCAATGTGATGCAGTGTGCGGTGAAGCAGGGAGTAAAAGAGTGGGCGTGAGGGCAACGAATAACAACGAATAACTGGAAGATGAGGAGGCTAGAAGACGGTTGTGTGCGTGGTCGGGGAGCAAGAAATGGACGTTGGGGGTATCGATCCCCCTACCTCCCGCATGCGAAGCGGGCGCTCTACCATCTGAGCTAAACGCCCATACAACTGATACCTCGCCCAGAAACCCTCACAAACTCATCACAACATCAACACAACACACAACACTTACAAACACACAGACGCACACACCAACACACCGACACACACAAAAACTGCCCACATACGCCCAACGCACACCACAATCAACTCGAACCCACTCAGCAAACACCACTCAACGTCCTTCAGCCCCATTCGTGCCAAACGCTTCCGCTCGACAGATCCACTCCACATCATCGTCCTCGCCATCGTCCACGCTCACTCTCATCCCTCCATCTCCCCACCGTGCTCCCCCACGGATCCACGCTACGAGAACACGCCGGTTTGCGTCATCATCACTGCGAGGACCCTCGCTCCCTCGGTTCGAGTCTTGGTCGGGGATATTCTATGAGATATAATACTTCGGAGCGACGCCGCAGTTTGCCGCGGGGGCGTGGATCTAAGCAACGGGGGTCGCGTGTTGGAAGCCGAGCGCGAGTTCGATGGGTTGCTCGTGGTCAATAACATTTTGGAGCGAGCCGAACGGAGAGCAATGAGCAAGAGTGCGCGCGAGGTGCTAAGGCGGAGGGTGGTAAGAGCATGAGGCGGTAAGACGGGGGAGAGGACGGGGGAGAGGGCGGGGACGGGGCGCGGGCGGCGGGGGCGGGGGCGGGGGAGAGAACAACGGGACAGGACGGTAGCACAGGAGGGCAGTCGAGGAACGGAGGAGTGGAAGAAAGCAGAGCATCAGAACACCACAACAGCATGGGAGCAGCGAAGCAGAGGAGCGAGTTGGTGGGTTGAGACGGACGGCAAAACAGCAATATGGCATAACGGCAGAGCGACCGACCGACAGCTCGTCAGCTCGTCAGCTCGAGAGCTCGACAGCTCGCAGCCCGACAGCTCGACAGCCCGACAGCTCGCAGCCCGACAGCTCGACAGCTCGACAGCTCGACAGCTCGACAGCTCGACAGCAGAGTAAAGCACGATAGCACAGTACAGTCCGACAGCACAGCAGAGCACAAGGGCAGCATAGCACGACAAGAGAGTGGCAGGACGGCAGGACGGCAGGACGGCGGGACGGCGGGACGGCGGGACGGCGGGATGGCAGGACGGCGGGACGGCGGGGCGGCGGGACGGCGGGAGGAGGGGTAGGCAAGACGAGGGGTAGGCAAGACGAGAGGTAGGCAAGGCGGCATATCGAATGGGTAGTAAGAGGAGGTCAAATGGGTGAGAGAGAGTGCATAGAGCGGGGGTCGTAGGGTGGCAGGAGTCGTGTGATGTGCGATGTGTTCAATGTGATGCAGTGTGCGGTGAAGCAGGGAGTAAAAGAGTGGGCGTGAGGGCAACGAATAACAACGAATAACTGGAAGATGAGGAGGCTAGAAGACGGTTGTGTGCGTGGTCGGGGAGCAAGAAATGGACGTTGGGGGTATCGATCCCCCTACCTCCCGCATGCGAAGCGGGCGCTCTACCATCTGAGCTAAACGCCCATACAACTGATACCTCGCCCAGAAACCCTCACAAACTCATCACAACATCAACACAACACACAACACTTACAAACACACAGACGCACACACCAACACACCGACACACACAAAAACTGCCCACATACGCCCAACGCACACCACAATCAACTCGAACCCACTCAGCAAACACCACTCAACGTCCTTCAGCCCCATTCGTGCCAAACGCTTCCGCTCGACAGATCCACTCCACATCATCGTCCTCGCCATCGTCCACGCTCACTCTCATCCCTCCATCTCCCCACCGTGCTCCCCCACGGATCCACGCTACGAGAACACGCCGGTTTGCGTCATCATCACTGCGAGGACCCTCGCTCCCTCGGTTCGAGTCTTGGTCGGGGATATTCTATGAGATATAATACTTCGGAGCGACGCCGCAGTTTGCCGCGGGGGCGTGGATCTAAGCAACGGGGGTCGCGTGTTGGAAGCCGAGCGCGAGTTCGATGGGTTGCTCGTGGTCAATAACATTTTGGAGCGAGCCGAACGGAGAGCAATGAGCAAGAGTGCGCGCGAGGTGCTAAGGCGGAGGGTGGTAAGAGCATGAGGCGGTAAGACGGGGGAGAGGACGGGGGAGAGGGCGGGGACGGGGCGCGGGCGGCGGGGGCGGGGGCGGGGGAGAGAACAACGGGACAGGACGGTAGCACAGGAGGGCAGTCGAGGAACGGAGGAGTGGAAGAAAGCAGAGCATCAGAACACCACAACAGCATGGGAGCAGCGAAGCAGAGGAGCGAGTTGGTGGGTTGAGACGGACGGCAAAACAGCAATATGGCATAACGGCAGAGCGACCGACCGACAGCTCGTCAGCTCGTCAGCTCGAGAGCTCGACAGCTCGCAGCCCGACAGCTCGACAGCCCGACAGCTCGCAGCCCGACAGCTCGACAGCTCGACAGCTCGACAGCTCGACAGCTCGACAGCAGAGTAAAGCACGATAGCACAGTACAGTCCGACAGCACAGCAGAGCACAAGGGCAGCATAGCACGACAAGAGAGTGGCAGGACGGCAGGACGGCGGGACGGCGGGACGGCGGGATGGCAGGACGGCGGGACGGCGGGGCGGCGGGACGGCGGGAGGAGGGGTAGGCAAGACGAGGGGTAGGCAAGACGAGAGGTAGGCAAGGCGGCATATCGAATGGGTAGTAAGAGGAGGTCAAATGGGTGAGAGAGAGTGCATAGAGCGGGGGTCGTAGGGTGGCAGGAGTCGTGTGATGTGCGATGTGTTCAATGTGATGCAGTGTGCGGTGAAGCAGGGAGTAAAAGAGTGGGCGTGAGGGCAACGAATAACAACGAATAACTGGAAGATGAGGAGGCTAGAAGACGGTTGTGTGCGTGGTCGGGGAGCAAGAAATGGACGTTGGGGGTATCGATCCCCCTACCTCCCGCATGCGAAGCGGGCGCTCTACCATCTGAGCTAAACGCCCATACAACTGATACCTCGCCCAGAAACCCTCACAAACTCATCACAACATCAACACAACACACAACACTTACAAACACACAGACGCACACACCAACACACCGACACACACAAAAACTGCCCACATACGCCCAACGCACACCACAATCAACTCGAACCCACTCAGCAAACACCACTCAACGTCCTTCAGCCCCATTCGTGCCAAACGCTTCCGCTCGACAGATCCACTCCACATCATCGTCCTCGCCATCGTCCACGCTCACTCTCATCCCTCCATCTCCCCACCGTGCTCCCCCACGGATCCACGCTACGAGAACACGCCGGTTTGCGTCATCATCACTGCGAGGACCCTCGCTCCCTCGGTTCGAGTCTTGGTCGGGGATATTCTATGAGATATAATACTTCGGAGCGACGCCGCAGTTTGCCGCGGGGGCGTGGATCTAAGCAACGGGGGTCGCGTGTTGGAAGCCGAGCGCGAGTTCGATGGGTTGCTCGTGGTCAATAACATTTTGGAGCGAGCCGAACGGAGAGCAATGAGCAAGAGTGCGCGCGAGGTGCTAAGGCGGAGGGTGGTAAGAGCATGAGGCGGTAAGACGGGGGAGAGGACGGGGGAGAGGGCGGGGACGGGGCGCGGGCGGCGGGGGCGGGGGCGGGGGAGAGAACAACGGGACAGGACGGTAGCACAGGAGGGCAGTCGAGGAACGGAGGAGTGGAAGAAAGCAGAGCATCAGAACACCACAACAGCATGGGAGCAGCGAAGCAGAGGAGCGAGTTGGTGGGTTGAGACGGACGGCAAAACAGCAATATGGCATAACGGCAGAGCGACCGACCGACAGCTCGTCAGCTCGTCAGCTCGAGAGCTCGACAGCTCGCAGCCCGACAGCTCGACAGCCCGACAGCTCGCAGCCCGACAGCTCGACAGCTCGACAGCTCGACAGCTCGACAGCTCGACAGCAGAGTAAAGCACGATAGCACAGTACAGTCCGACAGCACAGCAGAGCACAAGGGCAGCATAGCACGACAAGAGAGTGGCAGGACGGCAGGACGGCAGGACGGCGGGACGGCGGGACGGCGGGATGGCAGGACGGCGGGACGGCGGGATGGCAGGACGGCGGGACGGCGGGGCGGCGGGACGGCGGGAGGAGGGGTAGGCAAGACGAGGGGTAGGCAAGACGAGAGGTAGGCAAGGCGGCATATCGAATGGGTAGTAAGAGGAGGTCAAATGGGTGAGAGAGAGTGCATAGAGCGGGGGTCGTAGGGTGGCAGGAGTCGTGTGATGTGCGATGTGTTCAATGTGATGCAGTGTGCGGTGAAGCAGGGAGTAAAAGAGTGGGCGTGAGGGCAACGAATAACAACGAATAACTGGAAGATGAGGAGGCTAGAAGACGGTTGTGTGCGTGGTCGGGGAGCAAGAAATGGACGTTGGGGGTATCGATCCCCCTACCTCCCGCATGCGAAGCGGGCGCTCTACCATCTGAGCTAAACGCCCATACAACTGATACCTCGCCCAGAAACCCTCACAAACTCATCACAACATCAACACAACACACAACACTTACAAACACACAGACGCACACACCAACACACCGACACACACAAAAACTGCCCACATACGCCCAACGCACACCACAATCAACTCGAACCCACTCAGCAAACACCACTCAACGTCCTTCAGCCCCATTCGTGCCAAACGCTTCCGCTCGACAGATCCACTCCACATCATCGTCCTCGCCATCGTCCACGCTCACTCTCATCCCTCCATCTCCCCACCGTGCTCCCCCACGGATCCACGCTACGAGAACACGCCGGTTTGCGTCATCATCACTGCGAGGACCCTCGCTCCCTCGGTTCGAGTCTTGGTCGGGGATATTCTATGAGATATAATACTTCGGAGCGACGCCGCAGTTTGCCGCGGGGGCGTGGATCTAAGCAACGGGGGTCGCGTGTTGGAAGCCGAGCGCGAGTTCGATGGGTTGCTCGTGGTCAATAACATTTTGGAGCGAGCCGAACGGAGAGCAATGAGCAAGAGTGCGCGCGAGGTGCTAAGGCGGAGGGTGGTAAGAGCATGAGGCGGTAAGACGGGGGAGAGGACGGGGGAGAGGGCGGGGACGGGGCGCGGGCGGCGGGGGCGGGGGCGGGGGAGAGAACAACGGGACAGGACGGTAGCACAGGAGGGCAGTCGAGGAACGGAGGAGTGGAAGAAAGCAGAGCATCAGAACACCACAACAGCATGGGAGCAGCGAAGCAGAGGAGCGAGTTGGTGGGTTGAGACGGACGGCAAAACAGCAATATGGCATAACGGCAGAGCGACCGACCGACAGCTCGTCAGCTCGTCAGCTCGAGAGCTCGACAGCTCGCAGCCCGACAGCTCGACAGCCCGACAGCTCGCAGCCCGACAGCTCGACAGCTCGACAGCTCGACAGCTCGACAGCTCGACAGCAGAGTAAAGCACGATAGCACAGTACAGTCCGACAGCACAGCAGAGCACAAGGGCAGCATAGCACGACAAGAGAGTGGCAGGACGGCAGGACGGCAGGACGGCGGGACGGCGGGACGGCGGGATGGCAGGACGGCGGGACGGCGGGGCGGCGGGACGGCGGGAGGAGGGGTAGGCAAGACGAGGGGTAGGCAAGACGAGAGGTAGGCAAGGCGGCATATCGAATGGGTAGTAAGAGGAGGTCAAATGGGTGAGAGAGAGTGCATAGAGCGGGGGTCGTAGGGTGGCAGGAGTCGTGTGATGTGCGATGTGTTCAATGTGATGCAGTGTGCGGTGAAGCAGGGAGTAAAAGAGTGGGCGTGAGGGCAACGAATAACAACGAATAACTGGAAGATGAGGAGGCTAGAAGACGGTTGTGTGCGTGGTCGGGGAGCAAGAAATGGACGTTGGGGGTATCGATCCCCCTACCTCCCGCATGCGAAGCGGGCGCTCTACCATCTGAGCTAAACGCCCATACAACTGATACCTCGCCCAGAAACCCTCACAAACTCATCACAACATCAACACAACACACAACACTTACAAACACACAGACGCACACACCAACACACCGACACACACAAAAACTGCCCACATACGCCCAACGCACACCACAATCAACTCGAACCCACTCAGCAAACACCACTCAACGTCCTTCAGCCCCATTCGTGCCAAACGCTTCCGCTCGACAGATCCACTCCACATCATCGTCCTCGCCATCGTCCACGCTCACTCTCATCCCTCCATCTCCCCACCGTGCTCCCCCACGGATCCACGCTACGAGAACACGCCGGTTTGCGTCATCATCACTGCGAGGACCCTCGCTCCCTCGGTTCGAGTCTTGGTCGGGGATATTCTATGAGATATAATACTTCGGAGCGACGCCGCAGTTTGCCGCGGGGGCGTGGATCTAAGCAACGGGGGTCGCGTGTTGGAAGCCGAGCGCGAGTTCGATGGGTTGCTCGTGGTCAATAACATTTTGGAGCGAGCCGAACGGAGAGCAATGAGCAAGAGTGCGCGCGAGGTGCTAAGGCGGAGGGTGGTAAGAGCATGAGGCGGTAAGACGGGGGAGAGGACGGGGGAGAGGGCGGGGACGGGGCGCGGGCGGCGGGGGCGGGGGCGGGGGAGAGAACAACGGGACAGGACGGTAGCACAGGAGGGCAGTCGAGGAACGGAGGAGTGGAAGAAAGCAGAGCATCAGAACACCACAACAGCATGGGAGCAGCGAAGCAGAGGAGCGAGTTGGTGGGTTGAGACGGACGGCAAAACAGCAATATGGCATAACGGCAGAGCGACCGACCGACAGCTCGTCAGCTCGTCAGCTCGAGAGCTCGACAGCTCGCAGCCCGACAGCTCGACAGCCCGACAGCTCGCAGCCCGACAGCTCGACAGCTCGACAGCTCGACAGCTCGACAGCTCGACAGCAGAGTAAAGCACGATAGCACAGTACAGTCCGACAGCACAGCAGAGCACAAGGGCAGCATAGCACGACAAGAGAGTGGCAGGACGGCAGGACGGCGGGACGGCGGGACGGCGGGATGGCAGGACGGCGGGACGGCGGGGCGGCGGGACGGCGGGAGGAGGGGTAGGCAAGACGAGGGGTAGGCAAGACGAGAGGTAGGCAAGGCGGCATATCGAATGGGTAGTAAGAGGAGGTCAAATGGGTGAGAGAGAGTGCATAGAGCGGGGGTCGTAGGGTGGCAGGAGTCGTGTGATGTGCGATGTGTTCAATGTGATGCAGTGTGCGGTGAAGCAGGGAGTAAAAGAGTGGGCGTGAGGGCAACGAATAACAACGAATAACTGGAAGATGAGGAGGCTAGAAGACGGTTGTGTGCGTGGTCGGGGAGCAAGAAATGGACGTTGGGGGTATCGATCCCCCTACCTCCCGCATGCGAAGCGGGCGCTCTACCATCTGAGCTAAACGCCCATACAACTGATACCTCGCCCAGAAACCCTCACAAACTCATCACAACATCAACACAACACACAACACTTACAAACACACAGACGCACACACCAACACACCGACACACACAAAAACTGCCCACATACGCCCAACGCACACCACAATCAACTCGAACCCACTCAGCAAACACCACTCAACGTCCTTCAGCCCCATTCGTGCCAAACGCTTCCGCTCGACAGATCCACTCCACATCATCGTCCTCGCCATCGTCCACGCTCACTCTCATCCCTCCATCTCCCCACCGTGCTCCCCCACGGATCCACGCTACGAGAACACGCCGGTTTGCGTCATCATCACTGCGAGGACCCTCGCTCCCTCGGTTCGAGTCTTGGTCGGGGATATTCTATGAGATATAATACTTCGGAGCGACGCCGCAGTTTGCCGCGGGGGCGTGGATCTAAGCAACGGGGGTCGCGTGTTGGAAGCCGAGCGCGAGTTCGATGGGTTGCTCGTGGTCAATAACATTTTGGAGCGAGCCGAACGGAGAGCAATGAGCAAGAGTGCGCGCGAGGTGCTAAGGCGGAGGGTGGTAAGAGCATGAGGCGGTAAGACGGGGGAGAGGACGGGGGAGAGGGCGGGGACGGGGCGCGGGCGGCGGGGGCGGGGGCGGGGGAGAGAACAACGGGACAGGACGGTAGCACAGGAGGGCAGTCGAGGAACGGAGGAGTGGAAGAAAGCAGAGCATCAGAACACCACAACAGCATGGGAGCAGCGAAGCAGAGGAGCGAGTTGGTGGGTTGAGACGGACGGCAAAACAGCAATATGGCATAACGGCAGAGCGACCGACCGACAGCTCGTCAGCTCGTCAGCTCGAGAGCTCGACAGCTCGCAGCCCGACAGCTCGACAGCCCGACAGCTCGCAGCCCGACAGCTCGACAGCTCGACAGCTCGACAGCTCGACAGCTCGACAGCAGAGTAAAGCACGATAGCACAGTACAGTCCGACAGCACAGCAGAGCACAAGGGCAGCATAGCACGACAAGAGAGTGGCAGGACGGCAGGACGGCGGGACGGCGGGACGGCGGGATGGCAGGACGGCGGGACGGCGGGGCGGCGGGACGGCGGGAGGAGGGGTAGGCAAGACGAGGGGTAGGCAAGACGAGAGGTAGGCAAGGCGGCATATCGAATGGGTAGTAAGAGGAGGTCAAATGGGTGAGAGAGAGTGCATAGAGCGGGGGTCGTAGGGTGGCAGGAGTCGTGTGATGTGCGATGTGTTCAATGTGATGCAGTGTGCGGTGAAGCAGGGAGTAAAAGAGTGGGCGTGAGGGCAACGAATAACAACGAATAACTGGAAGATGAGGAGGCTAGAAGACGGTTGTGTGCGTGGTCGGGGAGCAAGAAATGGACGTTGGGGGTATCGATCCCCCTACCTCCCGCATGCGAAGCGGGCGCTCTACCATCTGAGCTAAACGCCCATACAACTGATACCTCGCCCAGAAACCCTCACAAACTCATCACAACATCAACACAACACACAACACTTACAAACACACAGACGCACACACCAACACACCGACACACACAAAAACTGCCCACATACGCCCAACGCACACCACAATCAACTCGAACCCACTCAGCAAACACCACTCAACGTCCTTCAGCCCCATTCGTGCCAAACGCTTCCGCTCGACAGATCCACTCCACATCATCGTCCTCGCCATCGTCCACGCTCACTCTCATCCCTCCATCTCCCCACCGTGCTCCCCCACGGATCCACGCTACGAGAACACGCCGGTTTGCGTCATCATCACTGCGAGGACCCTCGCTCCCTCGGTTCGAGTCTTGGTCGGGGATATTCTATGAGATATAATACTTCGGAGCGACGCCGCAGTTTGCCGCGGGGGCGTGGATCTAAGCAACGGGGGTCGCGTGTTGGAAGCCGAGCGCGAGTTCGATGGGTTGCTCGTGGTCAATAACATTTTGGAGCGAGCCGAACGGAGAGCAATGAGCAAGAGTGCGCGCGAGGTGCTAAGGCGGAGGGTGGTAAGAGCATGAGGCGGTAAGACGGGGGAGAGGACGGGGGAGAGGGCGGGGACGGGGCGCGGGCGGCGGGGGCGGGGGCGGGGGAGAGAACAACGGGACAGGACGGTAGCACAGGAGGGCAGTCGAGGAACGGAGGAGTGGAAGAAAGCAGAGCATCAGAACACCACAACAGCATGGGAGCAGCGAAGCAGAGGAGCGAGTTGGTGGGTTGAGACGGACGGCAAAACAGCAATATGGCATAACGGCAGAGCGACCGACCGACAGCTCGTCAGCTCGTCAGCTCGAGAGCTCGACAGCTCGCAGCCCGACAGCTCGACAGCCCGACAGCTCGCAGCCCGACAGCTCGACAGCTCGACAGCTCGACAGCTCGACAGCTCGACAGCAGAGTAAAGCACGATAGCACAGTACAGTCCGACAGCACAGCAGAGCACAAGGGCAGCATAGCACGACAAGAGAGTGGCAGGACGGCAGGACGGCGGGACGGCGGGACGGCGGGATGGCAGGACGGCGGGACGGCGGGGCGGCGGGACGGCGGGAGGAGGGGTAGGCAAGACGAGGGGTAGGCAAGACGAGAGGTAGGCAAGGCGGCATATCGAATGGGTAGTAAGAGGAGGTCAAATGGGTGAGAGAGAGTGCATAGAGCGGGGGTCGTAGGGTGGCAGGAGTCGTGTGATGTGCGATGTGTTCAATGTGATGCAGTGTGCGGTGAAGCAGGGAGTAAAAGAGTGGGCGTGAGGGCAACGAATAACAACGAATAACTGGAAGATGAGGAGGCTAGAAGACGGTTGTGTGCGTGGTCGGGGAGCAAGAAATGGACGTTGGGGGTATCGATCCCCCTACCTCCCGCATGCGAAGCGGGCGCTCTACCATCTGAGCTAAACGCCCATACAACTGATACCTCGCCCAGAAACCCTCACAAACTCATCACAACATCAACACAACACACAACACTTACAAACACACAGACGCACACACCAACACACCGACACACACAAAAACTGCCCACATACGCCCAACGCACACCACAATCAACTCGAACCCACTCAGCAAACACCACTCAACGTCCTTCAGCCCCATTCGTGCCAAACGCTTCCGCTCGACAGATCCACTCCACATCATCGTCCTCGCCATCGTCCACGCTCACTCTCATCCCTCCATCTCCCCACCGTGCTCCCCCACGGATCCACGCTACGAGAACACGCCGGTTTGCGTCATCATCACTGCGAGGACCCTCGCTCCCTCGGTTCGAGTCTTGGTCGGGGATATTCTATGAGATATAATACTTCGGAGCGACGCCGCAGTTTGCCGCGGGGGCGTGGATCTAAGCAACGGGGGTCGCGTGTTGGAAGCCGAGCGCGAGTTCGATGGGTTGCTCGTGGTCAATAACATTTTGGAGCGAGCCGAACGGAGAGCAATGAGCAAGAGTGCGCGCGAGGTGCTAAGGCGGAGGGTGGTAAGAGCATGAGGCGGTAAGACGGGGGAGAGGACGGGGGAGAGGGCGGGGACGGGGCGCGGGCGGCGGGGGCGGGGGCGGGGGAGAGAACAACGGGACAGGACGGTAGCACAGGAGGGCAGTCGAGGAACGGAGGAGTGGAAGAAAGCAGAGCATCAGAACACCACAACAGCATGGGAGCAGCGAAGCAGAGGAGCGAGTTGGTGGGTTGAGACGGACGGCAAAACAGCAATATGGCATAACGGCAGAGCGACCGACCGACAGCTCGTCAGCTCGTCAGCTCGAGAGCTCGACAGCTCGCAGCCCGACAGCTCGACAGCCCGACAGCTCGCAGCCCGACAGCTCGACAGCTCGACAGCTCGACAGCTCGACAGCTCGACAGCAGAGTAAAGCACGATAGCACAGTACAGTCCGACAGCACAGCAGAGCACAAGGGCAGCATAGCACGACAAGAGAGTGGCAGGACGGCAGGACGGCGGGACGGCGGGACGGCGGGATGGCAGGACGGCGGGACGGCGGGGCGGCGGGACGGCGGGAGGAGGGGTAGGCAAGACGAGGGGTAGGCAAGACGAGAGGTAGGCAAGGCGGCATATCGAATGGGTAGTAAGAGGAGGTCAAATGGGTGAGAGAGAGTGCATAGAGCGGGGGTCGTAGGGTGGCAGGAGTCGTGTGATGTGCGATGTGTTCAATGTGATGCAGTGTGCGGTGAAGCAGGGAGTAAAAGAGTGGGCGTGAGGGCAACGAATAACAACGAATAACTGGAAGATGAGGAGGCTAGAAGACGGTTGTGTGCGTGGTCGGGGAGCAAGAAATGGACGTTGGGGGTATCGATCCCCCTACCTCCCGCATGCGAAGCGGGCGCTCTACCATCTGAGCTAAACGCCCATACAACTGATACCTCGCCCAGAAACCCTCACAAACTCATCACAACATCAACACAACACACAACACTTACAAACACACAGACGCACACACCAACACACCGACACACACAAAAACTGCCCACATACGCCCAACGCACACCACAATCAACTCGAACCCACTCAGCAAACACCACTCAACGTCCTTCAGCCCCATTCGTGCCAAACGCTTCCGCTCGACAGATCCACTCCACATCATCGTCCTCGCCATCGTCCACGCTCACTCTCATCCCTCCATCTCCCCACCGTGCTCCCCCACGGATCCACGCTACGAGAACACGCCGGTTTGCGTCATCATCACTGCGAGGACCCTCGCTCCCTCGGTTCGAGTCTTGGTCGGGGATATTCTATGAGATATAATACTTCGGAGCGACGCCGCAGTTTGCCGCGGGGGCGTGGATCTAAGCAACGGGGGTCGCGTGTTGGAAGCCGAGCGCGAGTTCGATGGGTTGCTCGTGGTCAATAACATTTTGGAGCGAGCCGAACGGAGAGCAATGAGCAAGAGTGCGCGCGAGGTGCTAAGGCGGAGGGTGGTAAGAGCATGAGGCGGTAAGACGGGGGAGAGGACGGGGGAGAGGGCGGGGACGGGGCGCGGGCGGCGGGGGCGGGGGCGGGGGAGAGAACAACGGGACAGGACGGTAGCACAGGAGGGCAGTCGAGGAACGGAGGAGTGGAAGAAAGCAGAGCATCAGAACACCACAACAGCATGGGAGCAGCGAAGCAGAGGAGCGAGTTGGTGGGTTGAGACGGACGGCAAAACAGCAATATGGCATAACGGCAGAGCGACCGACCGACAGCTCGTCAGCTCGTCAGCTCGAGAGAGCTCGACAGCTCGCAGCCCGACAGCTCGACAGCCCGACAGCTCGCAGCCCGACAGCTCGACAGCTCGACAGCTCGACAGCAGAGTAAAGCACGATAGCACAGTACAGTCCGACAGCACAGCAGAGCACAAGGGCAGCATAGCACGACAAGAGAGTGGCAGGACGGCAGGACGGCAGGACGGCGGGACGGCGGGACGGCGGGAGGAGGGGTAGGCAAGACGAGGGGTAGGCAAGACGAGAGGTAGGCAAGGCGGCATATCGAATGGGTAGTAAGAGGAGGTCAAATGGGTGAGAGAGAGTGCATAGAGCGGGGGTCGTAGGGTGGCAGGAGTCGTGTGATGTGCGATGTGTTCAATGTGATGCAGTGTGCGGTGAAGCAGGGAGTAAAAGAGTGGGCGTGAGGGCAACGAATAACAACGAATAACTGGAAGATGAGGAGGCTAGAAGACGGTTGTGTGCGTGGTCGGGGAGCAAGAAATGGACGTTGGGGGTATCGATCCCCCTACCTCCCGCATGCGAAGCGGGCGCTCTACCATCTGAGCTAAACGCCCATACAACTGATACCTCGCCCAACTTCGCAATTTGCTCGCTACCCCTCAAGTGACCAAGTCCAGAAGTGTCCAGTCCAAGCACCCAGCCCAGCTGCCAGCCCATCACCCCCGACCCTCTCCACACCCAGTCGCCATGACCAAGGGTGCTGCGAGAGCCAAGACCAAGCGCAAGAAGCTTGGCATCGGGACGCTGCCGCCACCGCGCCGACCAGTCGGCATCCCATGCGTGCTTCCTTCGGCTTCATCGGGAGAGCCGACATTCACCACATGGAGAGCGCGCGCCAGAGCTCGGCCACCCGGTCGACTCTAATATCAACCCACCGCTGATCAACCCACGCCGTGACCAACACTCACGGCACCCAGCCACCAACCTTCACTCACGAGACCGTTGGGTAACCAACACTCACCGACACCAACCTCAACCCAACCAGCACTCACCGACACCAACCTCAACCCAACCAGCATTCAAGCAACCCAGCATCAACCCAACCGGCATTCAGCCAACCCAGCTTCAACCCAACCAACACTCAACTCACCCAGCATCAACATACCAGCAAACCAGCAAATGAAGGTCAAGTTAACCCAGTACCCAGCTTCAACGACAACAGAACAACCACCTCAACAACCCAACGAACCATGACGCAAGGATTCATCCTCTCAGCACAAACCGACCAGCCAACCACGAGACTCAACCGAACCCTAGCAACATAGAACCCGCACGGGATTAGCGAGCAGTTAGAAGTCAGTCGTAAATGCTAGTGCAGCAATACAGACGCCTTGAAACTGAGCTAAACGCCCATACAACTGATACCTCGCCCAGAAACCCTCACAAACTCATCACAACATCAACACAACACACAACACTTACAAACACACAGACGCACACACCAACACACCGACACACACAAAAACTGCCCACATACGCCCAACGCACACCACAATCAACTCGAACCCACTCAGCAAACACCACTCAACGTCCTTCAGCCCCATTCGTGCCAAACGCTTCCGCTCGACAGATCCACTCCACATCATCGTCCTCGCCATCGTCCACGCTCACTCTCATCCCTCCATCTCCCCACCGTGCTCCCCCACGGATCCACGCTACGAGAACACGCCGGTTTGCGTCATCATCACTGCGAGGACCCTCGCTCCCTCGGTTCGAGTCTTGGTCGGGGATATTCTATGAGATATAATACTTCGGAGCGACGCCGCAGTTTGCCGCGGGGGCGTGGATCTAAGCAACGGGGGTCGCGTGTTGGAAGCCGAGCGCGAGTTCGATGGGTTGCTCGTGGTCAATAACATTTTGGAGCGAGCCGAACGGAGAGCAATGAGCAAGAGTGCGCGCGAGGTGCTAAGGCGGAGGGTGGTAAGAGCATGAGGCGGTAAGACGGGGGAGAGGACGGGGGAGAGGGCGGGGACGGGGCGCGGGCGGCGGGGGCGGGGGCGGGGGCGGGGGAGAGAACAACGGGACAGGACGGTAGCACAGGAGGGCAGTCGAGGAACGGAGGAGTGGAAGAAAGCAGAGCATCAGAACACCACAACAGCATGGGAGCAGCGAAGCAGAGGAGCGAGTTGGTGGGTTGAGACGGACGGCAAAACAGCAATATGGCATAACGGCAGAGCGACCGACCGACAGCTCGTCAGCTCGTCAGCTCGAGAGAGCTCGACAGCTCGCAGCCCGACAGCTCGACAGCCCGACAGCTCGCAGCCCGACAGCTCGACAGCTCGACAGCTCGACAGCTCGACAGCTCGACAGCAGAGTAAAGCACGATAGCACAGTACAGTCCGACAGCACAGCAGAGCACAAGGGCAGCATAGCACGACAAGAGAGTGGCAGGACGGCAGGACGGCAGGACGGCGGGACGGCGGGACGGCGGGATGGCAGGACGGCGGGACGGCGGGATGGCGGGACGGCGGGAGGAGGGGTAGGCAAGACGAGGGGTAGGCAAGACGAGAGGTAGGCAAGGCGGCATATCGAATGGGTAGTAAGAGGAGGTCAAATGGGTGAGAGAGAGTGCATAGAGCGGGGGTCGTAGGGTGGCAGGAGTCGTGTGATGTGCGATGTGTTCAATGTGATGCAGTGTGCGGTGAAGCAGGGAGTAAAAGAGTGGGCGTGAGGGCAACGAATAACAACGAATAACTGGAAGATGAGGAGGCTAGAAGACGGTTGTGTGCGTGGTCGGGGAGCAAGAAATGGACGTTGGGGGTATCGATCCCCCTACCTCCCGCATGCGAAGCGGGCGCTCTACCATCTGAGCTAAACGCCCATACAACTGATACCTCGCCCAGAAACCCTCACAAACTCATCACAACATCAACACAACACACAACACTTACAAACACACAGACGCACACACCAACACACCGACACACACAAAAACTGCCCACATACGCCCAACGCACACCACAATCAACTCGAACCCACTCAGCAAACACCACTCAACGTCCTTCAGCCCCATTCGTGCCAAACGCTTCCGCTCGACAGATCCACTCCACATCATCGTCCTCGCCATCGTCCACGCCCACTCTCATCCCTCCATCTCCCCACCGTGCTCCCCCACGGATCCACGCTACGAGAACACGCCGGTTTGCGTCATCATCACTGCGAGGACCCTCGCTCCCTCGGTTCGAGTCTTGGTCGGGGATATTCTATGAGATATAATACTTCGGAGCGACGCCGCAGTTTGCCGCGGGGGCGTGGATCTAAGCAACGGGGGTCGCGTGTTGGAAGCCGAGCGCGAGTTCGATGGGTTGCTCGTGGTCAATAACATTTTGGAGCGAGCCGAACGGAGAGCAATGAGCAAGAGTGCGCGCGAGGTGCTAAGGCGGAGGGTGGTAAGAGCATGAGGCGGTAAGACGGGGGAGAGGACGGGGGAGAGGGCGGGGACGGGGCGCGGGCGGCGGGGGCGGGGGCGGGGGCGGGGGAGAGAACAACGGGACAGGACGGTAGCACAGGAGGGCAGTCGAGGAACGGAGGAGTGGAAGAAAGCAGAGCATCAGAACACCACAACAGCATGGGAGCAGCGAAGCAGAGGAGCGAGTTGGTGGGTTGAGACGGACGGCAAAACAGCAATATGGCATAACGGCAGAGCGACCGACCGACAGCTCGTCAGCTCGTCAGCTCGAGAGAGCTCGACAGCTCGCAGCCCGACAGCTCGACAGCCCGACAGCTCGCAGCCCGACAGCTCGACAGCTCGACAGCTCGACAGCTCGACAGCTCGACAGCAGAGTAAAGCACGATAGCACAGTACAGTCCGACAGCACAGCAGAGCACAAGGGCAGCATAGCACGACAAGAGAGTGGCAGGACGGCAGGACGGCAGGACGGCGGGACGGCGGGACGGCGGGATGGCAGGACGGCGGGACGGCGGGACGGCGGGACGGCGGGAGGAGGGGTAGGCAAGACGAGGGGTAGGCAAGACGAGAGGTAGGCAAGGCGGCATATCGAATGGGTAGTAAGAGGAGGTCAAATGGGTGAGAGAGAGTGCATAGAGCGGGGGTCGTAGGGTGGCAGGAGTCGTGTGATGTGCGATGTGTTCAATGTGATGCAGTGTGCGGTGAAGCAGGGAGTAAAAGAGTGGGCGTGAGGGCAACGAATAACAACGAATAACTGGAAGATGAGGAGGCTAGAAGACGGTTGTGTGCGTGGTCGGGGAGCAAGAAATGGACGTTGGGGGTATCGATCCCCCTACCTCCCGCATGCGAAGCGGGCGCTCTACCATCTGAGCTAAACGCCCATACAACTGATACCTCGCCCAGAAACCCTCACAAACTCATCACAACATCAACACAACACACAACACTTACAAACACACAGACGCACACACCAACACACCGACACACACAAAAACTGCCCACATACGCCCAACGCACACCACAATCAACTCGAACCCACTCAGCAAACACCACTCAACGTCCTTCAGCCCCATTCGTGCCAAACGCTTCCGCTCGACAGATCCACTCCACATCATCGTCCTCGCCATCGTCCACGCTCACTCTCATCCCTCCATCTCCCCACCGTGCTCCCCCACGGATCCACGCTACGAGAACACGCCGGTTTGCGTCATCATCACTGCGAGGACCCTCGCTCCCTCGGTTCGAGTCTTGGTCGGGGATATTCTATGAGATATAATACTTCGGAGCGACGCCGCAGTTTGCCGCGGGGGCGTGGATCTAAGCAACGGGGGTCGCGTGTTGGAAGCCGAGCGCGAGTTCGATGGGTTGCTCGTGGTCAATAACATTTTGGAGCGAGCCGAACGGAGAGCAATGAGCAAGAGTGCGCGCGAGGTGCTAAGGCGGAGGGTGGTAAGAGCATGAGGCGGTAAGACGGGGGAGAGGACGGGGGAGAGGGCGGGGACGGGGCGCGGGCGGCGGGGGCGGGGGCGGGGGCGGGGGAGAGAACAACGGGACAGGACGGTAGCACAGGAGGGCAGTCGAGGAACGGAGGAGTGGAAGAAAGCAGAGCATCAGAACACCACAACAGCATGGGAGCAGCGAAGCAGAGGAGCGAGTTGGTGGGTTGAGACGGACGGCAAAACAGCAATATGGCATAACGGCAGAGCGACCGACCGACAGCTCGTCAGCTCGTCAGCTCGAGAGCTCGACAGCTCGCAGCCCGACAGCTCGACAGCCCGACAGCTCGCAGCCCGACAGCTCGACAGCTCGACAGCTCGACAGCTCGACAGCTCGACAGCAGAGTAAAGCACGATAGCACAGTACAGTCCGACAGCACAGCAGAGCACAAGGGCAGCATAGCACGACAAGAGAGTGGCAGGACGGCAGGACGGCAGGACGGCGGGACGGCGGGACGGCGGGATGGCAGGACGGCGGGACGGCGGGACGGCGGGACGGCGGGAGGAGGGGTAGGCAAGACGAGGGGTAGGCAAGACGAGAGGTAGGCAAGGCGGCATATCGAATGGGTAGTAAGAGGAGGTCAAATGGGTGAGAGAGAGTGCATAGAGCGGGGGTCGTAGGGTGGCAGGAGTCGTGTGATGTGCGATGTGTTCAATGTGATGCAGTGTGCGGTGAAGCAGGGAGTAAAAGAGTGGGCGTGAGGGCAACGAATAACAACGAATAACTGGAAGATGAGGAGGCTAGAAGACGGTTGTGTGCGTGGTCGGGGAGCAAGAAATGGACGTTGGGGGTATCGATCCCCCTACCTCCCGCATGCGAAGCGGGCGCTCTACCATCTGAGCTAAACGCCCATACAACTGATACCTCGCCCAGAAACCCTCACAAACTCATCACAACATCAACACAACACACAACACTTACAAACACACAGACGCACACACCAACACACCGACACACACAAAAACTGCCCACATACGCCCAACGCACACCACAATCAACTCGAACCCACTCAGCAAACACCACTCAACGTCCTTCAGCCCCATTCGTGCCAAACGCTTCCGCTCGACAGATCCACTCCACATCATCGTCCTCGCCATCGTCCACGCCCACTCTCATCCCTCCATCTCCCCACCGTGCTCCCCCACGGATCCACGCTACGAGAACACGCCGGTTTGCGTCATCATCACTGCGAGGACCCTCGCTCCCTCGGTTCGAGTCTTGGTCGGGGATATTCTATGAGATATAATACTTCGGAGCGACGCCGCAGTTTGCCGCGGGGGCGTGGATCTAAGCAACGGGGGTCGCGTGTTGGAAGCCGAGCGCGAGTTCGATGGGTTGCTCGTGGTCAATAACATTTTGGAGCGAGCCGAACGGAGAGCAATGAGCAAGAGTGCGCGCGAGGTGCTAAGGCGGAGGGTGGTAAGAGCATGAGGCGGTAAGACGGGGGAGAGGACGGGGGAGAGGGCGGGGACGGGGCGCGGGCGGCGGGGGCGGGGGCGGGGGCGGGGGAGAGAACAACGGGACAGGACGGTAGCACAGGAGGGCAGTCGAGGAACGGAGGAGTGGAAGAAAGCAGAGCATCAGAACACCACAACAGCATGGGAGCAGCGAAGCAGAGGAGCGAGTTGGTGGGTTGAGACGGACGGCAAAACAGCAATATGGCATAACGGCAGAGCGACCGACCGACAGCTCGTCAGCTCGTCAGCTCGAGAGAGCTCGACAGCTCGCAGCCCGACAGCTCGACAGCCCGACAGCTCGCAGCCCGACAGCTCGACAGCTCGACAGCTCGACAGCTCGACAGCTCGACAGCAGAGTAAAGCACGATAGCACAGTACAGTCCGACAGCACAGCAGAGCACAAGGGCAGCATAGCACGACAAGAGAGTGGCAGGACGGCAGGACGGCAGGACGGCGGGACGGCGGGACGGCGGGATGGCAGGACGGCGGGACGGCGGGATGGCGGGACGGCGGGAGGAGGGGTAGGCAAGACGAGGGGTAGGCAAGACGAGAGGTAGGCAAGGCGGCATATCGAATGGGTAGTAAGAGGAGGTCAAATGGGTGAGAGAGAGTGCATAGAGCGGGGGTCGTAGGGTGGCAGGAGTCGTGTGATGTGCGATGTGTTCAATGTGATGCAGTGTGCGGTGAAGCAGGGAGTAAAAGAGTGGGCGTGAGGGCAACGAATAACAACGAATAACTGGAAGATGAGGAGGCTAGAAGACGGTTGTGTGCGTGGTCGGGGAGCAAGAAATGGACGTTGGGGGTATCGATCCCCCTACCTCCCGCATGCGAAGCGGGCGCTCTACCATCTGAGCTAAACGCCCATACAACTGATACCTCGCCCAGAAACCCTCACAAACTCATCACAACATCAACACAACACACAACACTTACAAACACACAGACGCACACACCAACACACCGACACACACAAAAACTGCCCACATACGCCCAACGCACACCACAATCAACTCGAACCCACTCAGCAAACACCACTCAACGTCCTTCAGCCCCATTCGTGCCAAACGCTTCCGCTCGACAGATCCACTCCACATCATCGTCCTCGCCATCGTCCACGCCCACTCTCATCCCTCCATCTCCCCACCGTGCTCCCCCACGGATCCACGCTACGAGAACACGCCGGTTTGCGTCATCATCACTGCGAGGACCCTCGCTCCCTCGGTTCGAGTCTTGGTCGGGGATATTCTATGAGATATAATACTTCGGAGCGACGCCGCAGTTTGCCGCGGGGGCGTGGATCTAAGCAACGGGGGTCGCGTGTTGGAAGCCGAGCGCGAGTTCGATGGGTTGCTCGTGGTCAATAACATTTTGGAGCGAGCCGAACGGAGAGCAATGAGCAAGAGTGCGCGCGAGGTGCTAAGGCGGAGGGTGGTAAGAGCATGAGGCGGTAAGACGGGGGAGAGGACGGGGGAGAGGGCGGGGACGGGGCGCGGGCGGCGGGGGCGGGGGCGGGGGCGGGGGAGAGAACAACGGGACAGGACGGTAGCACAGGAGGGCAGTCGAGGAACGGAGGAGTGGAAGAAAGCAGAGCATCAGAACACCACAACAGCATGGGAGCAGCGAAGCAGAGGAGCGAGTTGGTGGGTTGAGACGGACGGCAAAACAGCAATATGGCATAACGGCAGAGCGACCGACCGACAGCTCGTCAGCTCGTCAGCTCGAGAGAGCTCGACAGCTCGCAGCCCGACAGCTCGACAGCCCGACAGCTCGCAGCCCGACAGCTCGACAGCTCGACAGCTCGACAGCTCGACAGCTCGACAGCAGAGTAAAGCACGATAGCACAGTACAGTCCGACAGCACAGCAGAGCACAAGGGCAGCATAGCACGACAAGAGAGTGGCAGGACGGCAGGACGGCAGGACGGCGGGACGGCGGGACGGCGGGATGGCAGGACGGCGGGACGGCGGGACGGCGGGACGGCGGGAGGAGGGGTAGGCAAGACGAGGGGTAGGCAAGACGAGAGGTAGGCAAGGCGGCATATCGAATGGGTAGTAAGAGGAGGTCAAATGGGTGAGAGAGAGTGCATAGAGCGGGGGTCGTAGGGTGGCAGGAGTCGTGTGATGTGCGATGTGTTCAATGTGATGCAGTGTGCGGTGAAGCAGGGAGTAAAAGAGTGGGCGTGAGGGCAACGAATAACAACGAATAACTGGAAGATGAGGAGGCTAGAAGACGGTTGTGTGCGTGGTCGGGGAGCAAGAAATGGACGTTGGGGGTATCGATCCCCCTACCTCCCGCATGCGAAGCGGGCGCTCTACCATCTGAGCTAAACGCCCATACAACTGATACCTCGCCCAACTTCGCAATTTGCTCGCTACCCCTCAAGTGACCAAGTCCAGAAGTGTCCAGTCCAAGCACCCAGCCCAGCTGCCAGCCCATCACCCCCGACCCTCTCCACACCCAGTCGCCATGACCAAGGGTGCTGCGAGAGCCAAGACCAAGCGCAAGAAGCTTGGCATCGGGACGCTGCCGCCACCGCGCCGACCAGTCGGCATCCCATGCGTGCTTCCTTCGGCTTCATCGGGAGAGCCGACATTCACCACATGGAGAGCGCGCGCCAGAGCTCGGCCACCCGGTCGACTCTAATATCAACCCACCGCTGATCAACCCACGCCGTGACCAACACTCACGGCACCCAGCCACCAACCTTCACTCACGAGACCGTTGGGTAACCAACACTCACCGACACCAACCTCAACCCAACCAGCACTCACCGACACCAACCTCAACCCAACCAGCATTCAAGCAACCCAGCATCAACCCAACCGGCATTCAGCCAACCCAGCTTCAACCCAACCAACACTCAAGCAACCCAGCATCAACATACCAGCAAACCAGCAAATGAAGGTCAAGTTAACCCAGTACCCAGCTTCAACGACAACAGAACAACCACCTCAACAACCCAACGAACCATGACGCAAGGATTCATCCTCTCAGCACAAACCGACCAGCCAACCACGAGACTCAACCGAACCTTAGCAACATAGAACCCGCACGGGATTAGCGAGCAGTTAGAAGTCAGTCGTAAATGCTAGTGCAGCAATACAGACGCCTTGAAACTGATACCTCGCCCAGAAACCCTCACAAACTCATCACAACATCAACACAACACACAACACTTACAAACACACAGACGCACACACCAACACACCGACACACACAAAAACTGCCCACATACGCCCAACGCACACCACAATCAACTCGAACCCACTCAGCAAACACCACTCAACGTCCTTCAGCCCCATTCGTGCCAAACGCTTCCGCTCGACAGATCCACTCCACATCATCGTCCTCGCCATCGTCCACGCTCACTCTCATCCCTCCATCTCCCCACCGTGCTCCCCCACGGATCCACGCTACGAGAACACGCCGGTTTGCGTCATCATCACTGCGAGGACCCTCGCTCCCTCGGTTCGAGTCTTGGTCGGGGATATTCTATGAGATATAATACTTCGGAGCGACGCCGCAGTTTGCCGCGGGGGCGTGGATCTAAGCAACGGGGGTCGCGTGTTGGAAGCCGAGCGCGAGTTCGATGGGTTGCTCGTGGTCAATAACATTTTGGAGCGAGCCGAACGGAGAGCAATGAGCAAGAGTGCGCGCGAGGTGCTAAGGCGGAGGGTGGTAAGAGCATGAGGCGGTAAGACGGGGGAGAGGACGGGGGAGAGGGCGGGGACGGGGCGCGGGCGGCGGGGGCGGGGGCGGGGGCGGGGGAGAGAACAACGGGACAGGACGGTAGCACAGGAGGGCAGTCGAGGAACGGAGGAGTGGAAGAAAGCAGAGCATCAGAACACCACAACAGCATGGGAGCAGCGAAGCAGAGGAGCGAGTTGGTGGGTTGAGACGGACGGCAAAACAGCAATATGGCATAACGGCAGAGCGACCGACCGACAGCTCGTCAGCTCGTCAGCTCGAGAGCTCGACAGCTCGCAGCCCGACAGCTCGACAGCCCGACAGCTCGCAGCCCGACAGCTCGACAGCCCGACAGCTCGCAGCCCGACAGCTCGACAGCTCGACAGCTCGACAGCTCGACAGCTCGACAGCTCGACAGCAGAGTAAAGCACGATAGCACAGTACAGTCCGACAGCACAGCAGAGCACAAGGGCAGCATAGCACGACAAGAGAGTGGCAGGACGGCAGGACGGCAGGACGGCGGGACGGCGGGACGGCGGGACGGCGGGATGGCAGGACGGCGGGACGGCGGGGCGGCGGGACGGCGGGAGGAGGGGTAGGCAAGACGAGGGGTAGGCAAGACGAGAGGTAGGCAAGGCGGCATATCGAATGGGTAGTAAGAGGAGGTCAAATGGGTGAGAGAGAGTGCATAGAGCGGGGGTCGTAGGGTGGCAGGAGTCGTGTGATGTGCGATGTGTTCAATGTGATGCAGTGTGCGGTGAAGCAGGGAGTAAAAGAGTGGGCGTGAGGGCAACGAATAACAACGAATAACTGGAAGATGAGGAGGCTAGAAGACGGTTGTGTGCGTGGTCGGGGAGCAAGAAATGGACGTTGGGGGTATCGATCCCCCTACCTCCCGCATGCGAAGCGGGCGCTCTACCATCTGAGCTAAACGCCCATACAACTGATACCTCGCCCAGACTTCGCAATTTGCTCGCTACCCCTCAAGTGACCAAGTCCAGAAGTGTCCAGTCCAAGCACCCAGCCCAGCTGCCAGCCCATCACCCCCGACCCTCTCCACACCCAGTCGCCATGACCAAGGGTGCTGCGAGAGCCAAGACCAAGCGCAAGAAGCTTGGCATCGGGACGCTGCCGCCACCGCGCCGACCAGTCGGCATCCCATGCGTGCTTCCTTCGGCTTCATCGGGAGAGCCGACATTCACCACATGGAGAGCGCGCGCCAGAGCTCGGCCACCTGGTCGACTCTAATATCAACCCACCGCTGATCAACCCACGCCGTGACCAACACTCACGGCACCCAGCCACCAACCTTCACTCACGAGACCGTTGGGTAACCAACACTCACCGACACCAACCTCAACCCAACCAGCACTCACCGACACCAACCTCAACCCAACCAGCATTCAAGCAACCCAGCATCAACCCAACCGGCATTCAGCCAACCCAGCATCAACCCAACCGGCATTCAGCCAACCCAGCTTCAACCCAACCAACACTCAACTCACCCAGCATCAACATACCAGCAAACCAGCAAATGAAGGTCAAGTTAACCCAGTACCCAGCTTCAACGACAACAGAACAACCACCTCAACAACCCAACGAACCATGACGCAAGGATTCATCCTCTCAGCACAAACCGACCAGCCAACCACGAGACTCAACCGAACCTTAGCAACATAGAACCCGCACGGGATTAGCGAGCAGTTAGAAGTCAGTCGTAAATGCTAGTGCAGCAATACAGACGCCTTGAAACTGATACCTCGCCCAGAAACCCTCACAAACTCATCACAACATCAACACAACACACAACACTTACAAACACACAGACGCACACACCAACACACCGACACACACAAAAACTGCCCACATACGCCCAACGCACACCACAATCAACTCGAACCCACTCAGCAAACACCACTCAACGTCCTTCAGCCCCATTCGTGCCAAACGCTTCCGCTCGACAGATCCACTCCACATCATCGTCCTCGCCATCGTCCACGCTCACTCTCATCCCTCCATCTCCCCACCGTGCTCCCCCACGGATCCACGCTACGAGAACACGCCGGTTTGCGTCATCATCACTGCGAGGACCCTCGCTCCCTCGGTTCGAGTCTTGGTCGGGGATATTCTATGAGATATAATACTTCGGAGCGACGCCGCAGTTTGCCGCGGGGGCGTGGATCTAAGCAACGGGGGTCGCGTGTTGGAAGCCGAGCGCGAGTTCGATGGGTTGCTCGTGGTCAATAACATTTTGGAGCGAGCCGAACGGAGAGCAATGAGCAAGAGTGCGCGCGAGGTGCTAAGGCGGAGGGTGGTAAGAGCATGAGGCGGTAAGACGGGGGAGAGGACGGGGGAGAGGGCGGGGACGGGGCGCGGGCGGCGGGGGCGGGGGCGGGGGAGAGAACAACGGGACAGGACGGTAGCACAGGAGGGCAGTCGAGGAACGGAGGAGTGGAAGAAAGCAGAGCATCAGAACACCACAACAGCATGGGAGCAGCGAAGCAGAGGAGCGAGTTGGTGGGTTGAGACGGACGGCAAAACAGCAATATGGCATAACGGCAGAGCGACCGACCGACAGCTCGTCAGCTCGTCAGCTCGAGAGCTCGACAGCTCGCAGCCCGACAGCTCGACAGCCCGACAGCTCGCAGCCCGACAGCTCGACAGCCCGACAGCTCGACAGCTCGACAGCTCGACAGCAGAGTAAAGCACGATAGCACAGTACAGTCCGACAGCACAGCAGAGCACAAGGGCAGCATAGCACGACAAGAGAGTGGCAGGACGGCAGGACGGCGGGACGGCGGGACGGCGGGATGGCAGGACGGCGGGACGGCGGGGCGGCGGGACGGCGGGAGGAGGGGTAGGCAAGACGAGGGGTAGGCAAGACGAGAGGTAGGCAAGGCGGCATATCGAATGGGTAGTAAGAGGAGGTCAAATGGGTGAGAGAGAGTGCATAGAGCGGGGGTCGTAGGGTGGCAGGAGTCGTGTGATGTGCGATGTGTTCAATGTGATGCAGTGTGCGGTGAAGCAGGGAGTAAAAGAGTGGGCGTGAGGGCAACGAATAACAACGAATAACTGGAAGATGAGGAGGCTAGAAGACGGTTGTGTGCGTGGTCGGGGAGCAAGAAATGGACGTTGGGGGTATCGATCCCCCTACCTCCCGCATGCGAAGCGGGCGCTCTACCATCTGAGCTAAACGCCCATACAACTGATACCTCGCCCAGAAACCCTCACAAACTCATCACAACATCAACACAACACACAACACTTACAAACACACAGACGCACACACCAACACACCGACACACACAAAAACTGCCCACATACGCCCAACGCACACCACAATCAACTCGAACCCACCCAGCAAACACCACTCAACGTCCTTCAGCCCCATTCGTGCCAAACGCTTCCGCTCGACAGATCCACTCCACATCATCGTCCTCGCCATCGTCCACGCTCACTCTCATCCCTCCATCTCCCCACCGTGCTCCCCCACGGATCCACGCTACGAGAACACGCCGGTTTGCGTCATCATCACTGCGAGGACCCTCGCTCCCTCGGTTCGAGTCTTGGTCGGGGATATTCTATGAGATATAATACTTCGGAGCGACGCCGCAGTTTGCCGCGGGGGCGTGGATCTAAGCAACGGGGGTCGCGTGTTGGAAGCCGAGCGCGAGTTCGATGGGTTGCTCGTGGTCAATAACATTTTGGAGCGAGCCGAACGGAGAGCAATGAGCAAGAGTGCGCGCGAGGTGCTAAGGCGGAGGGTGGTAAGAGCATGAGGCGGTAAGACGGGGGAGAGGACGGGGGAGAGGGCGGGGACGGGGCGCGGGCGGCGGGGGCGGGGGCGGGGGAGAGAACAACGGGACAGGACGGTAGCACAGGAGGGCAGTCGAGGAACGGAGGAGTGGAAGAAAGCAGAGCATCAGAACACCACAACAGCATGGGAGCAGCGAAGCAGAGGAGCGAGTTGGTGGGTTGAGACGGACGGCAAAACAGCAATATGGCATAACGGCAGAGCGACCGACCGACAGCTCGTCAGCTCGTCAGCTCGAGAGCTCGACAGCTCGCAGCCCGACAGCTCGACAGCCCGACAGCTCGCAGCCCGACAGCTCGACAGCTCGACAGCTCGACAGCTCGACAGCTCGACAGCTCGACAGCAGAGTAAAGCACGATAGCACAGTACAGTCCGACAGCACAGCAGAGCACAAGGGCAGCATAGCACGACAAGAGAGTGGCAGGACGGCAGGACGGCAGGACGGCGGGATGGCAGGACGGCGGGACGGCGGGACGGCGGGATGGCGGGATGGCAGGACGGCGGGACGGCGGGGCGGCGGGACGGCGGGAGGAGGGGTAGGCAAGACGAGGGGTAGGCAAGACGAGAGGTAGGCAAGGCGGCATATCGAATGGGTAGTAAGAGGAGGTCAAATGGGTGAGAGAGAGTGCATAGAGCGGGGGTCGTAGGGTGGCAGGAGTCGTGTGATGTGCGATGTGTTCAATGTGATGCAGTGTGCGGTGAAGCAGGGAGTAAAAGAGTGGGCGTGAGGGCAACGAATAACAACGAATAACTGGAAGATGAGGAGGCTAGAAGACGGTTGTGTGCGTGGTCGGGGAGCAAGAAATGGACGTTGGGGGTATCGATCCCCCTACCTCCCGCATGCGAAGCGGGCGCTCTACCATCTGAGCTAAACGCCCATACAACTGATACCTCGCCCAGAAACCCTCACAAACTCATCACAACATCAACACAACACACAACACTTACAAACACACAGACGCACACACCAACACACCGACACACACAAAAACTGCCCACATACGCCCAACGCACACCACAATCAACTCGAACCCACTCAGCAAACACCACTCAACGTCCTTCAGCCCCATTCGTGCCAAACGCTTCCGCTCGACAGATCCACTCCACATCATCGTCCTCGCCATCGTCCACGCCCACTCTCATCCCTCCATCTCCCCACCGTGCTCCCCCACGGATCCACGCTACGAGAACACGCCGGTTTGCGTCATCATCACTGCGAGGACCCTCGCTCCCTCGGTTCGAGTCTTGGTCGGGGATATTCTATGAGATATAATACTTCGGAGCGACGCCGCAGTTTGCCGCGGGGGCGTGGATCTAAGCAACGGGGGTCGCGTGTTGGAAGCCGAGCGCGAGTTCGATGGGTTGCTCGTGGTCAATAACATTTTGGAGCGAGCCGAACGGAGAGCAATGAGCAAGAGTGCGCGCGAGGTGCTAAGGCGGAGGGTGGTAAGAGCATGAGGCGGTAAGACGGGGGAGAGGACGGGGGAGAGGGCGGGGACGGGGCGCGGGCGGCGGGGGCGGGGGCGGGGGAGAGAACAACGGGACAGGACGGTAGCACAGGAGGGCAGTCGAGGAACGGAGGAGTGGAAGAAAGCAGAGCATCAGAACACCACAACAGCATGGGAGCAGCGAAGCAGAGGAGCGAGTTGGTGGGTTGAGACGGACGGCAAAACAGCAATATGGCATAACGGCAGAGCGACCGACCGACAGCTCGTCAGCTCGTCAGCTCGAGAGCTCGACAGCTCGCAGCCCGACAGCTCGACAGCCCGACAGCTCGCAGCCCGACAGCTCGACAGCTCGACAGCTCGACAGCTCGACAGCTCGACAGCTCGACAGCAGAGTAAAGCACGATAGCACAGTACAGTCCGACAGCACAGCAGAGCACAAGGGCAGCATAGCACGACAAGAGAGTGGCAGGACGGCAGGACGGCAGGACGGCGGGATGGCAGGACGGCGGGACGGCGGGACGGCGGGATGGCGGGATGGCAGGACGGCGGGACGGCGGGGCGGCGGGACGGCGGGAGGAGGGGTAGGCAAGACGAGGGGTAGGCAAGACGAGAGGTAGGCAAGGCGGCATATCGAATGGGTAGTAAGAGGAGGTCAAATGGGTGAGAGAGAGTGCATAGAGCGGGGGTCGTAGGGTGGCAGGAGTCGTGTGATGTGCGATGTGTTCAATGTGATGCAGTGTGCGGTGAAGCAGGGAGTAAAAGAGTGGGCGTGAGGGCAACGAATAACAACGAATAACTGGAAGATGAGGAGGCTAGAAGACGGTTGTGTGCGTGGTCGGGGAGCAAGAAATGGACGTTGGGGGTATCGATCCCCCTACCTCCCGCATGCGAAGCGGGCGCTCTACCATCTGAGCTAAACGCCCATACAACTGATACCTCGCCCAGAAACCCTCACAAACTCATCACAACATCAACACAACACACAACACTTACAAACACACAGACGCACACACCAACACACCGACACACACAAAAACTGCCCACATACGCCCAACGCACACCACAATCAACTCGAACCCACTCAGCAAACACCACTCAACGTCCTTCAGCCCCATTCGTGCCAAACGCTTCCGCTCGACAGATCCACTCCACATCATCGTCCTCGCCATCGTCCACGCTCACTCTCATCCCTCCATCTCCCCACCGTGCTCCCCCACGGATCCACGCTACGAGAACACGCCGGTTTGCGTCATCATCACTGCGAGGACCCTCGCTCCCTCGGTTCGAGTCTTGGTCGGGGATATTCTATGAGATATAATACTTCGGAGCGACGCCGCAGTTTGCCGCGGGGGCGTGGATCTAAGCAACGGGGGTCGCGTGTTGGAAGCCGAGCGCGAGTTCGATGGGTTGCTCGTGGTCAATAACATTTTGGAGCGAGCCGAACGGAGAGCAATGAGCAAGAGTGCGCGCGAGGTGCTAAGGCGGAGGGTGGTAAGAGCATGAGGCGGTAAGACGGGGGAGAGGACGGGGGAGAGGGCGGGGACGGGGCGCGGGCGGCGGGGGCGGGGGCGGGGGAGAGAACAACGGGACAGGACGGTAGCACAGGAGGGCAGTCGAGGAACGGAGGAGTGGAAGAAAGCAGAGCATCAGAACACCACAACAGCATGGGAGCAGCGAAGCAGAGGAGCGAGTTGGTGGGTTGAGACGGACGGCAAAACAGCAATATGGCATAACGGCAGAGCGACCGACCGACAGCTCGTCAGCTCGTCAGCTCGAGAGCTCGACAGCTCGCAGCCCGACAGCTCGACAGCCCGACAGCTCGCAGCCCGACAGCTCGACAGCTCGACAGCTCGACAGCTCGACAGCTCGACAGCTCGACAGCAGAGTAAAGCACGATAGCACAGTACAGTCCGACAGCACAGCAGAGCACAAGGGCAGCATAGCACGACAAGAGAGTGGCAGGACGGCAGGACGGCAGGACGGCGGGATGGCAGGACGGCGGGACGGCGGGACGGCGGGATGGCGGGATGGCAGGACGGCGGGACGGCGGGGCGGCGGGACGGCGGGAGGAGGGGTAGGCAAGACGAGGGGTAGGCAAGACGAGAGGTAGGCAAGGCGGCATATCGAATGGGTAGTAAGAGGAGGTCAAATGGGTGAGAGAGAGTGCATAGAGCGGGGGTCGTAGGGTGGCAGGAGTCGTGTGATGTGCGATGTGTTCAATGTGATGCAGTGTGCGGTGAAGCAGGGAGTAAAAGAGTGGGCGTGAGGGCAACGAATAACAACGAATAACTGGAAGATGAGGAGGCTAGAAGACGGTTGTGTGCGTGGTCGGGGAGCAAGAAATGGACGTTGGGGGTATCGATCCCCCTACCTCCCGCATGCGAAGCGGGCGCTCTACCATCTGAGCTAAACGCCCATACAACTGATACCTCGCCCAGAAACCCTCACAAACTCATCACAACATCAACACAACACACAACACTTACAAACACACAGACGCACACACCAACACACCGACACACACAAAAACTGCCCACATACGCCCAACGCACACCACAATCAACTCGAACCCACCCAGCAAACACCACTCAACGTCCTTCAGCCCCATTCGTGCCAAACGCTTCCGCTCGACAGATCCACTCCACATCATCGTCCTCGCCATCGTCCACGCTCACTCTCATCCCTCCATCTCCCCACCGTGCTCCCCCACGGATCCACGCTACGAGAACACGCCGGTTTGCGTCATCATCACTGCGAGGACCCTCGCTCCCTCGGTTCGAGTCTTGGTCGGGGATATTCTATGAGATATAATACTTCGGAGCGACGCCGCAGTTTGCCGCGGGGGCGTGGATCTAAGCAACGGGGGTCGCGTGTTGGAAGCCGAGCGCGAGTTCGATGGGTTGCTCGTGGTCAATAACATTTTGGAGCGAGCCGAACGGAGAGCAATGAGCAAGAGTGCGCGCGAGGTGCTAAGGCGGAGGGTGGTAAGAGCATGAGGCGGTAAGACGGGGGAGAGGACGGGGGAGAGGGCGGGGACGGGGCGCGGGCGGCGGGGGCGGGGGCGGGGGAGAGAACAACGGGACAGGACGGTAGCACAGGAGGGCAGTCGAGGAACGGAGGAGTGGAAGAAAGCAGAGCATCAGAACACCACAACAGCATGGGAGCAGCGAAGCAGAGGAGCGAGTTGGTGGGTTGAGACGGACGGCAAAACAGCAATATGGCATAACGGCAGAGCGACCGACCGACAGCTCGTCAGCTCGTCAGCTCGAGAGCTCGACAGCTCGCAGCCCGACAGCTCGACAGCCCGACAGCTCGCAGCCCGACAGCTCGACAGCTCGACAGCTCGACAGCTCGACAGCTCGACAGCTCGACAGCAGAGTAAAGCACGATAGCACAGTACAGTCCGACAGCACAGCAGAGCACAAGGGCAGCATAGCACGACAAGAGAGTGGCAGGACGGCAGGACGGCAGGACGGCGGGATGGCAGGACGGCGGGACGGCGGGACGGCGGGATGGCGGGATGGCAGGACGGCGGGACGGCGGGGCGGCGGGACGGCGGGAGGAGGGGTAGGCAAGACGAGGGGTAGGCAAGACGAGAGGTAGGCAAGGCGGCATATCGAATGGGTAGTAAGAGGAGGTCAAATGGGTGAGAGAGAGTGCATAGAGCGGGGGTCGTAGGGTGGCAGGAGTCGTGTGATGTGCGATGTGTTCAATGTGATGCAGTGTGCGGTGAAGCAGGGAGTAAAAGAGTGGGCGTGAGGGCAACGAATAACAACGAATAACTGGAAGATGAGGAGGCTAGAAGACGGTTGTGTGCGTGGTCGGGGAGCAAGAAATGGACGTTGGGGGTATCGATCCCCCTACCTCCCGCATGCGAAGCGGGCGCTCTACCATCTGAGCTAAACGCCCATACAACTGATACCTCGCCCAGAAACCCTCACAAACTCATCACAACATCAACACAACACACAACACTTACAAACACACAGACGCACACACCAACACACCGACACACACAAAAACTGCCCACATACGCCCAACGCACACCACAATCAACTCGAACCCACTCAGCAAACACCACTCAACGTCCTTCAGCCCCATTCGTGCCAAACGCTTCCGCTCGACAGATCCACTCCACATCATCGTCCTCGCCATCGTCCACGCTCACTCTCATCCCTCCATCTCCCCACCGTGCTCCCCCACGGATCCACGCTACGAGAACACGCCGGTTTGCGTCATCATCACTGCGAGGACCCTCGCTCCCTCGGTTCGAGTCTTGGTCGGGGATATTCTATGAGATATAATACTTCGGAGCGACGCCGCAGTTTGCCGCGGGGGCGTGGATCTAAGCAACGGGGGTCGCGTGTTGGAAGCCGAGCGCGAGTTCGATGGGTTGCTCGTGGTCAATAACATTTTGGAGCGAGCCGAACGGAGAGCAATGAGCAAGAGTGCGCGCGAGGTGCTAAGGCGGAGGGTGGTAAGAGCATGAGGCGGTAAGACGGGGGAGAGGACGGGGGAGAGGGCGGGGACGGGGCGCGGGCGGCGGGGGCGGGGGCGGGGGAGAGAACAACGGGACAGGACGGTAGCACAGGAGGGCAGTCGAGGAACGGAGGAGTGGAAGAAAGCAGAGCATCAGAACACCACAACAGCATGGGAGCAGCGAAGCAGAGGAGCGAGTTGGTGGGTTGAGACGGACGGCAAAACAGCAATATGGCATAACGGCAGAGCGACCGACCGACAGCTCGTCAGCTCGTCAGCTCGAGAGCTCGACAGCTCGCAGCCCGACAGCTCGACAGCCCGACAGCTCGCAGCCCGACAGCTCGACAGCTCGACAGCTCGACAGCTCGACAGCTCGACAGCTCGACAGCAGAGTAAAGCACGATAGCACAGTACAGTCCGACAGCACAGCAGAGCACAAGGGCAGCATAGCACGACAAGAGAGTGGCAGGACGGCAGGACGGCAGGACGGCGGGATGGCAGGACGGCGGGACGGCGGGACGGCGGGATGGCGGGATGGCAGGACGGCGGGACGGCGGGGCGGCGGGACGGCGGGAGGAGGGGTAGGCAAGACGAGGGGTAGGCAAGACGAGAGGTAGGCAAGGCGGCATATCGAATGGGTAGTAAGAGGAGGTCAAATGGGTGAGAGAGAGTGCATAGAGCGGGGGTCGTAGGGTGGCAGGAGTCGTGTGATGTGCGATGTGTTCAATGTGATGCAGTGTGCGGTGAAGCAGGGAGTAAAAGAGTGGGCGTGAGGGCAACGAATAACAACGAATAACTGGAAGATGAGGAGGCTAGAAGACGGTTGTGTGCGTGGTCGGGGAGCAAGAAATGGACGTTGGGGGTATCGATCCCCCTACCTCCCGCATGCGAAGCGGGCGCTCTACCATCTGAGCTAAACGCCCATACAACTGATACCTCGCCCAGAAACCCTCACAAACTCATCACAACATCAACACAACACACAACACTTACAAACACACAGACGCACACACCAACACACCGACACACACAAAAACTGCCCACATACGCCCAACGCACACCACAATCAACTCGAACCCACCCAGCAAACACCACTCAACGTCCTTCAGCCCCATTCGTGCCAAACGCTTCCGCTCGACAGATCCACTCCACATCATCGTCCTCGTCATCGTCCACGCTCACTCTCATCCCTCCATCTCCCCACCGTGCTCCCCCACGGATCCACGCTACGAGAACACGCCGGTTTGCGTCATCATCACTGCGAGGACCCTCGCTCCCTCGGTTCGAGTCTTGGTCGGGGATATTCTATGAGATATAATACTTCGGAGCGACGCCGCAGTTTGCCGCGGGGGCGTGGATCTAAGCAACGGGGGTCGCGTGTTGGAAGCCGAGCGCGAGTTCGATGGGTTGCTCGTGGTCAATAACATTTTGGAGCGAGCCGAACGGAGAGCAATGAGCAAGAGTGCGCGCGAGGTGCTAAGGCGGAGGGTGGTAAGAGCATGAGGCGGTAAGACGGGGGAGAGGACGGGGGAGAGGGCGGGGACGGGGCGCGGGCGGCGGGGGCGGGGGCGGGGGAGAGAACAACGGGACAGGACGGTAGCACAGGAGGGCAGTCGAGGAACGGAGGAGTGGAAGAAAGCAGAGCATCAGAACACCACAACAGCATGGGAGCAGCGAAGCAGAGGAGCGAGTTGGTGGGTTGAGACGGACGGCAAAACAGCAATATGGCATAACGGCAGAGCGACCGACCGACAGCTCGTCAGCTCGTCAGCTCGAGAGCTCGACAGCTCGCAGCCCGACAGCTCGACAGCCCGACAGCTCGCAGCCCGACAGCTCGACAGCTCGACAGCTCGACAGCTCGACAGCTCGACAGCTCGACAGCAGAGTAAAGCACGATAGCACAGTACAGTCCGACAGCACAGCAGAGCACAAGGGCAGCATAGCACGACAAGAGAGTGGCAGGACGGCAGGACGGCAGGACGGCGGGATGGCAGGACGGCGGGACGGCGGGACGGCGGGATGGCGGGATGGCAGGACGGCGGGACGGCGGGGCGGCGGGACGGCGGGAGGAGGGGTAGGCAAGACGAGGGGTAGGCAAGACGAGAGGTAGGCAAGGCGGCATATCGAATGGGTAGTAAGAGGAGGTCAAATGGGTGAGAGAGAGTGCATAGAGCGGGGGTCGTAGGGTGGCAGGAGTCGTGTGATGTGCGATGTGTTCAATGTGATGCAGTGTGCGGTGAAGCAGGGAGTAAAAGAGTGGGCGTGAGGGCAACGAATAACAACGAATAACTGGAAGATGAGGAGGCTAGAAGACGGTTGTGTGCGTGGTCGGGGAGCAAGAAATGGACGTTGGGGGTATCGATCCCCCTACCTCCCGCATGCGAAGCGGGCGCTCTACCATCTGAGCTAAACGCCCATACAACTGATACCTCGCCCAGAAACCCTCACAAACTCATCACAACATCAACACAACACACAACACTTACAAACACACAGACGCACACACCAACACACCGACACACACAAAAACTGCCCACATACGCCCAACGCACACCACAATCAACTCGAACCCACTCAGCAAACACCACTCAACGTCCTTCAGCCCCATTCGTGCCAAACGCTTCCGCTCGACAGATCCACTCCACATCATCGTCCTCGCCATCGTCCACGCTCACTCTCATCCCTCCATCTCCCCACCGTGCTCCCCCACGGATCCACGCTACGAGAACACGCCGGTTTGCGTCATCATCACTGCGAGGACCCTCGCTCCCTCGGTTCGAGTCTTGGTCGGGGATATTCTATGAGATATAATACTTCGGAGCGACGCCGCAGTTTGCCGCGGGGGCGTGGATCTAAGCAACGGGGGTCGCGTGTTGGAAGCCGAGCGCGAGTTCGATGGGTTGCTCGTGGTCAATAACATTTTGGAGCGAGCCGAACGGAGAGCAATGAGCAAGAGTGCGCGCGAGGTGCTAAGGCGGAGGGTGGTAAGAGCATGAGGCGGTAAGACGGGGGAGAGGACGGGGGAGAGGGCGGGGACGGGGCGCGGGCGGCGGGGGCGGGGGCGGGGGAGAGAACAACGGGACAGGACGGTAGCACAGGAGGGCAGTCGAGGAACGGAGGAGTGGAAGAAAGCAGAGCATCAGAACACCACAACAGCATGGGAGCAGCGAAGCAGAGGAGCGAGTTGGTGGGTTGAGACGGACGGCAAAACAGCAATATGGCATAACGGCAGAGCGACCGACCGACAGCTCGTCAGCTCGTCAGCTCGAGAGCTCGACAGCTCGCAGCTCGACAGCTCGCAGCCCGACAGCTCGACAGCTCGACAGCTCGACAGCTCGACAGCTCGACAGCTCGACAGCTCGACAGCTCGACAGCAGAGTAAAGCACGATAGCACAGTACAGTCCGACAGCACAGCAGAGCACAAGGGCAGCATAGCACGACAAGAGAGTGGCAGGACGGCAGGACGGCAGGACGGCGGGATGGCAGGACGGCGGGACGGCGGGACGGCGGGATGGCGGGATGGCAGGACGGCGGGACGGCGGGGCGGCGGGACGGCGGGAGGAGGGGTAGGCAAGACGAGGGGTAGGCAAGACGAGAGGTAGGCAAGGCGGCATATCGAATGGGTAGTAAGAGGAGGTCAAATGGGTGAGAGAGAGTGCATAGAGCGGGGGTCGTAGGGTGGCAGGAGTCGTGTGATGTGCGATGTGTTCAATGTGATGCAGTGTGCGGTGAAGCAGGGAGTAAAAGAGTGGGCGTGAGGGCAACGAATAACAACGAATAACTGGAAGATGAGGAGGCTAGAAGACGGTTGTGTGCGTGGTCGGGGAGCAAGAAATGGACGTTGGGGGTATCGATCCCCCTACCTCCCGCATGCGAAGCGGGCGCTCTACCATCTGAGCTAAACGCCCATACAACTGATACCTCGCCCAGAAACCCTCACAAACTCATCACAACATCAACACAACACACAACACTTACAAACACACAGACGCACACACCAACACACCGACACACACAAAAACTGCCCACATACGCCCAACGCACACCACAATCAACTCGAACCCACTCAGCAAACACCACTCAACGTCCTTCAGCCCCATTCGTGCCAAACGCTTCCGCTCGACAGATCCACTCCACATCATCGTCCTCGCCATCGTCCACGCTCACTCTCATCCCTCCATCTCCCCACCGTGCTCCCCCACGGATCCACGCTACGAGAACACGCCGGTTTGCGTCATCATCACTGCGAGGACCCTCGCTCCCTCGGTTCGAGTCTTGGTCGGGGATATTCTATGAGATATAATACTTCGGAGCGACGCCGCAGTTTGCCGCGGGGGCGTGGATCTAAGCAACGGGGGTCGCGTGTTGGAAGCCGAGCGCGAGTTCGATGGGTTGCTCGTGGTCAATAACATTTTGGAGCGAGCCGAACGGAGAGCAATGAGCAAGAGTGCGCGCGAGGTGCTAAGGCGGAGGGTGGTAAGAGCATGAGGCGGTAAGACGGGGGAGAGGACGGGGGAGAGGGCGGGGACGGGGCGCGGGCGGCGGGGGCGGGGGCGGGGGAGAGAACAACGGGACAGGACGGTAGCACAGGAGGGCAGTCGAGGAACGGAGGAGTGGAAGAAAGCAGAGCATCAGAACACCACAACAGCATGGGAGCAGCGAAGCAGAGGAGCGAGTTGGTGGGTTGAGACGGACGGCAAAACAGCAATATGGCATAACGGCAGAGCGACCGACCGACAGCTCGTCAGCTCGTCAGCTCGAGAGCTCGACAGCTCGCAGCTCGACAGCTCGCAGCCCGACAGCTCGACAGCTCGACAGCTCGACAGCTCGACAGCAGAGTAAAGCACGATAGCACAGTACAGTCCGACAGCACAGTAGCCTACATCTCGGGAACGCCGAGGATAGCCTCCGCGGCAACGAGACTGGTCGGTGTGTCCGCGGGCACCAGCTCGCAGTAGTATGTTGGCTCGTCCTTCACACGAGACGACGGATCATGATCCTCGCCCATGTAGAGGAAGTCGAAATGTAGGCACTCGTTGCGCCTCATCGCCGTGGTGGCGGAGGACTACGGAAGGAGGATTAGGTGTCCGCCCTTGACATGCTTGGAGAGCAGGCAGGCTAGCACGAACTTGCTCACCAGCCGCAGGATCTCGAAGCGCGCGCAAAGCGCCGCCACCATGACGTGCTCGCCGTGATACCCTTGGGCTCCACAGTGGGCAATGATCATAAGATGCTGCATCAGCGCGGCGGCGGTCGGCGGAATCCACACCTTGCGACCAACCCGCCACAGTCCTTCCCCATCCAACGCGTCGTCCGGTCGGCCGGCTGCGTCTTGCTCAAGGCGTATCTCGGCCCCGGACGGCCACACGAAAGCTTCGTCCTGCAGCTGGCGCAGCATGGATGTCGCGACCGCACTGCGTGTCGTCACGTCCTTGACCGACTCGGTAGGCACCTTGGAGCCAAAGCGACTCGAAAATTTGCACGGTGAGACACAAGCGGGTTTTCAACGAATCACGACATCAGCGGTGTCATTGGTTAGAGGGGAAGTGAGTCACCCTCTCAACTGCGACAAGAAGTTCCTAATCGCGCCGAGCGTCAGTCGGGGAGACGGAGCTTCTGTAACAACAACCAGCCAGTTCCGCGAGACGGCCACTAAACCCAGGGAGTGTCGAAGACGTCCCCGGAACTTGGGGCCGAATATGGACGACGAGCTCGTGTCGGAGTCGATATCGGCGCTCCTCGGGCTGTCCCAGACCAACGACGGCATGGTAACGGCGGTCAGCACTGACTCCGCCATTGTCCATTTGGTAACCTCGCGTCGGATCAGCGAGCGGCGGGCAGTTATCATTGCAACGGAGGGCAAGTGCGATGAGTGCACGTGTCTACTCGGGACTACGGTGACCAGAGACGAGTGCGAATGTCCCTGTCATTGTCAGTGCTGCTGTCCTCCTTTGTTTCATTGCGTCTCCGGATGTGAATGCACGTGCGAGTGCCATTACGAAGCAGGGGCCTCGGACGACGAGGCAAAATCCAATGCGTCCATTGAGCTTGCGCAACAAGAGGCAGCATCCCCTCAGGAACCGATCGACCAAACTGCTCAAGAACGTAACACGGAGATCCAACTCAAACGAGTGACCTTGCCCGACAAGATGACGCCGGACGCAACGCCAAGACCTTCTGATCTTCCGACTAACGACGATGAAGACGAAGAAATGAACGGAACAGCGCCACTCAATGTCGATCTGCCGCGCCAGTCTCCGGAACAACTTCTAGCTCTTCTCATGTCCCAACTGGACCGTAATGATGATCAGGCGGAGGCTAATGCGCACCAAGTTCTAAAGGAGATTTTCGCGAGAGCCTTTGAGCAAGCGACCAGCGGCGGTGCAACAGTCGCCGACGTCAACAGGCATCTGCCGACAATGACGGACCCTGAGCTCACTATGCTTCATGATTACGTCTTGACATTGCGCAAGGCGTTGAAGTACCAACCGACACGAATTAAAGGAGCCATTCGTGATGTAGCTGTAGCGGCGGTGAGGTCCAAGTGGAAATTCGAAAAAATTGTCCAGCAACACGCGATCTCGGCCAAAACGCCGCGGGACCCACCGACAAACGTCTGGAGCCAACGCGAGGGTGCGTCATCACTCGGCGCGAGGACTTCCCAGATGCCTGTCTTTCGCTTCGATGAGACCGTATACTCGGAGGATGAGGTCGAGCGTTACCGGGCCTTGTGCGTGCAAGAACATGCTTTTGCGACCGCCACTAGGACCCCAACACCGGATGAATGGGCAATCCTGATGGGACTTATGGCCGGCACGATAGTCGCGAGTGCGATGCCACAGTTTTTGAAACGATGCTGCACATTCTCACAACTCGTTTGGGTCCATGAACAAATTATTCATCGGGCGGAAGGGGAGTTATGGGTGCCCTTATCTCGACTTTCGAAAATGTACAACTTCAATCAGTCAACGCGTCGACTAGTCGAAGAAATTCGTCAAAGTGCAGCTCACCAGAACTGGACGGACGCTCGACTGGAACGCATGCTATCACTCGTTAAGTCGGTGGTATACAACCCAGAGCTTCATTCATTGCATTTCTTCTTTTTTACAAAGGCAGAACCGCTTTTGTTTGAGGGGATGCAAATTCCATTCAGATCCTCGAAACTCACTTTGCTAAACCCTGATACGAAGCTCACCCGGAGCTCGAATTCAGCGGGATTGCCAACGGATGATGACGACGGGCTGCACAATGACCGCTACCAAGCTCACTACAAGATCAGATTGGTGAACGTGCCGCGTACCTTCGACCTTCCGACCACTGTCGCGTATCTGCAATCATTAACGAACCAAGGCATCAAATCTGGAGTCCCACTCGACACGTATGGACAACATGCGGATGGCTCGGTGATGTGGGATTTATTCTGCCAAACGGCGAAATGCCCTGAGCAGCTTGTTGAGAAATATCGCATCGACTGGAATGGACATCCTATTATCCTTCACCACCGACCTGGAGAGGGTCAACAACCCTGTCTTCAATGTGCACGGGTAGGACATCAAACGGCAAGCTGCCCGACACCCAAAGAGCAATGGAACGATACGACACTGATTGTGCCGTCAGAAGTCATCCAACAGCACACGAAACAGCCCACGTAGTCTCGGGTGGCATCGGCTGCCCCCACGACGACTCCACCTTCGACCAACCGGTTTACAGAACTAGACGACTCCGACGATGAATTATCACTTGAAGATTCAACCGCACGGTCAATCGATGTGGGGATGCAATCGACTCCAACGAACCCAAAACCTGTGCCCCGACAGCAGCCAAAGGCGAATCAATGCCCATCCGAGATTGACGCATTGCAGCTCGCCATAGCTCGTGCGAGAATGGAGCGGGTCCGCGCAGCGATTCTCTCTTAGATAGAAGACAAAGCAAAATCTTTTGACGCCGGTCCAGTAAGAACGGCGCTCTCGCGAGCTCGTGAGAATATAACCGACCGAGCATCAGTGGCATGGGTACTAGAAGCAATCGGTGGAAGACTCACGGCGACCCCAGAGACCGGGAACTGTCAACCATATGCTATGGTGGAAGCCCTTTTACAGGCTGACATTAAGCTCCTCGCGGCTCCGGAAACGATCACTGGAATCACTATGCTTCTTAAACTCGGCCTCCTTTTTGCTCACCAAGCGTGCGGGGACCTCGACAGAGCCAACAATAACATCATCAATCTCCTGGAACTACTAACGGATCTCCCGGTCGATTTATCCGAGGAGGAACAGCAAAACCTTGTCACTGATTTTTACAAAGAACTGGCTTTAAGTCACTCGGCACCGACTGCGATTCTCCCTTCCCACCTGTGGGGCCGCCTGGATACAATTCGCATGGCGGCCAAACTGTTACAACGCAATATCTATCTCATCTCGAAGTCCACTGACCCTTCTAATTGTTTTCTCAATGTGATTCGACGACAGAATACTAAACACGGAGAAGAATTTATCGCACTCATCCAACCCGGTGTCAAAGAATGGTTACGCTTACTCGAGGAAGATATTGCACTTGCCGGGGCCGCGCCGATCGTTTTGTATCACACCGGCAATCACTACAACTGTGTTATTTTTGACCGAGAACGTCCAGCCACCGCCATGCCGACCAGCAAAAAACTCAAAACCGTGAAGCTCAACGACCTTTGGAAACCGACCACGATGACAGCACCACCCGACGCACCTGGACAAACACATCCCCATATTGCAGGAACCTCACGACACGAGGTTCTTCAATCCAACGTTCGCCTTGAGGAAACTGATTTATTGGATTTTATCACTGACCCCAGCTGGACGACTGCAGAGAAAGAGCTCGCGGTCAAAGCCATCTTATCAGACTCGGCAAACTATAGAGAACTGCTGACCACGCCTGACATGCCTCCACCACCCGTCCCGTCAAGTCTCTCGACAGAACAAAATGATCCCACGTCAGACGACTCGGAATACACTCCAGCGTCCAACTCGAGTGGATCAGACTCGGGTCCGTCCCAGACGTCCGTCCTTGAATCGCCGACCGACGGAACGTAGTGGGCTGATGAGATTTGGTCTGGAGTTATCGACGAATGGTTGGAGCAATATAATGAACGCCTTCCCACTCTTCTCGACCAACGCGGCCTCGTCAAACTCCTCCGACGCTCTCCTCAGACGCTGTGCGAAGCAGGTCGGTGGTGCGATAACCCGTTTGTTCTTCTGGAACACTTGACGGAAGCAGACATCAAAGAATGGATGGAAAGCCTCTGGATTGCCCATTGCACCCAAAAAGTCGCTGCGCTGATCGAGTCTATCATGGATGCGGACGCGCGACCGGCACTGGATGCGTGGCTCGAGCGGATACGCCACGCACCAAAAAGCGCGGTAGCGTGCGGGCATATGCGAGACAAGGCAGCATGGCGGCTACTCCGACAACACGCCGGCGAGTTCTTGAAAGGACCAATGGCCGATCCGCTGCTCGCACCCGAGTACACCATTATGCACGCATATATTCTCGTCCTCGACCAGCTCTTTCCACGACTGTCTGGCCAAGTGATGAGCTGCGCCAGCTGGTCTGGTGATATATCTACAGTATCTCTCGTAACAGCCTACGTCCACGCACAGAATTTCCGAACTGTGCTTCAACACGCAATGGAAATCGGGTCGTGGGATGCGGTGGTCGCCTTGGTGAATCAAATGGAACTCAACGGTCGGGCACCGCCAGACCGCAGCTAAGGGCACCGACACGGCCACAACCACTGCTCCGAGTGCCAAACCCTCTTCGCCACGGCAAATTGAATTAGGACCATGGCTTGATGGCTTCTTCTCGGGCACCCGACCACGTCTTTCTCCCGTCTCAACCAAATACGCCAAAGATTCTACCTTTGGGGTACTTACGCAAAACGTCCGCGGATTCAAATCTGCGAGCAATATTCAAGAACAATGGATGCGTGGCTGGCAACGTCAAATTGATGGGCGACGTATCGTCTGCATTGCGCTCCAAGAGACCCACATCGTTACAAGGACAGAAGCAGATAACCTCGAGGAACGGTGGTGCCGCCTCTGGGGGCGCCGACCAGATCCAGCTCGACGACTCTCTTTCTTTTCGATTACCCAATCCAAAGCAGGCGGAGTCGGCTTTCTCTTGCACCCAGCACTAATCGATCACGGTTTTCGTCTCCAAGACACTGATACGGAAGGTCGCCTTCTCGTCATCGCATCCACTCAGTTTCGATATGTCAATGTATATGCGCCGAATCGATCTATCGAACGCGAAGCATTCTTCAAGCGAGTGGCAGAACAATTGGCACACTCGCCTGTGCTCACGCTCTTGGTAGGGGACTTTAATTGTGTCCTCAACGGGATTTGGGGTCCTCAACGCAATGAAAGTAATGCACTGTTGCAGATGCTCAACACACATAACCTCGTCGACGTGCTCGACCTTTCTCCAGCCTCGATGTCCTCGCTCCAAGCACTCACGTACTGGCAAGGATCGACCTGAGTGAGATTAGACCGAGGGTATATAACCACGAACCACCGCGGCTGGGTGGCAGGAATCGAAAATGTGGTTCCGGCAAATGCGACAGATCACAGTGGTGTGTTTTTTTGGCTCCGAGATCCGCGATTCCGTCCTCTCCGGAAGACGCCCACCCCACTTTGTTATCCTATCCGCTGCCGCGACAAAGATGCAATTGATCGACAAGTAAGAGAGGCGATTTGCACCACGCTCAATACAGCAACCAAGGATGGCCTTAGCTTTCAATCCACGCTGGAGTTACTCACCCGGTCCCTCCGCATTGTCAGACACAGCGAACACAGGAGAGCGAAACGGCAACGGCGGAAGCGTGAGCGAAGAGCACGCCAAAAGATCAAGACACTACACGATCTAATCGGCTATATCACAGAGAAAGCTAACCGACTAGCCGGCTTGAAGTACCACGACAACATCCTGCAGCGAAGCGGTAATTTGGCTCACTTATTCCGACGCCTCGTTCGTATGGACCAACCCGAACTAATACCGCAACTGCAACCGCCGCCCGCCAGTGCCACCACCATCGATGCGACCAACGCTGATGTCATGGTGATGGTATGGTCTCGGCTGTATGGTACTCGACACTCGATGGTATCGATCGACGATCTCCCAACGAAATGTGCGGAACTATATCACATCCCTGTCGAGCGGCGAGTCCGAGAGGCGGAGGCGGCTGCCTTGCTAGCGGATATCTCAGAAACTGAGGTGCTCGAAGCATTACAGAATCTAGGTGCTCGCAAAGCAGCCGGACCAGATCGACTCGGAAATGACTTCAACAAAGAGTGGGCATCCTTGCTGGCGCCATGGTTGGCGACGATGTATACTGAACTCGTACGAGGAGTCGACATTCCCTCGTCCTTCTCGGAAGCTACCATCGTCCCCATTCCAAAAGTCTGAGACCGTGCGGTCGTGAGAAATTATCGCCCGATCTCGCTGCTGCAATCCAGTTACAAAATATTCACGAAGATACTAGCCAGTCGAGTTCAGGCCTGCTTGCCCCATCTCATCAATCCTGATCAGAATGGCTTCGTCCGAGGGAGGACACTCGAAGACAATATCACCTTGATGCAAGCGGCGCTGGCCACTGCATCAACAGAGAAGGAAGACCCGGGAGCGGTAATTTTAATCGACTTCAACAAAGCCTACGACACGGTGGATCGGGAGTATCTATGGATTGCTATGGAACAGTTCGGTTTCCCAGAAAACTTCATCGAGTTGATCCGACGGCTACACCACGACACTCGCGCGTGCTTTCTGGTAAATGGTGAGTTGTCAGGTGAGATTTCTGTGACCACTGGAATCCGACAAGGCTGCCCCTTAGCGCCATTGCTTTTTCTTATTGCTGCGGAGACATTGAAATATGCCATTGACAGTGAACCACTGATAGCCGGCATCCAACTGCCTGGCAAAGACACTGCCCACACGCACACGTTTTCGGCCTTTGTTGATGACTCGGCGGTCTTCCTCCAACATCGTGACATGATCACTGCTTTAGAGCGAGTCCTCGAGCGGTTTGGAGCGGTTTCAGGTCTACGCGCCCAGCCACACAAAAGCCACGCCATTGTTCTCGACAAACGTTATCCGGACAGTCACCTCGGCAGCTTTCCCGTCCTACCTCCTGGGACAACCACCCCTTATCTCGGTGTGGAGATCGGCCTGACCGACCTGACGGAACGCAATTGGGACAAGCGTATTACGAAGATTATCAAACGCCTCGGGTCGGTGAGCCAGTACACAACTGGAGTGTCTGACCGGATTCAAGTAATCAGCCTGGCATGTGTGCCTAGCCTACTCTTCACAGCACGATTTTTCACCCCGCCAGTAGCCGCGCAACGTCGCATCGACGGGATCTGGCGCCAATTCGTTTGGTGCGGGAGTATCACTCAGGCTCCACAACGAGCCCACAAGCTCGCTCGCAAAATTATGGAACTACCGCGGTCTCTGGGAGGTCTCGGTCTACATGACTACCGTGGAGCGACTCTCTGTCAAGCGGCGACAGCAATTCTTCGCTGGAATGCCCGGCCTCACGACAAGTACTGGAGCGCCTTTCGCCTTTTGATCAATCCATCCAGCGATGAAGTTACCCCACTCGAGCCAGTGTACCCGAAGGTGTCCAGTAGCAAGCGGAAGATGGCACTTCCGACTACGTCCGCGCCGTATGCCGCCGGAATAGCGATCATCAACCGCATCATCACTAACCACCACCGGCAACCTCCAGCCCTCAGAGAGGCCAAAGGTTCTCTCCTTCGCCAATGGAGCGAACCGTGGCGGGGCGTACGGTGGATGTCGACTCGAGAAGGGAGAATCTCAGTTCCCCCGGAGCTCCGAGCACACCTGAGTCAAGTCCAGATGGACACATACGCAGCAATGCCGGTCGAAGTCAAGACTTTCTGGCCGACATTTCATTGGCGACCCAACGAGTGGATTCGCGATGCGTCGGGCGCCACTCTACTTCCAAACTACTTCCGTGGCATACGAATAACCTCCCTCGACGAGCTCCAACTCAGAGAAGTGGAACCCGGGGTGTATGAATTTCGGAACCCAACCAACGACCCCACCACCATCCGCCGTTCGACACTTATCTCGGTCAGTCGGTGGATTCGTATTATTATCTGCAACCTCGCCCGACTGCCCGACGATACGACACCTCTACAAGCTAGGATCTACTCAGCAGGGCCCCACCCGGTGTTCGACCTTTACGAGTGGACACAAACGCCGACAGGAGATATCGAGGGCAGGCGTCTCGCGTCGAAATGGCGCGGCAGTCGCGTCGCTCAGGATACACCCCACCTCCGGGCACACTACCATGGGTGGGGAGCTCCCCTCACCTTCACGGCCTTAGCTACCGACGCGACTACCCTTGATGATCTCGACGTGCTCAAGGAGGCGACAGTGCTTCTCGCTGCGCAACCAAGCCTCCAACAAGGCCCGACTCTCATCCCCATGCTTACAACAATACCACAACGGTCCAAGTTACTCAAAATCCTCACGCATAACCTTGTGCGCCCGACGGTACGGCATCCCCTACCTGGTTTGATGAGACTTCACGACCGGCTCGAGCGACAACTCCAAAACAGTACGGCTTTCAACGAGGCCCTACAACAGATGCCCTTGAAGAGGCTTGCACGAAAGGCATGGGGTACTACGGAATACCAACAGACCTTCTGGTACAGACTCGTACTAGGAGCACATTCCCTCCGGGACTCCGCGGGTCAACCCCTCTCCTGTCCACATACCTTCTGCGGGGATAGGAGCGCACTCACCATGGAACATGTCCTCTGGACATGTCCCGGCGCGCAGCAGTTTTGGGGCCGGCTATGGGAACACTGGACAGGCCTCCCCTTCGAGCAAGATGTCAATGAGCCAACACCACTCCACCACATCTTTGCGCGTTCAGCACCAAAGCTCATCTCTCCCCTGCCAAGTTTGCTCCACGACTGCGCCAACGATGACGTCCCACCGACGGAATCTGTCCAATCCGCATGGGAAGTAATCTGCACAGTGGCAGCACAAAGTTTGTGGTTGAAGCGCAATGATGCCCAGTTCCGGACCTCTAAATTCACTCTGGTTAGTTTCACCGCTAGACGCCTCTGAAGAAATCAAACTGGACGAAACCGTACGCACCTCGCATAGCCTTGGTCACAGCAGCCGGGTTCGGTCTCTAACGGCCCAGCGGCACGGTCCGCTGGTTGACTTGGCGGTAGTCCACGGTGATCCTGTCAGCGTGTGGCCTCAAATCGAAACCGTGAGTGAAACTGCACATGATTGGCGAAAATAAACGGATCTGGGTCTGTGAACTTTGACTGTGAGTTCAAACATGAAGTGCTGGGTGACCACCGCGCTTTCGATCAACTCGCAAAAGGTCTAGAATAGTGGTGACCGCCACCTGACGACCATACGCCTTGTCAATAGCGACGTCACTTGTGTAACCTGCCCGAACGTGAGCTGCTATCACGCCCCAGAAAACTTTCCTTCTCGAGAACGCAACTTTGTTTGCGCTGCGTTCTACTGCTGTGAAATCCTCTATTGATTGGGAGGACTATCTCATTCCACCCGCACCAGAGACCCATCTACTACTCTTCACCGGAGGCGCGCGTGGCAGTCGCGGGCCTTGTGGAGCTGCCGCGGTCATCGTCAGGGCCACGCTAACAACGGGGGGATCTCTATTGTTTGGATCACAGCACTCAGCCTAGACTCCCCCTCTCTTGTTGGATCTGGCCGTGTACGGTCCACTGGCAGTAGGTTTGGAAATCTATCGAACTCAATCGGCCGTCTGGCTTGGGACTCGACGCCTTGTAGTCGCACTTCACTCTTCTTGATGAGCTTAATTAATGACACTGTTGACTGCTTTAGAGCGGATTAGATTCCCACGACAACTGACACGATCCTATGGTAGCGTAGTGCGAGGCATGAACGAAATGACTGCCATTTGTCGAATACTAGCGTCGTAGATCGCGCGTGTACCGGTTTAGAATGCTCGCTTGGCGATGGATTTCCGTAAGCGCGCCGGTTCATTCAGCGGCACACATCTTCTGGGGTTATGCGAAGCAAATCCTCAGTGCTAAGAACCGTATCGTCCGTGTAGGCTGTGTTGTCCTTCGCGGACATGAGGCGTAGGAAAATCTATCGGTATCGTGAGCCTCTTATGTTCCCAATTCGTGAGGGTGCACTGAGGTGAATTGAAACCCGGTAAAATCACTTGCTTTCAGTATGGGTGAGGGTTTTGAAATTCGAAACCGACCGTGAAACCCTGGTTTCGGACGATACCGTGACCTCCGAGATTGGACAGCATGCATTCAGGGCGCTTACCATGCCAAAAAGTCTGATTCTATCCAATGAGGACCGCAGAATCTCAAAATAACAACCTCGGTTGCAAATGGATGGTAATGCACTGGTTCGACCCCTGCTTGCGCACCGGATGCACCGCAGAAGGCCAATGGCTCGTGTTATTTCGCACGACCAGACCGTGATCATCTAGCTCCTTCGTGTACTCTCGCAAGAACGCGCGCTGCATGTCTGGATACTTGTGCGACGCGCTACGATACGGCGAGGCGTCCTGCACAAGCACGATACAATGTTCTACACGGACTGGAGGGTAACGGCCGATCCGGGGGCGCCAGACGTCGGCGTGCTCGTACACGGTGTGCTCAAGCGCCGCGCGCATGTTGGGGGCCTGAAACCTGAAGCCATCGCGTCTTCAACCATTTGAGCGAGCGCGTCCTGGACGTCACCATCCGGCTGGGCGAGGATGTCGGTTTCACCGAGATCGTCGAGCTCGCCAGATGCGGACGTGTTGTTGCCAGCGAGCACCTCAAGCATGCCGTTTACGTCGATACCGAGCTCTTGCATGGTGACCCTCCCAGGCAGGAACTCGTCTTCTGCCCCTTCTAATACCTTACACTATACGTTGCGTAGCTGGGGTGGGCCAGCTGCGGTCTGAATAGAGAGGTCAAATGTCACCTACTCAGTGCACTCGATCAGCCCGCCGCCAGCCAACTTCACTACGGTCGGTGGCCCCAACAGGATCGGGATCACGATCTCGATTAGCTCGTCAACTTTGCGGCGAGACACGATGTTGCTGACCGAACCGACGGTACCTCGAGCACGCCGTGGCTGACCAGTCGTCCTCGACGAACTGGAGTTTGGGGTAGCGGTCTTCGGTGGCACCGAGCCCGATGGCTTATAGTCGTCCTTGCCCTTGTCCTTGCCGGGCCGCTCGTCGGGTATCTTCTTACCGGCAGACTGCTTGGCTTCCACCTGCATCAGGTGGAAATGTTGCTGCCGAGTCGCGCACTTGACCATCAAGTCATACGGACTGGGATCATCGCGCTCTACGTGGCCGTGCGTCAGTGACGCCAGTCGCGCAATGTCGTGCGAAGCATCTCGGGCTCGAGGTGCTCCATGAGCAACTTGCAGCGCGGCTTCATGCCTTGCTCGTTGTGCGCTGGTCCGGCACCGACCATGGCAGTCAAACCGTGGTCCTCCACGATCTTGTCGAAATCGATCCAATAGCAAGCCAGTCGCGCCTCTATGATGAAGCGACCCAGCGTTGTGGACGACGGGGATCATGCGAGGCGCCGCGTAGCGACTTAGAAAACTTCAGGCAGTCGATTAAAGAGACTAGCTTCGGTCGGGATTCATATGCCGGACCGATCCGGTTCACTTGATCGGCCCGGTATCTTGGCGCCAGACCCGGGTTTCCAACCTAGTGACCTGGCGTAGTGACACGGACATTCTGAGATCACTCTTGTCACTGTTGCGGGTCGTTCGCAAGGAAGTCAGGCTAGTAAGTCTAGGCTGTGCTGTCGAGCTGTCGAGTCAAGTCAAGGACAATATCTGATTGCAATTTACTGCAATTAAATTACGCCCCATACATTTTAGCTACAAAAGAAGATTGACAAGTCACACACCCATAAGTGTAATGGAGTTTATTTATCTGCCGTTATGCCATATTGCTGTTTTGCCGCCCGTCTCAACCCACCAACTCGCTCCTCTGCTTCGCTGCTCCCATGCTGTTGTGGTGTTCTGATGCTCTGCTTTCTTCCACTCCTCCGTTCCTCGACTGCCCTCCTGTGCTACCGTCCTGTCCCGTTGTTCTCTCCCCCGCCCCCGCCGCCGCCCGCGCCCCGTCCCGCCCTCTCCCCCGTCCTCTCCCCCGTCTTACCGCCTCATGCTCTTACCACCCTCCGCCTTAGCACCTCGCGCGCACTCTTGCTCATTGCTCTCCGTTCGGCTCGCTCCAAAATGTTATTGACCACGAGCAACCCATCGAACTCGCGCTCGGCTTCCAACACGCGACCCCCGTTGCTTAGATCCACGCCCCCGCGGCAAACTGCGGCGTCGCTCCGAAGTATTATATCTCATAGAATATCCCCGACCAAGACTCGAACCGATGGAGCAGTACACAAGACACCATAGCGAAGAAGCGCGCTTGACTACGAGCCAACAGGCTCTTCGGCAGGACCTTTGGAAGGATAGCCTTGGCGAAGGTAATCAATTCCATGTTAGCTGCAGACAGGCACTCGAGAGGTCCAATAATCATACTATGCTCGCAAGTCTGCAGCGCGAAAGCGTAGTAGCCAATAGCCACAAACGTCACGTCTTCTGGGCGAACAGAGAGAACCGTGCCCCCCGTATTAGTCGACGAGGGCATGATTTTGCCCATGTCTTTCTTAACAGAACCACGTGCTCACTTTCAGAGAACGATCTGGAAATGAGTGGTTAGAGAGTCTTGCTCGCCTCCAAACTCTAGGCCTGTTCTCTACCTTTCCGGCGGATGATTACTCGTATGGACGAGCCGATTGCGGGTGCTGGGTAACCCACCATCCTTTGTGGAGCTCGTCGTCGCAACCATCTGTCACAGTGCTCAGCAAATTTTCTGGCGCACCAGAAGTTAGGCCGCGAGATACTGTGAGGAGGCGTCATGGTGTGGGTCCTCGTGATCTTTCCGCACTCACCCTAATACCATCTGGGTGCGTGATACGCATGTCTTACGCTCCTAGTGCTGACTTAAATCAGCACGTATATGGAGTGCAGGATTATCTCCCGTGCGCTCGACAAATCAGCAGCTGGGCACGTGTCAGTGGTGTGTGGCATGGTGTGTGGAGTCAAGAACTACTCGCAATGGAGCGTGACTGCCGGTAGCAATGCATGTTTGATTGGATCCAGGATCGGGGCACGTGGTGGCCCGGATCCGTTTGCATTCGAGGGAGTTGGCCTTGGAGGCGCTCATGCATGTTAGGGACATCGTTTGTGAGGGCTGTAGTTTCTAGGCAGAAAACTTGGATGCGTCTCTCTCTCTCATCTAGAACCTTTCTCCATCTGGATCCAAGCTCCACCTGGAGTTACCGCACAACCAGGATCACATCGACGGCGTCACCTCAGAAAGACGCCCTCCATCGACCAAAGCCCTCAGGAAAACACCCATCAACAGAGATTTCGAAACGCATATACTGTTCACCATTTCATTCAACCGTGACTGAGATTTTTCTACAGGAACATAATATGCAACCAGGACCATAGGCCCTGGTTGCGCACTGCCATTTCCATTCCCATTCTCAAAAGGAGTAATTTGATTTGATTGGCTGCTGAGAAACCCTTTTCCCCAAACTCCATTCTTATTCCAGAATGACCTAGAGGTCATTCTGAAACCAGGAATGGCTCTCAAGTTAGTATCCCCGGGGGTACTTTTTTTTTTTTTTTTTTTTTTTTTTTTTTGTATTACGGGAGCTTACATCAAGTGTCCGCTATCCGGAGGTATGATCGTGACCCGGGGGTACTTCACGCCAGCTTCATCTCCACCAATCCACAAAAATGGACGACGAGATCGCTGTCCTTACAGTAACGTGCGCTGTCGCCACTGTATCTGGCTACGTCGCTGTCGCTAGAGCTCTGGAGTTTCGACGGCAACAGGCGCAGTGGACGGGCCCTCAGCAGCGGACGCGGGCTGACCGGCGGTCATCTCGTAGCGCGGAAGCTGGCAGTTCTGTGGTCCTCGGAGGTTGGATCGAGAATGGGAATGGATTCTGGCCCGGTTGGACAGACTCTCAAGTCCTGTGTGGTCCACACTGATAATGAGAATGGGAATGGCAGTGCACAACCAGGGCCTATTCAAAATACCTCAAGAGTATTCAATATTATTGAATATTCGGAACTCCGATTTGACCACCGATCCGTAGGTGGCAATGCCCAGTAGACGCATGCGCAACTACTCGATAAGGCGGCCACCTTCCCCAAACCTCACGCGTTCTCCGCGTTTTGCTCGCCACAGGAACTTGGCCTCGGTTCGTGGCGTTTTCTTGTGATCCCACCGTGGGTTGACTTTCCCCCCTTCGCGCGTTATGTACGTCTGGTGTGGTTCAGCGACCCTCACTCTGAGCCAATCCGGCGTGTCTTCAGGGCGAATGGATCAGTGAATGGGGAGAGAGCTCTCTTCTCCTCTTCTTCTGCTGCTCTGCTCGCCGCCTCGTCTCTCGCCGCCCCGCCTCGCTCCGCTGCGCCTCCATGGACGCCGCTCGCTGCTCCTGCGGCCTGCTGCCGTGCATCTGCGTGCTCACGGCCGACGACGACGCGCTGGACGCGGACGTGGACGCCAAGCCCGCCGTCTCGCGCCTGCGCAGCCTCGTGGCCGCCAACGCCACGACGCAGTGCTCGAGCTGCATGTTCCTGCCGTGCATCTGCCCCGCCGAGGACGAGGCCGTCGACGCCGACGCCGACGCCGTCGAGCCCGAGCCCTCCGTGAGTCCATCGGCCACGGACGCCTTCCCGGACCAGAGCGAGCAGCTCCACGAAGAGCGCGACGCGATCGGCCGCGTGCGCTTGGCGGCAGACGGCGCGGCGGACGTGTGGGTCGCGCGCGAGATCAAGCGCCACCTGCGCCCGCACCAGGTGCAGGGCGTGCGCTTCCTCTACGAGAACGCGGCCGCCAACCAGGGCTGCATTCTCGCCGATTACATGGGGCTGGGCAAGACGCTCCAGGTCATCGGCGCGATCTACTCGTTCATGACCGACCGCTTGGTACAGGAGGAAGACTCGGACGAGGAAGGAGACGAGCGCGCGCAAGCGGCTCCGCCCACGACGATGGTCTTGTGCCCTGCCATTTGTATCCCCAACTGGCAGTCCGAGTTCAAAAAATGGCTCGGCGCCGAGGCGCTCGCGCGGATCCCGGTGTTTGCGTTTGACGCGACGGCCGGCAAAGGTACGACGAGTTCGCGCTTGCGCTTGCTGCAGAAATGGAAGCGCGAGGGCGGCGTGCTGCTCATTGGCTACGAGATGTACCGCAGCCTGCTCAACCCGACGCTCGGCTCTTCCTCGCTCGATCTCGACGCCAATATCCAAGTCTGTTCGCGCGTGAGCACAGCGACGATGGAGGTCACCAATGCAGCAAGTTCCAAGATCCAAAAGTCCGCGAGGGAGTTTTACCGTTTGCTCTGTGGTCCTGGCGCTGACCTCGTCGTTCTTGACGAGGGCCATCGATTGAAAGACCCGACATCTCTCCTATGCCAAAGTGTAGCCAAGATCCAGTCTAAGCGACGTCTTGTGCTTACGGGATACCCAGTCCAGGTACGAGAAGAGCTTGGGTGGTTGTGAACTTTTGTTGTTCTCATTCTTGTTGCACAGAATTCGCTGTCCGAGTATTGGTGCATGGTGAACTTTGCGCGCGAGGGCTTCCTGGGATCCTACGACGCTTTCCGCTCTCGCTACGAGCGTCCAATTCTCGAAGGAAACCACGAACGATCGAAGGAACTCATTCACAAGCTGAAGGGCGTCGTGCTGCGTCGTGGACAGTCGCTGCTGAAGAAGCAGCTGCCGCCCAAAAGCGAGTGGATCCTGTACTGCAAGCTCTCGCCATTGCAGCTTCAGCTCTACAACGACTTTCTAAATTATTACAGCGAGAGCAGCTCGGGCAAGACCACTGCCGATCTACTCACCGCCTACGCTGCACTACTTCAGGTCATGAATCACCCTGATGTCATCCACCACAAGCTTCTTCCAGATGAAAACGATCCTGTCGATGACGATGATGCTGAGCTTTCTCCTGCGCCAGCCACAGCCGAGGATGAAGACATTGGATGGGCGTGGGAGTCCGAAGAGAAGATCTTAGAGCGTCGCCAACAAGCTGCTGAGCAGCTCCGCAAACGTCGACAGAAGGCTTTGGATCGACAGCGTTCGTACGAGTGGGCATGTGCCACAATTCTCGGCGAAGAATCCAGTGCCGGTGGTTATAGTTCACGTCGACGTAAGCTTCCACGCACGGACTCTCCGACAAGTATCTCACAAGACGATCCGTATCAGTCTTTGGTATTGGAGAATAGTGGGAAGATGGCCGTGCTGATGGGCATCATCGAAGAGAGCTTTGCAGTCGGCGATAAGGTTGTTGTGTTCTCCCAGAGTGTGCCAACGCTGAAGGTGATCACAGACTTTTTGCTTGCCAGCAAGTTCAACTCGTCTAGGGATGGGAAGCAAAAGACTAAGCCCGTGATTCCTTCTCGTCGGAAGACGTTGCCATCCCGTCGCGATCCCGCCGGTCTCCTTCGTAAGAAGAATGCGAGTGCGACTAGCACCAAGGGTGATGCAAACGCGTCATTGAGCAGCGCACACAAGGAGTGGTTCTTGCAGATTGACGGTAGCACTGCGGGAGCCAAGCGAATGGAATACATCCAGGCCTTCAGCTCGCCGACAAGTGCCGTGAAACTGCTGCTCGTTTCTACGCGCGCTGGCGCCGAAGGCATCAATCTTCACGCCGCGAATCGTCTCGTGCTCTTCGATGTGAGCTGGAACCCATCGAACGACCACCAGGTGAGTTCGCGACGATGGCTCCACACGTCGCATAATTTCTCACGCTGGGATTGTGTGCCCTTTTGTCGCAGGCCATGTGTCGCTCGCATCGTATCGGTCAGGCGAAAGACGTCCATGTGTACCGTCTCGTGAGTACGGGCACCATGGAGCGCCTGATCTACGAGCAGCAGATGAAGAAAGTGGACCTCTCGACCCACGTCGTCGACAACAAGCAGCAGCAGCAGCAGGCGACTCGCACTGGCGCCGATTCAAGCAGCGAATCTGCCGAGGAGTTGAGCGGCTTCTTGCATCCTCCGTCCGAGTCCACGAAGACTCTGGATGTGGATCCATCGCTGATCCAGGACGACGTGGTGCTGGTCAACTGCGTGTCCAAGTCAGGCCACTGGCTGGTGCGTTGGGGCTCGCTGGAAATCGCGTTGGGAATGTGGGGAAATTGACGAATTTTGTGGTGTAGGTGGACATTGTCCCAGCTCACGACGTGGACGAAGAGCACGTGGAGGACGAGGAAGAGCTCGAGACGGCGGCCGAGCCTTGACAGCCTTGACTCAATACTAACCACGTGACATAAAACCTATGGTTTAGACTCAGATCTGAGATCCAACGGGAGACCTTGATTACGTGAGGCGAGGCTGCGTGGCATGTCGCATCGTCCCAGAATTCCAGAGTTTTCCGTTTTTTGGGTGACCGGCGACACATTTTCAACCAATCATTTTCATTAAAAAGTATTTTCAGCCAATGAAAGCGTGACAGGAACGGCCACAAGTGGGTGGGGCCTTCCTTTCTTCCAGCATGCAGCCAACTCGCCACGCGCACCCACCATCCGCAGCCCACGCCAACAGCAGAGCACGCCAACGTTGGCGCCAACGCCAACGCCAACGCCAACGCCAACGCCAACGCCAACGCCAACGTCAACGCCAACGCCAACGCCAACGCCAACGCACGAGACCTCATGGCGCCAACAGATCGCGCGAGTATGCGCCGCGTGGGCGTGGACGTGACGGCGCACAAGGAGGCGCGGCACATCACGGACGTGAACAAGAGCCGCAAGCAGAGCAACACGCGCGTGCGCTACTACGTCGAGCTCGTCGTGGGCTCGCCGCACGCGAGCCACACGCGACTCGGTTTTAGCGGGACCTTCAAGGCGCTGCTGCGGCTCCACGCGGCCTTCGAGGCGCTCTTCAACGCCAAGCACGCGCCGCTGCTCAAGGCGGCGTCGCGCGAGTCGATCTCGAGCGCCACGTCGGCGTCGTCGTCGGCGTCGTCGAGCGGCAAGCGCGCGTCGGTTTTAGCAGAAACCGCGCACGAGCTGCCCAAGATCCTGCCCTTCCCGACCTCCCACGCGCTGCTCGTCAAGCTCCAGCCGCGGCAGCACGTCGAGAGCGACGCCAAGGCGGCCGCGCGCTGCGACGCGCTCTTCGCCTACTACTCGCAGCTCTTCAACTCGGACGAGAAGGAGCTCTACCTCGAGTACATCCAGACGCGCGCCGAGGCCTTCACGCACGCGCCGCCGCCGCCCGGCAACCAGCACGAGGCCGCTGCGGCGCCCGCGCCCGAGCCCGCGACCGCCAGCAAGCGCGCCTTCCTCAAAAAGCTCTTCAGTCTGCGGCGCCACGACGTGGACGCGAGCGAGAGCGACCCACCGGCGAGCGAGAGACAGCGCGTGGCCGCGCTCGACGCCAAGCTCGAGTTCTCGGCGCCTGTGCACGTGCGCAAGCCCCGGCGGAGGCCGTAAGAGCGTGGAAGAACGTGGACAAAGAAGACGAGGAGACATGGGCGGCGTGCTGTGTACTAGGCTGATATTATCTCTTATATTTTTTTGTCAACACGAGTGTGGCGGATTCGATGCTTCGTCGCTGGCGTTCTCGTCGTCACTAAAGTCCGAGTCGTACGCGAGCTGAGAAGACGGAGGAGTGTCGCCAGAGTCGTGGAGAGAGGCCTCGGCGGCCATGGTGGCGGCGTCCTCTCGGGCGAGGAGACTGGCGAGAGAAGAGGACCCGGACGACGAAGGAGGTCGAGGAAAAGCCTCCAAGTCGCTGGTCGAGGAGGATGCCGAGGTCGAGGATTCGGCCGATGGCGACGACGACGAGCTGCTCTCCGTTCGGTATGATGAAGAGTCCACAGGGGCGGCGACCTCGCGTTGGTCACTGGGCGAGGTGGATTCGCGCTGTCCAGTGGGAGGCGATGGATCACTCAGTCGAGTCGCATTGCCTGACTCGACGTCTCTGTCGTCGTCTTGGCGGCCATGGACTGACGTCGTGTCGTCAATGGCGTCTGTATCTGTCGGCTCTTCCGTGTCTCGCTCTATTAGACTTCCTTGCTCTCTATCTGACGAGGACGCAGGCTGCGTGTCTTCACTACGACGATCAGTCTCGATTCTCGAGTCCACTTGTTCGCTTGGAGACCCCACTGCTTCCTCATGCTCACGCACGATATCCGTTGACGCGTCCTCAGTCCATCGCACTTGTTTCCGCTTGTTCTCATCGGCGCTTCGTGGGGAATCGGGTTTCTTGAGTACACTGACCGGCGATAAAACTCTCGAACGTTCCTGTGCGAGTGCGTCATCTGATGGTTCCGACGGACCGCCTTCACCGTTATCCTCTTCACTGGTTGTGGGAGACGGTGGGAGGAGTTCTCTCGGCTTCGGCGTTGGCCTTCGGTGGTTCACGGTCGGTGACGACGGTGCTCTGAGCACCCGCATCTCGGCGAGTGCTTCAGCTAGAGACGCTGACGAGTCGTCATGAGTAATATACGGCGAAGACCCCGACACGACGAAGCGAGGGGACTTCACGACTGTCGGACTCCTCTTGGATGCCACGACGTGGTCGTAAGCTCGCTTTTTTTGCTCCAGCGCGAGTCTCTGCTCAAGTTGCTGCACAGTAGCGCGAAGCAACAGCGCTTCTTGCTCAAGTTTGCGTCGCTCGTGGTCGCTCCGCTTGAGTTCTTGGTGCGACTTGGCTAGCTGCGTGCGAAAGTGGCTCTCACCGGTTTTCAGATCGGCAATTTGGCGGGTAAAATACTGCTTCTCGTCTTCCTGGCGCGCCAAAATCTCGTTCAGACGCGCGATTTCGATCTGTAACTGCGTGTTTTCCTCCTCGATCTCCATGAGATGCGTGCTCTTGAGGCTGGCCCGAAGTGTCTGCATGGCTTCCTCGTAAGAGGCCACGAGCTGGTTCTGTTGGGTTAGTTTGTGGCGAAGTTTTTGCATCATGTTGTGGTGGTGGCGTTCTCGCTGGGCCATTTCTCGCTGTGCAGCGGATGAAGCCGGGTCATGACTCGAGATGCCGATGCTATGGCCGTGGAGAAGGCCCTCAATCTTCCTATCTTTCATCGTCACGATCTCCTCCAGTCGACGGACACGAGCCATGGCCTTGAGACGTTGGCTCTGCTCGTGCTGGACGACAGTTCGAAGGTCATTGACCATGTCCACGAGCCGATGGTACTCGTGTTGCAGCTCTGCCTCCTGGAAGATCCGTTGGCGACTCTGGATCACCGAGCTCGCCGTGTGGGAAGGAGAAACACTCGCACCCATGCGCGGAGTGGATCCCGAACCTCCTCGCACGTCGCTGTAGACCGCTCGAATTCTCATGTTGAGCGGCTCTCCGCTGGCTTGGCGCTTGCGTCGCACTCCCGCCGTTGATGGTCGCGCTGTCTGTGGAGCTCGAGGCATTGGGCCGCTTGAGCGAAGCAGAGTCTTGTCGCCACTTGTGCTCATCCGAGGACGAGCACTCATGGGCCGAGCACTCGGTCGTGATGGAACTCGTCCTGTTGTGTCATTACTTGGTGCATGGGGAGTGGCAACATCGACGGGAGCGGTAGGATTAGTGGTGTGGACCATGTAGAACTGCGGTGACTCAGATGGATACGGTCGTAACGACCGGGCTGACTGTGGACGCGTCTCAGCTTTCCTAGAGCATCGCCATCATCGTAAGATTCCGGATCCACTCAATGCCAAGGGGTTCTCAATCGCTACGCACCTTTTGATCTCGGCGAGATACTCTTCGTACGTGTCCAAATCAATCTGCAATAAAGAGTAGCGTCTTGAGTTCGTTCTCCTGGGTCCAGAAGTACAACAGCTACGGGTCTCACATCGTCGTCATCCCCGTCGTCATTCTCCACACCAACGTCGCCTTCATCCTCGAATAAAAAGTCTGTAGGTGGTGGTGAGACGATTATCGTGTGAGGACGTGAGCGTGGGGCCGACATGGGTCGCTGCATCATCTCCAAAAGGCGCAAGCCTCTCAGGTTGTTGATGATCAAAAGCACCGCCCAAAAGGAGAAGCCATTTATAAATCGCGAGACTGGAGGTGAGATTGAAAGAGCCAAATGCAATTAGAAATCTCTTGTAGACGACGCAAGTGAGCGATTAGACAAGTCTAGCTCCGCCATTTCCCTTTCGTCATGGACGTCCCCGACGAGAACGATGATGCTCGCCTCGTCGGTGGCACTACACCCGAGGTCGATCGTGTCCTGGGCGCCAACGTAGCCGAGCTGCGACTCAACTGTGATCCTACCGGATACCGATTATTCAGAGCTACGGCTGAGGCTACCGAGCTACGCACGAGCTCCATTTCGACGTTAAACTGCATCGAGCTCTGGACTTTGGCTCGTTGCTTTGCCGGTGACAGGTTCCGACCGGGTGGCGCAGAAAACGAATCTCGGTTAAGGTCGGAGGCCGAGGGCTGGCGAGGCACAGTGGCATGGAGAAGCCGCTGATGAGCCTCCACCAACTCGGCGCTTCGGAGACCATGGAACGATGCCGTCGTAGGCGGAGGTGACGGGGCCGCTTCCACGAGAGGTTCGGTCAACGATGCAGGTGCAACCTCGGCCGAGCCAGCGTTCTTGAGAAGACTGTTTGCCATCGCGAACGAGGGCATCACGCCGGTAGCTGTGGGAGGACTAGGTATCGTGAGCAGAGACTGAAGCCTAGCGCGCGGGTCTTCTGTGAGTTCCACTGGCTGTCGGAACGGAATCATTCTCTCATCCGACGGCAGTTCTTCTGAGCTCTCCCCTCCTGAAGGTGAGCCGCCCGTTGCCTGGGTCTCCGGAAGCGGCTCCTGCTGAGAAGACGGAGCTTCCTGTAATTGCTGCTTGTCTCTTTGTTGTAGGGTCTGGTGGTTGGACTTGAAGAGTGAGAGCGCCTCAATGTTCATCGCGGACACTCCGCGCAGAAAGACCTGTCTGAGATCTCCTTCCAGCTGCTGGCGCCCAGTCTCAGCGACCGTCGCACTCTGCTTTGCTGCCTCGACCTCTCTTTGCAGCTGCTCGTGTTTGGCTGCGTTCTCCAACACCATTCGCTCGATCGTGTCGCGGTGCTCAGTCTTGAGAGCCTGCACTTTCTTCTCCCACACGTGCTGTTGACTCATGAGCTTCCACTGCTGGAACAGGCTCTGCTCGGCCTGTTTCTTCTGGAACTGGCCGACGAGGCGTTCTCGCGCAGCCTCCCACTTGTGGCACAGAGTGAACCGGTTCCACTCCGCGAAACACGCACATGCCACATTTCTGTCTCTCTAAACGACAACCCAACAAAGCCACTTTAGTACTCTTGTCCGATTGCACATAAAAGGGCCAATTCAAATCGGTCCTCCCCACCTCTCGTTGCTTCCACTTGAGCATCAGCAGCGTGGCGCGATCGAGCTTCTCCGCATTGTCGTCGGTTCGCTGTTGTTGCTCACGGCTCTTCGTGGTGAGCTCATCGATCTGCTGCTGCATCATCGCGACGCGGTTGGCGTGGGCGGCCTCGAGCTTGCGTCGTTCCAGCGAGGCTTCTCGCTCTTGTCGTGACGCGGCCTCGTGCACGACCGTCATGACAGTCAGTCGCAACTGATCCTGTGCAGTGACGATCGTGGATTCGAGCTCGGATAGCTCGACAGCTGAAGAGTCGAGCGAACCGCCGACATCGTCGTTGGAAGCGGGAGGTCGACGTGGCTTCTTGGCCGACGCAGCCGACGACCGGCGCTTGGACGCCTTGAGCGACGCCGTCGACAGTGGGAACGACGACTTGGTGCTGCGTTGGGACGACGAGAACACGCACGTGGCGAGCGGAGACGACGGGGGCGAGTGCCGCTCTTCTCGCTCAGACCACGCCGACGGCGTGGGTTCGGCGTCGCCCCGAGAGACGGAGGACGTCTCGAGCATGGACAGCGCCATCGGAGGCGACGACGGGCGCTCCTCGTCCCGAGAAACGTCACTCGGTTGCCCAGGCTCGCCACTTCTGGTTTGTTCGTCTGGGGCGTCCGCCTCGCCGTAGAGCGATCGCGGCAGCAGCGCCGGCGTCTCCGGCACCGGATCGAACTGCAGCGACGTCATGCGACGCCGCATCTCGCGCCATTCTTTCTCCGTGAGCTCGTTCGAGTCGTCCTCCATCTCCTAATCTCGCCCGCAACCCGACGGCTCGAGGGATTGTTGCAAGGGCCGCGCTAAGATTAGTGTGAAAGTGTTGTTGGAGCTGACACAATTTGCGAGACCAAGACCAAACAACATAGAGCCAGCATGAAATAAAAGACAGACCGAATGGAATCAATAGACAAGTACATTTATGATGTTAGGGTCACACCCTTGAAGTGACTGCTTAGTTGCCGCCACGGAGACGCAGCACCAGGTGGAGCGTCGACTCCTTCTGGATGTTGTAGTCCGACAGCGTGCGGCCGTCCTCGAGCTGCTTGCCGGCGAAGATCAGACGCTGCTGGTCCGGCGGGATGCCCTCCTTGTCCTGGATCTTCTGCTTGACGTTGTCGATCGAATCCGACGGCTCCACGTCAAGCGTGATCGTCTTGCCGGTGAGCGTCTTCACAAAGATCTGCATGCCACCACGCAGACGCAGCACCAGGTGGAGCGTCGACTCCTTCTGGATGTTGTAGTCCGACAGCGTGCGGCCGTCCTCGAGCTGCTTGCCGGCGAAGATCAGACGCTGCTGGTCCGGCGGGATGCCCTCCTTGTCCTGGATCTTCTGCTTGACGTTGTCGATCGAATCCGACGGCTCCACGTCAAGCGTGATCGTCTTGCCGGTGAGCGTCTTCACGAAGATCTGCATGCCACCACGCAGACGCAGCACCAGGTGGAGCGTCGACTCCTTCTGGATGTTGTAGTCCGACAGCGTGCGGCCGTCCTCGAGCTGCTTGCCGGCGAAGATCAGACGCTGCTGGTCCGGCGGGATGCCCTCCTTGTCCTGGATCTTCTGCTTGACGTTGTCGATCGAATCCGACGGCTCCACGTCAAGCGTGATCGTCTTGCCGGTGAGCGTCTTCACGAAGATCTGCATGCCACCACGCAGACGCAGCACCAGGTGGAGCGTCGACTCCTTCTGGATGTTGTAGTCCGACAGCGTGCGGCCGTCCTCGAGCTGCTTGCCGGCGAAGATCAGACGCTGCTGGTCCGGCGGGATGCCCTCCTTGTCCTGGATCTTCTGCTTGACGTTGTCGATCGAATCCGACGGCTCCACGTCAAGCGTGATCGTCTTGCCGGTGAGCGTCTTCACAAAGATCTGCATGCCACCACGCAGACGCAGCACCAGGTGGAGCGTCGACTCCTTCTGGATGTTGTAGTCCGACAGCGTGCGGCCGTCCTCGAGCTGCTTGCCGGCGAAGATCAGACGCTGCTGGTCCGGCGGGATGCCCTCCTTGTCCTGGATCTTCTGCTTGACGTTGTCGATCGAATCCGACGGCTCCACGTCAAGCGTGATCGTCTTGCCGGTGAGCGTCTTCACGAAGATCTGCATGCCACCACGCAGACGCAGCACCAGGTGGAGCGTCGACTCCTTCTGGATGTTGTAGTCCGACAGCGTGCGGCCGTCCTCGAGCTGCTTGCCGGCGAAGATCAGACGCTGCTGGTCCGGCGGGATGCCCTCCTTGTCCTGGATCTTCTGCTTGACGTTGTCGATCGAATCCGACGGCTCCACGTCAAGCGTGATCGTCTTGCCGGTGAGCGTCTTCACGAAGATCTGCATGCCACCACGCAGACGCAGCACCAGGTGGAGCGTCGACTCCTTCTGGATGTTGTAGTCCGACAGCGTGCGGCCGTCCTCGAGCTGCTTGCCGGCGAAGATCAGACGCTGCTGGTCCGGCGGGATGCCCTCCTTGTCCTGGATCTTCTGCTTGACGTTGTCGATCGAATCCGACGGCTCCACGTCAAGCGTGATCGTCTTGCCGGTGAGCGTCTTCACGAAGATCTGCATGCCACCACGCAGACGCAGCACCAGGTGGAGCGTCGACTCCTTCTGGATGTTGTAGTCCGACAGCGTGCGGCCGTCCTCGAGCTGCTTGCCGGCGAAGATCAGACGCTGCTGGTCCGGCGGGATGCCCTCCTTGTCCTGGATCTTCTGCTTGACGTTATCGATGCTGTCGGACGGCTCCACGTCAAGCGTGATCGTCTTGCCGGTGAGCGTCTTCACGAAGATCTGCATCTTGAGTCTCTTGGAGTCGCTTGTGCGGCGCGAGGCAAATTGTAGAATGAGGGAGAAGGTTGCCGTTGACGTGCCATGGGGGGTTTCCTTTGAACCTGATCGGGAGAGCACTCGCGACCTGGGACAGGTCCCTCTGGGTTTTATACTGCGACAGGTCCGCTACATCGGATTAGTATCGGGCTTTGTTTGAGTTCTAGACATGCGGAGAACTGTCGAGAACGTGAGAAGAAAACATATCTGATTCGGGAGAGAGAGTGATGGTCTCTTGTCCCACCCAGAGGCAACGTGGGTTGGAGAAACCGTCCAGAAAGTTCGAGACCCGCACGGAAGAGAGAGAGAGAGATCTTCAAGAACTGATGACGAATCAATTGCTGAAGCTACATGGATACACTTTTCTCAGTTGTTGCTGTTCGATGAGGACCCGGGGAAGCCGAAGGGCACTTTGGCGAAGTTCTGCATGTTCTTCTTGAGGCTCTCGGTCATGTCGGTCATCTTGCCTTCCATCTCAGCGATCTTGGTGGTCGGTCGACGTTGCACGCCAAGCGTCTCAAGGTACGTGCCTTGCTCGCTTTTCTTGATGCCCTTGACGTTCATGATGCTCTGGAAGTCGTCGGCGTTGCCCTCGGGCCACATGATCTTGAAACTTTCGACTAACATTTCGTTCGGCGTGCCAATGAGCTTGAGTACGCTCTCGACTTTTGAGATCTCGTGGGTCACGAATTTGGTGTATCGCGACGGGATCAGCGGCGATGGAGACGAGCCGTGGTGGTGCTGTTGCTGCTGCTCCTGTCCGATCACGGGGAGCTGAAGGAACAACGTCTTAAGTGCATACACGTCAAGTAGCAACTGTTGGGTTCCGACTTGATTCACGCGCCGGCACCGCAGCACGGCTTGAAGGATCTTTGGAACGAACGACGCTGCGAACTTGTCGTAAAAGTTCGTAAAGTAGAGACCGGAGAGCATTTGGCGAAGAACGGGAACGAATGCTCGCAGTTTCTCACCGATCTGCGTGACGTAGTTACTCTCGTCGCCAACAGCTTCCCAATTCTGCCAGTTCATCTTTGCGATAGTGTTCAGCTCGTCCTCGAGCATATTCTCGAGGCCGGCGACGATGCACTTCATCGCAGCCGCACCCACATCGTGGAAAACATCGATTTCATTGGAGAGCTCGATAGACTCGGCAAAGGCCTTGTCGATCTTGCCACGAATGACTTCTTCCAGCGACGGAAGAGTTTCAGCACAGTATTCTGCCGTGTTGATGACAAAGCAGAGCTCTTCTTCTTGCTTTTCGCTGAGTTTGACTTTTGCCGTATTTTGAGAGTCATTCCCACCACCTGAAGTTATCTGTTGTGGTAACTTGGCCAACAACCGCTGCGAATACAGCTGGCAGCAACGGCGGAACTCGAGATGCAAGTTGAAGAATGTCTGACCGTTTGTGAGCGCCAAGCACCGTTTGATTGAGTTTCGAATGTAGGCGAACATGTTCACGGAACTTGAGAACACTGGCAACTGGCCGTTGCGGTCGACAATCTCTTGGCTCATGACTTCGTTGATCATTTGCTCCATGTTTCGGCGTTCCAAGGCCACATACGACATCATGAATGGATCAAACGACTTGGACATGATACCCCGCAACGTCGGTAGATTGTCCTCCGAGCCGCCAAACAACTCTCCACGCTTCTCCATCTCGGCTTCAAGCGCCTTGCGTTCCTGGTCTCTCTTCTTTCGGCGGTGTCGTCGCTTAATTCCTTCCGCCGAGTGCGGATCAATGAGCTGCCCACTTTCGTCGAATTCGTCTTCGTTGTCGTTCGAAGATCCAGCGCCTTCGAAACGATCAGCGACATCACGTTCAAACATGAGCGTTCGCTGCAAGGCCTTGAGCAAAAGTGTGACATCCATTTCTTCAGGGGACAACGACCCCACTTGCGCCAAATAATGGGCGCGCGTTGCTTCACAGAAGTAAATACACATTCGGCGGCTCATGCGCCAGTGCTTTGGGAACACCTGGTCCATTCTCTCGTCAATCACCGAGAGCAAGTGGTAGAACCACGGGTAACGTTTTTCGGCATGCTGAAGCCCAGCACACTCGCCGCCATCACCGAACAGTTTTTCATATGACTCCAGCTGCTCTGTGCAAAATGACTGAATCAATTTGTCGCGAGAGGGTTTGCCGAGAGCGTCAACGACACCACACGCCGCCGACAAGTTGGCAAAGACAGCCTGTCGTTCTTCCTCTGTGGGGAAGTTCTCTTCGAGGTTGTCCAGAGGACCGATAGCCGCAAAGTCACCGAAAATCTGCGCGCTGAGTTCTTCTTGGAGAGCGCGCACAGTTTTGTGGAGCTCCACGATCTTGCTGACGCTCGAGTAGCTATCAAAGTGCGTGAAGAGTTGGTTCACTGCTTCCATCAGCGAGGCCGCTTCTTTGTAGTTGCGCTGCGACGCCACGAGCTCGAGCTGGTCGACGGCGTTCACGAGCATATGGAGTCGCTTGAGCGACGTCAATGTCGTCTGGAGATGGCGCTTGGCGTAGTCGAGCTGCTTGATGTCTCGACAGATCTCCTGCACCATGACTTCGGACTGTTCGGCCTTGCCTCGAATGTCCTGGATCTTATGGAAGAGCTGTTTCACCGCGAGCTTGGCCTCTTTGAGATCCGTCATCGCCTGATGCGCGGCCAAGCTCTGCTCTTGGGACGCCTGCGAGAGCGAGTCGTCCAGCTCTTTCATGCGCACGCGCAGCCGACTCACGAACGAGCCGATGTCGCCGAGGCTCTGCTCATCGGGGAAGTTGCGGTTGATGAACTCGCGCGCGTCGAACTCGGGCCTGTCCAGCACGTCCTCGGACGGCAGCAGCTGCGCGCGATCGCCCATCCATGAATGCTCATCAGTTCCTCCAGGCGTCCCCTGGCGATGCCGCGCGCGCGACGCACCTGCGCGATGCGGTCCTCGACTTTCGGCGGCAGCGCCAGCGCGCTGACCTCGCTCTTTTTCTGCACGGCGGCCTCGGGTGCCTTCTTCTTGGCGCCGAAGCGCATCAACGCGTCCATCGCGCGCCCCCCGACCTAATAAGACGCTGGATTTGCTTGCCTGGATGGAGTCGTCACCCTTGGCACGATACAGAAATCTTAGAAATGCACATTTCCAAGGTTTCTTCCAGATCGAAGGTTGAAGTGTCGCGGTGGGTGGGAAACCCTTGGGAGGGCGACATGGGGCACCCCGCTCGCTGGCGGCTGCGCGTGCGCGCCGAGGGCGCCCAGGGGCTCAAGGCCGCCAGAGGGCTCATGGCGCTCGACGCCAAGCCCGACCCCTACGCCGTCTTCGAGTTCCAGGGCGTCTCGCGGCGCTGCGAGCCCGTGCTGGACGTCGCGCCGCTCCAGTTCTTCACGTGGCCCAACGCCGAGGCCGAGTTCGACGTGGCCGACGAGGCGGCGCTGCTGCGAACGGCGCTCGTCGTCCACGTCAAGGACCGAGACACGCTCAAGGACCGGTACATTGGCGGCGCGAGCATCCCGCTGGCGCCGCTCTACGCGGTGAAGAGCGCCGACGGCGTGCTCTGCTCGGGGCGGTTCTTCGCGCTCGAGTTCGAGGACGAGAAGCTCAAGAAGAAGAAGCCGTCGGGCGAGATCAAGCTCACGATCTCGGTCGTCGACACGATGAAGAAGCCTGTGGAGGAGAAGAAGACGCCGGTTGCTGAGGCGCCGACGAAGAACGCCGAGGAACCGACCACGAGCGACGTTGTTGCGACGAGCGCGGAAACTGCGGACAAGGCTGCATCAGCCAAAGACACTTCAAACGCAGCAGTGGCTGTGGAGCCTCTCTCCACGGAAAAGAAGGCTGTTTTGTCGGAGGAGGAAGGGAAGACTCCTAGTGCAGTTGATCCGTCGAGGATGCCCAGTCAGCGCTCGATCTCAGCGGCTGCCACCGAACCCGCAAAGGAACAAGATCTCCCACAAGCTCAAGTAGCAGCGGCACAGCAAAGCAGCGCCGAGTTAACCCCCCATATAACGTTAGAAGCGAAGATTGATGCTGCGGGGGCCAACGACGATACTCCGTCGGTTGTTGTGAAAATGATGAAAATTGAGTTGGTTGCTGCTCGAAATCTTACACGACCATCAAGTGTTGGATCTTTTTTCGATCGAAAGCCCGATCCGATGGTGACGATCGAGTTTTTGGGGTCAGTAAAGTCAACGGTTGCGTTAAAAGATGTGGACCTGAAGAAGCCGATTGAGTGGACCAACACGTTTCTTGTCTTTGAGCTCCCGCAGATTGCACCACCACCCAGCAAGCGAAAAGGATGCAGCCCAATGAACCTAGTCATCCATGTCAAGGACGAAAATCTTCTAAAGGCGACATATATGGGAGGAGCCAAATTCGATCTGAGTGACTTTTTCGCCACGAGGAGCGAAGCATCATCTTGGGAGTGGAGAGCAACTCAAGTGATAGTCAGCTCACCACAAGAACGGGTAGTGACCCTCAACTACTCGGACGAGAAGCTCTCGAAAAAGAAGCCATGTGGAGAACTTACTCTCCGATTTCACTTCGTGGCTGCACCTCCATCCCAACCTGGGGAACAGATCCAAGAATCGGTCGAGACGCATTACAGTGACGAGAAAGCATCAAATGAGCTCGTCTCCTGTACGAGTAACGAACTAAATGACTCAAACCCATCAGTAGTAAGCGCTCCAACAAACTCCATCTCGGATCCGACCCCGCCTTTGTCCAGCGATGTAAAAATGCTTTCGATTGAGCTGCTATCTGGTCGAGGTCTTTCAAAACCGTACGTCTCAAATCTCGCAAAATCAGTGCTGAAATCCCTGTTCGACAGAAAGCCTGATCCGTATGCAATACTCGTCCTAGGTACTCAGACGCGAAAGTGCCCGGCTATAAATGATGTGGACGTTGCGTTTTTCGAGTGGAAGAATGCTGTTCAAGTCTTTGACTTCAGCAGCAAGCCATACCCAGACACTTTAGAAATTCACGTTCGTGATGATGATGTTGCCGGGAGTGATCCTTTTATGGGGGGAGCTCGTATTGCATTGGACGAACTTTGGAATGAAATATCAAAGCGTGCATCATCCAATCCACCCGGTGACCCTGAACTCGTGAAGTCTTACCCACTCTCGTTTGCTGACGAAAAGATGACAAAGCAGAAGGACTGTGGCACGGTAACAATTCGATTTCGGTGGGTTTATTCCGATATCGAGCTTCCTATTGTGAAGATCGAAAGAAATGAGGTGGAATCTGAGGATAACCAGCCGTGGGGAAGCATCAAGTCTATACCCTTACTGAAATCACAATCTGGCTTCATATTCATGCGGAAGATGGCCATCTACAACAACTCTGAGATTTTGGATCCATCACTAGATCTATACGTTGAAGTCTCAAGCACGTCAACTCATGGACACGGCTCTACCCGTAAGGGTATGTCAACTCCGCACTTCTCTGCGAAGTCAAGTATTTTGACAAACGCAACGAAAGGAAAAGACAGGACTTCACCGGGCAAAGTGGAATGGATCGATGATGAACTAGTGATTCCTGCTTGCATACCGCTTGGAGACGAAATAATGAATTGTGCCGACGTAAGAATTGACCTCAAAGACAAAAATGCCGTAATGAAGGACACCAAAGTTGCCTCCACGAGTATCAAACTGGCGGACGATCGCGTTGACTTCTCGACATCGCAGCCAAAACTGGTTGCCTTCGATCTTGAGGGGGTGACACACAAAGCAACCAAGTCCTCTGTCAGGTTTGAAGCGGAAATACAGTTCTTAAATCACGATTCCCCACTTCTCGCAGCCGAATCCCCGGATAAGCACGGTGGAAGTGTCACACTCTTCCTGCTACGAAGCGTAGTGATCTTTTCACAGCAGACATCGCCGAAAGAAGCCTCTTTGAAGGATGCAGTCTTTTCGTTGGAGATCGATTGCTTGACAACGAAGAAGAATGGGGGTTTACTGAGGTCGTTTGGCAATTCGATGTCAACCGAGTACAGCACAAGCTTCCTTCCGCTCAGTGAAGTCTATGAAAACCATCAGTCACTCGTGCAGTGGTGGTCAACGTGCACTTTACCGGTTTCAAGTAAGCTCGTGGTTACCGTGAAAGAGAAAGAAGCGTTCCATGTCGTTGTCGGAGTTCGAATGAGAGCTGGAAACAACGAAAAATTGATTGGAAGTACGCAGTTCAACTTGTACCCTGCTGCATTTTCACCTAAATCAACCGTGGAGAGCATAATGGTCCAGTTTGGCTCTCTGGGATCTATGCGCCTCGAGTTCACTGCCGCATTTCGATCCTTTGGAGATGATGACACGTCGAAGACAAAGAAACCCTCCAAACCTCTTGCGCCTGATATGCCCAGTGGATACCTCCACCTTATCATCCTCCACGCGAAGAATTTGACATCACCAAATCCAAAGGAAGAGAAGACGGAAGATTTGGATCCAGAAGTTCGTGTTTCCGTTGAACCGAAGTACATTCGGAGGAAAGAGAATCCTGTGAGATCGATGCTCAAGACTAGGCCGTTGGAGGATGCTGGTCTGATCCCAACCTGGAACGAGTACTTACGCCTCGAGTATCTGCTGCCATCACCGCCGGCGTTGCAAGCCTCTCAAATGACGAACGGGGGAGCTTCCTCCGAGAGCCCGGTCAAGTATCCCCCACCAATCGTTCAAATTGGAGTCTATGATATTCAAATGGTAAGTTACCAAATTTATTGTTTTGTCGGTTTAGTTGGAAGGTTAATATCCAAAACAGCCAGGTGAAAAGAATGGAAGCCAAGCGGTTGGGAAGACAGAACTGCCGCTGAGTGCGTTCTTGCTGGCTAAAACACCTGGCGGAGAATCACCACAGCATCCAATTCCCATGGCTCTCGACATCTTTCTAGCTGGTAAGAAAACTGGAATCTTGGTGATTGAAGGAGTGTTCGAACCAGCTCCGACGGATCTAAAGTCACCCCCAGACGATCCAGCCGAAGCCTATCGCCAAATCTGCAAGATGGCTGGTCGAGAGCTCCGTGAAAAATCGAAAAAACTCAAATCTGGTGAGCTTCTCACGGCCAAAGATATTCTTACAGGAACTACAGCAAAATGGCATGTTGCCGGGCGAATAGAGCTTCATTTAATTGGGTTTCGACGCGGCAGGGAGATAATGTCCAACGATGATGGAGGATTATCGGCCCATGTTTGGCTTAACAGCAATGTGGAAGAGCGACGTGAAGCAAAAAGCAAAATGCGGGTATCAAACGAAAAGGTGGACGGCTGCGACTTGGAATGGGACGCAAGAATGACCTTTTTTACAAGTGACATCAAAGTCGAGCTACTTCGAAGTGAGGTGCTCACTCTCACGTAAGTAACCGCAGCATTTTCGTGAGTAAATGTCTCGATAATGGTTGAAATTAATTGTAGTGGAAAGACTGTGGGGTCACTCAAGCTTCCCCTTGGAGGCTTGGTCGAGGGCAGTGGAGTGGGGCAGGCACTTCGTGCTTGGCACCCCTTGGTCGATCTTAAAGCGAAAAAGTCCAGCAACTTGGCGACGACGGCACCTGAGGAGGTGTTGTTGGAATTGGCGTTTTTCGCTGATCAGGCAATCTTTGACCCAACTACGTTTGTGGCCGACCCAATTACGAATTCACCTGTGACAGTTGTGCCGCACTGTCGCCAACTAATCCTCCTTGGTATCAGTGATGCAACAGGGATAGAAGTTGCATGCAAGTATTCTTTGATTGGATGCGTTCGACCAAATGGATCAACCTATTCTAAATCAACTACAGAGAAAACAAGCTTTCAACCTTGCGACAGCATCGGCAGCAGATGTGACCAAGCACTTGCAAAAGCCAAGTGGAATGAGAAACTCAAACTCGATGTTGGAGGAACTGGCTACGAATATGTTGCGATGTCATTTGCAAGTGGAACGTTGCCCTCACTGCGCTTTGAAGTACTAACGAAACGCCAGAGTGCTCGATTTCAGGAGTCGATAGCATCAGCAACTCTCTCCTTGGTCTCTGTGTTAGAGGTCCCAGGAAGCAAAATCTCGCGGTGGTTCAAGCTCTACAGCGAAAACGATAAAGATCCGACGGAGTGCAGGCTCGCTGGGCTGATAGATATTGAGATCGCGGCGTTTTATTCCGAAGCATCTTCATCCGCTGCTTTAAAGGAAGAGAAGCTGCTCAACGAAGCCTTCACCGATATGGTACCCAAGACTACTGTCTCGGGTATTCTGTGCCTGCGCTTTCTGTCTGGGAGGAACTTGATTGACGTGGACGCAAATGGGGAGCAAGACCCTTACATTGTCACCAAGGTTTTTCCGCGTTCGTTAGCGAACTCAAGTGTACCAGGCGTTTGCCAGACTGCTGTTTCTCTGAACGGTGGTCGTCATCCTACGTGGAATACTGGGATCTTCGAAGTCCGAATCCAAGACTTATACTCTGATTTTGTGCGATTTGAGGTCGTTGATAGCAACGAGGAAGATCACCTACCGGACGCGTTTATTGGTGCAGTGGACATTGCCCTCGTCAGCCTTTTTCGTGACACCGAGTTGGATTTAGCTCGTGGGTTATTGCCCAAAACAAGATGGCTCGAAGCGTGGATACCAATCTATTCAGTTGGAGCAAGATTATCCCAGGATGATAGCCCGGACGAGAATGCAGGAGAAATTCGGGTCGACTTCCGTTTCTTGACGGAGTCATACTACGAGGATGCAAGGCGACAACAAGCGGACTCCTCGATCCGTTCGTCACCATACGCGGTAGTCGAATCTCCGTTGGTTCCAACGAGGGGCACGCTGCGCATTCAAATTGCTCAAGCTTTCAATCTGCAGTGTTCAAAAGGCATGCAGCCAGGGGTTCGATTTGTTGACACGGATGGTAGACCCAGTATTACTCAACCGGGTAAACAGTCCATACTCAATCCAATCTGGGAGAACGAGATCTTAGAAGTCGTTTGGCCCCCCGGTGGGTTCCCAGACAACAAAGAAACTGCCATGAAGATAGAGATCGTAGATCTCGCTGTGCGCACTGCGAACTCTAACGTACTTCCGGTTCTTGCGTTCGGCAAAATCGATATAAGCACATTTCTGAGCCATCCTCTCGCAAGGAGCTTTCACGTGTATCCTCTTCATCCCCGAAGAACCTTAGCAGTAGGAGACAGTTCTCCGAGCATTCTTATTGGTTGCCAGTTTGTGCCCGAAGGGAGAGAAAACGATGTGTCCTCGTCCCCTCTGCAGCAAGATAAGCGAGAACTGAGACCAAACGGAAACCTTCATGTCAAAGCCCTCCAGGTCAAGTTCAACGTGGCGGGGTATCTAAACATGGTGCCATTATGCGCACCTTTGTCACTTGTCTTCAAATGTAGTAGCAACCAAAGCTCTCCTGTTCCAACGACGAAGACTGTGGAATTTCCTTGTTTCTCACTGGAGGCTCTAGTCGAGCGAGATGGATTGATCGATCTTGACGATGCAACCACTGCAATGCTATTCAAGGACGTAATGGAGCAAACAGTTCCGATGGCTGTGATGCCCAACCCCGTCATTATTGTCGAACTTGTGGCGAAGGAAGTCGAAAACCAAAGTCCAGTTCTAGCAGAACTAGACGTACCAATTTTTGACTATGTGCTCTTCGACGGCCACTTAGGCTCAGGATGGTACACGTTCTTGCCTGCGAAGGATACACGTGCTCGACTTGGCGAGATCAAACTGGAAGTACAGTTTCTTCCCGTGCTCAAATCCAAACCTGAAGACGAGCAAGCCAAGGTCGGCGTTCAGACCACCCTCACAATTCTTGAAGTCCACATTGAACGAGTTACAGGATACTATAAAGGAGCCTGTTGCATTTTATCGCTTGATCTACTTGGTTGCTGCGTGGAAACAAAGCTAAACAACTTGAACAAGACCAATGAGACCTCCAACGATCTGGTTTGGAATGAAACTGTGGATTTTCCGCTCGCAAAAGATAAGGTGAAGGCAAGTCAAGGTTCAGGAATGTTGAAGATTGAGTTGCGAGATGCAGCAAATGACAAGACTGTGTACGGTGTGTGCAACTGGGCTGTTCCGAGAGATATTTTTGCCGAGGATGGAAGCCTAAACGTTGCATCGAACGAGCCCATCGTTGTTCCACTAGACCAACCCCCGAGTTTGGACAAACAAAAGCGAGCTGGTCCATCAATGGAGCTAGTGTTCCGACTAGGATGCGCCAGAGGCGTTAAGGAAGGCGGTTCGAAATCTTCCCTAGATCAAATACGACGAAAAGGTTTGCTGTATATTACGCAAGCTGAAGACGACGGTACTGGTTTTCGAGCAGGCAGAGCTAAGCTGTTCCCAAGTTCCCAAGTAAAAGACGAAAACGCGCTCTTTGGTCTTCTTGCGGCTGATGACGAAGCCACATGGACTGAGCTCGACAAAGCTGAGCGAAGGGCGGTTGCCGTTCCCATCGATTTACCCATAAATTCCATTTGCCTCGTTCTCGCGGTGCGCTCAACTGGAGCAAACGAGCCTGGTGCAGCAGTCCTAGACGCAAAATCTCTGTTCTCGACAATGTCAAATCCCGGCACGGACACATGTCACCGACTGTCTGTGAAAAGTAAAGCGACGGGTCCAGTGGCCCAACTGACGTGCAACATTATGTACCTTGACGCTCTGCAGGGCGAGCTGCAGCTCCGGCTCTCGAATGTTTGCTGGTTAGTGAAGAAGAGAGCAGGTGGCCAAGCTCCAGGATCATTTCGACTTGAAGCGCGACTGCTGACATCAACGTCTCAGCGATGGCTGTGCTCACCAACTGGCACCTGGAGTCGCACAACGTCCGAAATATCATGGCGTGAAGGAAAGAACGATCTATTAATCACATATACGAACATTGACGAGTCCGCAGAGCCAACAGTGCAACTTCTCCTGGTGCAACTGCATGAAAATGGAGAGTCCTCAAAGGAAGCCTACGGGCAGATTGCTGTGCTCAGTTCTGTCGCATCTTCTGACAGCAGGTGGATGTCCGCCACTGTCGAGTTGACTCCGATCAGTGCGAGGTTAGAAGGAGCCGCAGTGCTGTCTTTTGAGATTCGATTCGTGCGCGCGGAGTTCTCGTTCGAAGAGTTGGAAGCAAGGCTGAGCGCAGAACGAGAAAGGAAAGCTCTCGAGTTAGCGGAAGGGACAGCCACACTGAAGAAAGCGTTCGCCGCTATGGGTGGTGATGAACGAACACCGATTCGCATCGCCGATTTCAAGACACATGTGATGAACCTGGACACCGCTGATGTTGGTGCTGCGAGAGCGCGCGAAGTCCTCCAGCACGCCGCAGACATTGAAACCGGTGGAAATCTCGATCGCCTATTCGATTTGATGGACGTGAATGGCGATGGGCAAATATCCTGGGATGAGTATGTAGACCACATGCAGAATATCCACGCGCTCGCTGACTCAGCGGCATCAATAACCATACAGAAACAGCACGATGTTGGGGCATTCGAAAGCAAGTCCAATATCGCAGAAAAGGTCGAGACAGATGACGAAGTTCGCGATGGAGGCGGAAATACTCCAAGAAAAGGAGAAGGAAAGGAAAATGAAGACGGCGACAGCGACCTTGACAAGGACAAGAGCATCTTCATCGGCTTGCCGACCGTGACAATAAATATTAGCGAAGCTGATATTCCAACTCGCGATGCCTTTGCACTACCAGCTTCAAGTGGACAGTCTACGAAGGAAGAATCAGCGAGTCGAACGAACCAGCAAGGCGAGCGACGAATAGCCGAGCCAGACATCGCGATCGAAGTGACTCAAGACCGGCTAAAACATGGATCCGAGCCAGTCAAGAGCAAAAGAACTAGCCGAGTAAGTCGTGATACAGAGCCGACAACTCAGGGGGATCGAAAGAAAGACGAAGTGCCTTCTGTCCCGAAGAAAAAGCTCCCGCTTCTTAGTACCTACGTGCTGGACTGGAAAGTCGACGAAGTGATCCAGTGGATGGAGCATGAGATGGAGTTGGGTCAGTACTCCGACGCTATTCAGCAGAACGCAGTTAACGGGAAGCTTCTTCTCACACTTCGAGAAGAAGAGCTGGAATCAGAGCTTGGTGTGACTGCTGTCCTTCATAAACGGAAGATTATGAACCAAATCCGTGAGTTCCAGGAGCTATTCCAGTATCCTCCGGTAGAACCTATGGTAGTGGAGAAGAAACGGGCAACGACAACCAAAAGGGCAGGAACAGGTAACGTCGTGACTGCGTCGATGCTAAGTGAGACACCAGCCTTCATCAAGCGAGAGCAGCTCGTGTATCAAGAGAAGCAACAGGCAAAACAAGTGAATAGCTCCAACCTGCCAAAAACACTCGGACAAACTCGAGCATTCCCAGTCAAAACGACAATTCTCGCAGATAAAACGAAGCCAGACACAGCTACCTCGAAGAAGAATGGTAACAACAGCGGATGCGAAACTGTGGGCGAGACATTCGACGACGCGATGCAAGACATTTTCGACGTCATTCACCCCGACTCGCCGGAGAAGCGAACGACTGAGCTGCCAACGCGATCCGAGGAAGGTCTTGTTATGCCGCGTTTACCTGTAATACAGGTTGGCTCGGAAACCAATACCGACGAGCTCTTTGAGATCGTGCGACAGCGGATTCACCAGTTGAGTACGCAGTTGCTACCGCTAGCGGATGCAGACAAAGAGACGTGGAGTGACTTTGGCGACGATCCCGACGATAGAGATGATGATCAGGCGGCGCCACCAAGCGAAGAGCAGACGGCATTGCATCTTGTGTACAACGCGTTTCGACTCTCCCGTCGGTCTTGCTCAACAGAGCGAATATCAAGGCTCAAGTTCCAAGAAGGACTGCGCGAGTTGCTGGGGCTTGAGGTTTCGTGGCACCAGTTTGACTTACTCTTTCGGCGACTCGATGTGGACGGTGACAGCGAACTCTGCTGGGACGAGTTCCACCACGTGTTCACTCGCCGGCACATTTCCTTTGAGCACGCCGACCTTCTGGTCCTGCAAGACGCCCTGGTGAACTTCGTGATGGACCGACTCGACACACAGCAGTGGACACTATCGGATCTATTCAAGGCGTTCGATCGCGACGGCGGAGGTAGCGTGTCGATCGCAGAGTTTGCAACGCTCGTGCGGTTTCTCTTCACGTCGTCAAGCCAGGTCAAGCGCCACGAGCAGCGAAGTCGACACAAGATCAGCAAGCGCCACGTCTACTTGCTCATGTCTTGTCTGGACGCGTCGGCCGACCGACGTATTGTTCTCCACGAATTCCTGCGCTTCTTTTTCATCGTCTGGTCGAACAAGCTGATGGAAGTGCAGGACCAGCTTATGGCGCTTGAGTCAACCGCGCATCACGAGCAAGAGGAGCTCGCCTCGAGCTTACGATCTGCGAAGCGCAAGCTGCGAAGAGCTCTGCGCACCAACTTCTCTCGTCCGTTCCGTGATGCGATGCGCTGTCTCGATGTTAGCGTTCCTGGACCCTTTACAGGACTGCTTGCAAGGCTACAGTTGCAGCCTAGTCAGCCTTCTGCGGAATCGACCTGTACATCTTCCCTATCAACATACAAAACCATGGACAACGACGGGGACGCGGATGGTGGCCGCTCCCGCCAGGTCTGGCAAGTGCTGCGAGGCCACACCTCGTCGAGCCACCTGGATCCGCAGTCGCTGACACAACTCGAGGCGTCGAGTCATCGGCGAGCACTCGAGGAGTCACGGAGGCGCGTTCAAAAAGGCAAGAACGAGGTACAGCGCACACGGCTCACGCGACAACGCGAGCCAAACCGAGCGGACGCCATCCTGCAAACGCCTTCTCACCACGTGAAACTCGACGCCGAGGCCACACTCAAGTTTGATTTCCGGCCGCGCTGATGAAAATGGTGACTCGCTCGAACTGATAGTATCTCGTCGTAGAACTCAATGATTGCAACCACTCTCCTGGACAAAATGATGGTCAGTGGCCAACTTCAAGGTGTGCGCGTCAACACGACGAGAGCAAGACAGGCCGTTTCCGCGACGAGAGTCTCCCTCGAAACATCACAGACAGTGTGATGGCGACTAACGGTGGTGTTGGCATCATCACGGACAAAATGAAGTTCCTTCGTTACCTTGAAGACGGGGATGCTTGGATCGGTTGTAAGAGCTCATTTGGCAACTTGCCTCCGAATTCCCCCAGTACGTGTCCTCCCTGCTGCAACTGTGGCGGATCGAGGGTTCTCACGTCCCAAGGTCGCTTTCGGCATTTTTGAGCATGTCGGCCCCCAACAATGGACAACTCCAGCATGTATCTTGGTCAAGGATGGCCATCGTCGATGATCATCCATGACCAAGATGTAGTCCTGTTGGTCATGGACGATGACTATCCCGATGAAGGCTTTGGGAAATAGCTGCGAGTACTAATCAATTACGAATCGAGGGACAAGATGATGGTCTTCGAGAAAGGCACGTCAACCAGAAGAGGGCAAAGAGATCGATTTCTCCCCCCCCCCCCCCCCCCCCCCCCCAATTGTCGCCCCCCACCAAAATTGTCACCTCCAATTGTCCCCCCCCAAATTGTCCCGTGATTCATGGCCATGCAGGCATCATGGTGTGGACAAAATGAAGGTCTGTCTTCACCTTGAAGACGGCAATCTCCAAGGCGCATCGGGGCGTGAGCAAGAGAGACCCAACTCGGTGGAGCATCGGTAGTGAGGCAACGAGTCATCGCTCCACGAGCTCATTCGGCAACTTGCCTCCAAGCACCCACATCAAAACCCTCAACTCTACCTCCCCCCTCCCCCCTCCCCGCCACCACCAACACCAATGTCGCTCCCTGGCATGAAGTACCGCTTCCTCGGCGACTCGGGTCTGCTGGTCTCGACGTTCGGCTTTGGCTGCATGGTCCAGAGCGACGCTGATGTCGACAGCGCGTACGCGATTCTCAAGAAAGGATACGAGCACGGCATCAACTTCTGGGATACGGCTGAGGTCTACGGCTTCGGCGCTTCGGAGCGCGGCGTCGGTCTCGCGCTCCAGCGAGGCATCGACGAGAAGGTCTGGGCCCGTGAAGATATCGTCATCTCGACCAAGATCTGTGTCGGCACTAAGCAAGGCCCGAACGCCACGGGACTGAGCCGCAAGCACCTCGTCGAAGGTACCAAGGCCTCGCTCAAGCGTCTCGGTGTCGATTACGTGGACGTGCTCTTCTGCCACCGCCCCGACAAGTTCACGCCGATCGAGGAGGTCGTTCGCGCCATGAACTTCATCATCAACCAGGGTTGGGCGTTCTACTGGGGCACGAGCGAGTGGCTCGAGAACGACATCCTCGAGGCCTGCGAGATCGCTGAGCGTCTCGGTCTCATTCGCCCGATCGTGGAGCAGGCGCGTTACCACATGCTGGCTCGGTCCAAGATCGAGGCGTCGTTCGTGCCGCTGTACAACAAGTACAAGCTCGGTCTCACGACGTTCTCTCCGTTGGCGTATGGCATGCTGACGGGCAAGTACGCCAAGGGCTTTCCTCCGGGCACTCGCTTCTCGACCGAGTTCTACCAGGAGCTCTTCTCGGGTCAGATCACGACCGATATCAACGCGGTTGTGAAGAAGGTGGAGAAACTTCGTCCGATCGCCGAGGAGCTCGGGTGCTCGATGGCGCAGCTGGCGATCGCGTGGGCCGCGACGAACCCGAATGTGTCGACGGTGTTGTTGGGCGCCAAGTCGATGGCTCAGTTCGAGGAGAACTTGGGTGCGTGGGCGTTCGTGGACAAGATCACGCCGGAGATCAAGCAGCGCATCGAGGAGGCCGTGCCGTTCGAGTACCAGCCCATGAAGTACGACTACTTCTACGAGCACCGCGCCAAGTATCTGGGAGAGAAGTAGAGAAAACTGGACCTGTGAGAGCTTTCGCGTTTATTCTTGAATGCATTCGTTCGAGCTGCCCCAAGTTCTTTACGCTGTGTGTATTTTAGGTTTCATTCGTTTTGTTTCGAAATGAAGTATTGAGACCAACTGTGTGATTGCTAATAGTATGACAGGTTTCAGCGATCGAAGCAACTATTTCGCATGGCAGCAGTGATTCCGGCTGAGCGAAGCTCTTGAGAAGGTCGTTGGAGTGTCTCGATGGAGATGCTGCGTGTCGTGATGTCAGCACGTCGGTGCAGAATTTTTGTTTATACGATGATGATGAGGGTGATGATGATGCAATTGAGGTCTGTGGAGTTCATCCTGTGAGTCCTAATAGCTTTGGGGCTTGTACATGTAGGCCTGCTAGGTGTCAACTGGAGCTTTGGGAGGGCCACCATGGACACAGGTCATTATGAAGCAAATTGATGATTAGGGTGATGCCTATTGAGCGCATTAGATGTAGACATCATCCTTCGCCCTCGCAGCCTCGGCATCTAGACCCTCGGGCCCTACGGTGAACGCTTCACATTGCAGTGGAGCCCGGTGGCGGACATCAAAGTGCCCATCGGGGAGGTGAGCTCAACACTGGAGGTGACTGACTTAGCCCGGAACTACCTACAGGAGGTCGTGGTCACCTTCGACTGACATCTATGGCTTGACGCGCTGCTGCGCATCTGGAACAACGACACCAAGGTGGACAAACCGGCGGCGAAAGCTCTTCTGCTCCGGCCAACGCAAATCAAAGTGAAAGCCGAACAGGAGGGGCAACTCCATCGGTGGCAACAACAGGATCACGAACTTGCAGCAGCGCTCGAAAAAGTCCAGTGGACAGAGATTGTTCACTTTCCAGGTATAGTCGACCCCGATCAACTTCACTTTGAGAGGCAAGTAGGCTCGATCGCGACGATTAGCCGACACCCTCGGTATTCACCAGGAGAAGTTGCACTGTTGGCTCTGTGGACTCCTCAATGTTCGTATATCCGATTGATATTTCTCTGTCCACTGGACTTTTTCGAGCGCTGCTGCAAGTTCGTGATCCTGTTGTTGCCACCGATGGAGTTGCCCCTCCTGTTCGGCTTTCACTTTGATTTGCGTTGGCCGGAGCAGAAGAGCTTTCGCCGCCGGTTTGTCCACCTTGGTGTCGTTGTTCCAGATGCGCAGCAGCGCGTCAAGCCATAGATGTCAGTCGAAGGTGACCACGACCTCCTGTAGGTAGTTCCGGGCTAAGTCAGTCACCTCCAGTGTTGAGCTCACCTCCCCGATGGGCACTTTGATGTCCGCCACCGGGCTCCACTGCAATGTGAAGCGTTCACCGTAGGGCCCGAGGGTCTAGATGCCGAGGCTGCGAGGGCGAAGGATGATGTCTACATCTAATGCGCTCAATAGGCATCACCCTAATCATCAATTTGCTTCATAATGACCTGTGTCCATGGTGGCCCTCCCAAAGCTCCAGTTGACACCTAGCAGGCCTACATGTACAAGCCCCAAAGCTATTAGGACTCACAGGATGAACTCCACAGACCTCAATTGCATCATCATCACCCTCATCATCATCGTATAAACAAAAATTCTGCACCGACGTGCTGACATCACGACACGCAGCATCTCCATCGAGACACTCCAACGACCTTCTCAAGAGCTTCGCTCAGCCGGAATCACTGCTGCCATGCGAAATAGTTGCTTCGATCGCTGAAACCTGTCATACTATTAGCAATCACACAGTTGGTCTCAATACTTCATTTCGAAACAAAACGAATGAAACCTAAAATACACACAGCGTAAAGAACTTGGGGCAGCTCGAACGAATGCATTCAAGAATAAACGCGAAAGCTCTCACAGGTCCAGTTTTCTCTACTTCTCTCCCAGATACTTGGCGCGGTGCTCGTAGAAGTAGTCGTACTTCATGGGCTGGTACTCGAACGGCACGGCCTCCTCGATGCGCTGCTTGATCTCCGGCGTGATCTTGTCCACGAACGCCCACGCACCCAAGTTCTCCTCGAACTGAGCCATCGACTTGGCGCCCAACAACACCGTCGACACATTCGGGTTCGTCGCGGCCCACGCGATCGCCAGCTGCGCCATCGAGCACCCGAGCTCCTCGGCGATCGGACGAAGTTTCTCCACCTTCTTCACAACCGCGTTGATATCGGTCGTGATCTGACCCGAGAAGAGCTCCTGGTAGAACTCGGTCGAGAAGCGAGTGCCCGGAGGAAAGCCCTTGGCGTACTTGCCCGTCAGCATGCCATACGCCAACGGAGAGAACGTCGTGAGACCGAGCTTGTACTTGTTGTACAGCGGCACGAACGACGCCTCGATCTTGGACCGAGCCAGCATGTGGTAACGCGCCTGCTCCACGATCGGGCGAATGAGACCGAGACGCTCAGCGATCTCGCAGGCCTCGAGGATGTCGTTCTCGAGCCACTCGCTCGTGCCCCAGTAGAACGCCCAACCCTGGTTGATGATGAAGTTCATGGCGCGAACGACCTCCTCGATCGGCGTGAACTTGTCGGGGCGGTGGCAGAAGAGCACGTCCACGTAATCGACACCGAGACGCTTGAGCGAGGCCTTGGTTCCTTCGACGAGGTGCTTGCGGCTCAGTCCCGTGGCGTTCGGGCCTTGTTTGGTGCCGACGTAAATCTTGGTCGAGATGACGATATCTTCACGGGCCCAAACCTTCTCGTCGATGCCTCGCTGGAGCGCGAGACCGACGCCACGCTCGGATGCTCCGCTGCCGTAGCCTTCGGCCGTGTCCCAGAAGTTGATGCCGTGCTCGTATCCTTTCTTGAGAATCGCGTACGCGCTGTCGACATCAGCGTCGCTCTGGACCATGCAGCCAAAGCCGAACGTCGAGACCAGCAGACCCGAGTCGCCGAGGAAGCGGTACTTCATGCCAGGGAGCGACATTGGTGTTGGTGGTGGCGGGGAGGGGGGAGGGGGGAGGTAGAGTTGAGGGTTTTGATGTGGGTGCTTGGAGGCAAGTTGCCGAATGAGCTCGTGGAGCGATGACTCGTTGCCTCACTACCGATGCTCCACCGAGTTGGGTCTCTCTTGCTCACGCCCCGATGCGCCTTGGAGATTGCCGTCTTCAAGGTGAAGACAGACCTTCATTTTGTCCACACCATGATGCCTGCATGGCCATGAATCACGGGACAATTTGGGGGGGGACAATTGGAGGTGACAATTTTGGTGGGGGGCGACAATTGGGGGGGGGGGGGGGGGGGGGGGGGAGAAATCGATCTCTTTGCCCTCTTCTGGTTGACGTGCCTTTCTCGAAGACCATCATCTTGTCCCTCGATTCGTAATTGATTAGTACTCGCAGCTATTTCCCAAAGCCTTCATCGGGATAGTCATCGTCCATGACCAACAGGACTACATCTTGGTCATGGATGATCATCGACGATGGCCATCCTTGACCAAGATACATGCTGGAGTTGTCCATTGTTGGGGGCCGACATGCTCAAAAATGCCGAAAGCGACCTTGGGACGTGAGAACCCTCGATCCGCCACAGTTGCAGCAGGGAGGACACGTACTGGGGGAATTCGGAGGCAAGTTGCCAAATGAGCTCTTACAACCGATCCAAGCATCCCCGTCTTCAAGGTAACGAAGGAACTTCATTTTGTCCGTGATGATGCCAACACCACCGTTAGTCGCCATCACACTGTCTGTGATGTTTCGAGGGAGACTCTCGTCGCGGAAACGGCCTGTCTTGCTCTCGTCGTGTTGACGCGCACACCTTGAAGTTGGCCACTGACCATCATTTTGTCCAGGAGAGTGGTTGCAATCATTGAGTTCTACGACGAGATACTATCAGTTCGAGCGAGTCACCATTTTCATCAGCGCGGCCGGAAATCAAACTTGAGTGTGGCCTCGGCGTCGAGTTTCACGTGGTGAGAAGGCGTTTGCAGGATGGCGTCCGCTCGGTTTGGCTCGCGTTGTCGCGTGAGCCGTGTGCGCTGTACCTCGTTCTTGCCTTTTTGAACGCGCCTCCGTGACTCCTCGAGTGCTCGCCGATGACTCGACGCCTCGAGTTGTGTCAGCGACTGCGGATCCAGGTGGCTCGACGAGGTGTGGCCTCGCAGCACTTGCCAGACCTGGCGGGAGCGGCCACCATCCGCGTCCCCGTCGTTGTCCATGGTTTTGTATGTTGATAGGGAAGATGTACAGGTCGATTCCGCAGAAGGCTGACTAGGCTGCAACTGTAGCCTTGCAAGCAGTCCTGTAAAGGGTCCAGGAACGCTAACATCGAGACAGCGCATCGCATCACGGAACGGACGAGAGAAGTTGGTGCGCAGAGCTCTTCGCAGCTTGCGCTTCGCAGATCGTAAGCTCGAGGCGAGCTCCTCTTGCTCGTGATGCGCGGTTGACTCAAGCGCCATAAGCTGGTCCTGCACTTCCATCAGCTTGTTCGACCAGACGATGAAAAAGAAGCGCAGGAATTCGTGGAGAACAATACGTCGGTCGGCCGACGCGTCCAGACAAGACATGAGCAAGTAGACGTGGCGCTTGCTGATCTTGTGTCGACTTCGCTGCTCGTGGCGCTTGACCTGGCTTGACGACGTGAAGAGAAACCGCACGAGCGTTGCAAACTCTGCGATCGACACGCTACCTCCGCCGTCGCGATCGAACGCCTTGAATAGATCCGATAGTGTCCACTGCTGTGTGTCGAGTCGGTCCATCACGAAGTTCACCAGGGCGTCTTGCAGGACCAGAAGGTCGGCGTGCTCAAAGGAAATGTGCCGGCGAGTGAACACGTGGTGGAACTCGTCCCAACAGAGTTCGCTGTCACCGTCCACATCGAGTCGCCGAAAGAGTAAGTCAAACTGGTGCCACGAAACCTCAAGCCCCAGCAACTCGCGCAGTCCTTCTTGGAACTTGAGCCTTGATATTCGCTCTGTTGAGCAAGACCGACGGGAGAGTCGAAACGCGTTGTACACAAGATGCAATGCCGTCTGCTCTTCGCTTGGTGGCGCCGCCTGATCATCATCTCTATCGTCGGGATCGTCGCCAAAGTCACTCCACGTCTCTTTGTCTGCATCCGCTAGCGGTAGCAACTGCGTACTCAACTGGTGAATCCGCTGTCGCACGATCTCAAAGAGCTCGTCGGTATTGGTTTCCGAGCCAACCTGTATTACAGGTAAACGCGGCATAACAAGACCTTCCTCGGATCGCGTTGGCAGCTCAGTCGTTCGCTTCTCCGGCGAGTCGGGGTGAATGACGTCGAAAATGTCTTGCATCGCGTCGTCGAATGTCTCGCCCACAGTTTCGCATCCGCTGTTGTTACCATTCTTCTTCGAGGTAGCTGTGTCTGGCTTCGTTTTATCTGCGAGAATTGTCGTTTTGACTGGGAATGCTCGAGTTTGTCCGAGTGTTTTTGGCAGGTTGGAGCTATTCACTTGTTTTGCCTGTTGCTTCTCTTGATACACGAGCTGCTCTCGCTTGATGAAGGCTGGTGTCTCACTTAGCATCGACGCAGTCACGACGTTACCTGTTCCTGCCCTTTTGGTTGTCGTTGCCCGTTTCTTCTCCACTACCATAGGTTCTACCGGAGGATACTGGAATAGCTCCTGGAACTCACGGATTTGGTTCATAATCTTCCGTTTATGAAGGACAGCAGTCACACCAAGCTCTGATTCCAGCTCTTCTTCTCGAAGTGTGAGAAGAAGCTTCCCGTTAACTGCGTTCTGCTGAATAGCGTCGGAGTACTGACCCAACTCCATCTCATGCTCCATCCACTGGATCACTTCGTCGACTTTCCAGTCCAGCACGTAGGTACTAAGAAGCGGGAGCTTTTTCTTCGGGACAGAAGGCACTTCGTCTTTCTTTCGATCCCCCTGAGTTGTCGGCTCTGTATCACGACTTACTCGGCTAGTTCTTTTGCTCTTGACTGGCTCGGATCCATGTTTTAGCCGGTCTTGAGTCTCTTCGATCGCGATGTCTGGCTCGGCTAGGGTTTAGAACGTCACCACGGCCACGGCGGCGATGGCGCGACCTCTGTCTTATGCCATCGTGTGCGGTCGCACTCGCGCAAGGCTTCGCGCATCGCGACCGCACGAGCTGGAGCAATAGGCGTTGCGCCTCGTGGTTGTCACCCGGCGAAGCTCTGCGCGCGACCGCTGCTGCAGCCACTGCGTCTGTAGCGAGCGCGGGGCCATTCGGGTGGTCTGTCCGCCAACTGGATCAGCGGGCATGGCGCTTCGTGTCTTCATCGGCCTTGGGGTAGAGCCCGGGCGCTTTGTCTTCCTGGAGTGTGGAGAGGCGCGCTAGATTGAGCCGGCACGTGAGCCTCGGCACTCCTTGTTGACGGCGATACTATGGCCGTCACAGTGAACTCGACTATCTCCACTAGTATGCTGAACTATCTCCACTTGACTGGAGTCATACTATGACCCCAGTCGTTCAGCCCGAAGCAACTTTATCGACCCCACAATCGGGTTTAGAGATTGAACAACATATTTGAAAACAAACACACACACTCTCTCTCTATTCCTCCTTTCTTGAACCTCAAGGCACGCAAACAGCATCAAACGACGCCGGAGATCCTTCGTCCCATTAGTGACGATTAGCCAATTTAATGCGAGCGCACTGCGGATACGGTGAGGACTCGCTTTTCGCCAAAACGTGCTGGGGTACGTACAAGCTTGGATTTGTGCACCATTTACCAGCTCCTTGTTATCACATCAAATCGCAGAGCACTGCGCTCGCTTCGCGAAGAGATGCTAGAAGAGTTCTGATCCTACCACACAGTGGAGCCACACGCGGCGAGAGAATTACTCTGCTGTTGAGAGTCGTCGGGGTCAGGCGATGGAGCCAAGTGCCCCGTTCCAGATGCATTCATTTGGTCGTCATCACGTCATAGTGCCGCTCAACTAGGATTTTACCTTGGGTTTAGTGCCGAAAATAAGTCCAAGCTCCTGTTATGAAGAGGTGTTTGCGCCACCCCTCCCATTTCCTCCTCCTTTCTTGAGCTTGCTCACACATACTCATTCAGAATTCTAATAACCGAAAAAACTACTCCAAGCGGTGCAGTGTTCATACAGCAGTCGGGATCCCGGCTGAGTGTAGCTACACACTGCATAAGATAGCCCTAAACATAGAAGGTTTTGATGGAGACCTTGCGTCTCGTGTTTTCAGCAAGTAGACGGTGAAATACCATTTGACAACTCCAACATATACATTGATCGGGATGGTCATCCTCGATGACCATCCCGATCATGATGCAGTTCTGATGGTCATCGTTGATGACCATCCTGATCAAGATCCTCGCTGGAGTTGTCGATACTCATCGATTGCCATCGGTGGACAAAATGATGGTCTCTTTCGAAAGGCGCGTCAACCAGAAGAGCGATAAAGGATCGATTTCGCCCCGCCAACAGTTGATTTGATATCGGATAATGAGTAATGAGAATTTTCCATAAAATTTTAGACAAAAGATTAGGGGTAAATTAGCCAAACGAGTCGAAAATATTTTCATCTGGAACAGTTCCAGGAACAATTTTTTAAATTCTCGGCGCTGATTGGCCAGAAAAATTTGGGCTTTCCGCGGTAAAAATCGCCGCGGTTTGAAGACCGTGCAAAAACTGATTGGCTAAAATATGGATCTCTCTCTTCCGAGCGAAAAAAAGAAATTTGGACGTTCCGTGGGGTTTGGCTACCCCGATTTTGAAGATATGTTCGGGGCTTTTTGATAGGTGAAAAAATGGTGATATTACTTTTACAAAATCGGTATATTTATAGTTGGGGTTTGTGTCTTCGCATCGACCCCTGATGTCGACGTTAAAGCCACAAATCGAGCCCACACGAGATACGGGGTGCACACACTGGAACCTATCTCTTGCAGGGTGTTGTACAAGTTTCATTAATAGAGTCACACAGGCCAGCGCCCAGATAAAATAGATCGCACCCAAGAGTGTGACCCTTAAAGTGAAGCTCGCACGCTCCTGTCCCGCAAGCCTTCACTCCGAGCACGATCAGGAGCACAGCCTCCTTTTTATCACTTGGTCAGCGCGGCCGCCGCGTATTTGTCGCGTCGGTGATTCTTGACATTGCTGCGTTCACCAATTGCATATCAACCTCGAACCAGTTTTGTCAATGTCATAATATGACATTGTCAAAACGATATTATCGTTTGGTTAAGTTCGCCTTTGCGAATTTGGCGAAAGTTGATGTTGGCGCTTCAAAATTTGATGTCGAAATTTCCTAATAGTGGACCTATAAACCGTTTGTCTCCCGTGAGACCAGACAGACGATCATGTTTGATGGCGATGCAGGCATCATGGTGGACAAAATGATGGTCTCTCTTCACCTTGAAGACGGCAATCTCAACGGTGCATCGATGTGTGAGCAAGAGAGAGCCAACTCGATGGAGCATCGGTAGTGACGCAGCAAGCGATCTATTCAAGAGCTCATTTGGCGACTTGCCTCCAAGCACCCACATCTAAACCCTCAACTCTAGCTCCCCACACCGATACCAATGACGCTCCCTGGCATGAAGTATCGCTTCCTCGGCGACTCGGGTCTGCTGGTATCGACGCTCGGCTTTGGCTGCATGGTCCAGAGCGACGCTGATGTCGACAGCGCGTACGCGATTCTCAAGAAAGGATACGAGCACGGCATCAACTTCTGGGATACGGCTGAGGTCTACGGCTTCGGCGCTTCGGAGCGCGGCGTCGGTCTCGCGCTCCAGCGAGGCATCGACGAGAAGGTCTGGACCCGTGAAGATATCGTCATCTCGACCAAGATCTGTGTCGGCACTAAGCAAGGCCCGAACGCCACGGGACTGAGCCGCAAGCACCTCGTCGAAGGTACCAAGGCCTCGCTCAAGCGTCTCGGTGTCGATTACGTGGACGTGCTCTTCTGCCACCGCCCCGACAAGTTCACGCCGATCGAGGAGGTCGTTCGCGCCATGAACTTCATCATCAACCAGGGTTGGGCGTTCTACTGGGGCACGAGCGAGTGGCTCGAGAACGACATCCTCGAGGCCTGCGAGATCGCTGAGCGTCTCGGTCTCATTCGCCCGATCGTGGAGCAGGCGCGTTACCACATGCTGGCTCGGTCCAAGATCGAGGCGTCGTTCGTGCCGCTGTACAACAAGTACAAGCTCGGTCTCACGACGTTCTCTCCGTTGGCGTACGGCATGCTGACGGGCAAGTACGCCAAGGGCTTTCCTCCGGGCACTCGCTTCTCGACCGAGTTCTACCAGGAGCTCTTCTCGGGTCAGATCACGACCGATATCAACGCGGTTGTGAAGAAGGTGGAGAAGCTTCGTCCGATCGCCGAGGAGCTCGGGTGCTCGATGGCGCAGCTGGCGATCGCGTGGGCCGCGACGAACCCGAATGTGTCGACGGTGCTGTTGGGCGCCAAGTCGATGGCTCAGTTCGAGGAGAACTTGGGTGCGTGGGCGTTCGTGGACAAGATCACGCCGGAGATCAAGCAGCGCATCGAGGAGGCCGTGCCGTTCGAGTACCAGCCCATGAAGTACGACCACCACTACACGCACCGCGCCAAGTACTTGTAAGTACTCTTAGCGCGCCGAACCCGTGTAGGCGGCTCCTTCTTCTTCAAATGGAGTTTTTCCTATTTTTTTTTTTTGCGATTCTTTTCCAATTCTAATTGGACTCGGTACCTGGAAACCTTGAAGTTGGCGTAGGGGTTGATCGTGTATGAATTTTAATAAAACTGTGAAATCGCATCCATCACTTTCCCGAATCCATGCATTTAAAGAACCTCTCGCCCCACTGTCTCTCAGGGGGCGAGCGCCCGCGCGGCTCATTCGAAATCGCGCGCCGACCAAGTTTGAGAGAATGCCGCGCGCGCCGTTCAAGGCGGCGTTCGGCGACAGCGGGCTGCAGAAGGGCAACCTCACGCACCAGCAGCGCCTCGCGATCGTGCGCAAGAAGGACGAGGAGCCCCGGTGGACGCAGGAGGACCTCGCGCGCTGGGCCAAGAAGCAGTTCGGGCTCTTGCGCCAGCCGACGCAGTCGACCATCTCCAACATCCTCAAGGCCCGCGAGCGGCTCGAGACCATGACCACGTCGCTCGAGGCCAAGAGCGTGCGCCCCGTCAAGCACCCGGAGCTCGACGCCGCGCTGCTGCTCTGGCTGCGCGACCGCCAGTGCTGGCTCCAAGTGCCCACGACCGGCGAGCTCGTGCGCGACAAGGCGAGACACATGGCCCAGGTCTTCGAGTACAAGGACGAGATGACCTACTCCAACGGATGGATGCGCAGCTTCCTCACGCGCCACGGCGTCGAGTTCCGACGCAACCAGGTCGACCCGCGGGAGGCGCTCGGGCTCGACGACCTGCGCGCCATCGTCGCCACGTACCCTAAGCAGGACGTCTTCACGTTCGTCTCGACCAATCTATGGTACCGCCTCGAGCCCAAGAAGGACGGCGCCGGCCGTGGACGCCAGGCGGCGGAAGGTGACAGTGGCGAGGCGCCGCCTGCCGAGGAACCGGCGCTCGTGGTTGGGCTCGGCGTCAACATGGACGGCAGCGAGCGGTGGAGCCCCGTGTTCGTGTCGCGGATCAAGCAGCCCGCGAGCTTCCAGCAAAAGTCGGCCTTCCAGTGGAACTTCCTCGACTATTACTACAACGGCCGCGCGCAGATGACCTCGACGATCCTCGAGGTCTGGCTCAAGCGCCTCAACCAGCGCATGGCGCTCTCCCACCGCCGCGTGCTGCTCGTGCTCGATAGCGCACCATCGCACATCTCACTCAAGCTCTCGCACGTGCGCGTCGTGGTCCACGCCGACACCGAGGCGCTCAACTGGCGCCCGCTTGCGAGCCTGATCGCGAGCGCCTTCAAGGCCTTTTACCGCAAGCGCCAGCTCGCCTCGGCTGTGGACCGCGCTGAGGCTGGCGAGCCGCAGCGCTACGCTGTGAGCCAGCTCAAGTCCATGCGCTGGATCGAGCAGGCGTGGCTCGAGGTACCCCAGGAGCTCCTGGTCGAGGCCTGGGCCTCGATCGGCTTTGTGGCGCCTGTCATGAGTGAGGACGGCACGTCGCTGGCCGTGACGCGCCGCACCGAGATCCACGACGCGCTCACGCACCTGCTCGAGCAGCTCGATGTGCCCGGGCGCATTAAGGCGCAGGACGTCGTGACGCCACGCGGTGAGGACGACGCGCCGCACTACGTCTACGAGGACTCGACCATCGTGCCGCTCGTGCAGGGCGCGCTCCAGGGCGGGAGCGAAGGCGACGAGGCCGCCAACGACGTGGTCGACATCTCGGAGCTCGAGCTGCCTCCTGACGCCTCGGGTGCCGCGAGCCAGATGCACCGCGCGCTGCTCGCCAAGCTCGAGCAGTTCCGCGGCGTGATCCAGACGATCGACGAGGAGATGCTGCCGGGCGACGAAGTGACCACCGTACTCGCGTTCCTGCGACGCCGCCAGGCCACGCTGCGCGCCGAGCTGCAGCGTCTCGCACGTGAGGCGGGCGCGCCGCCGCCGAGCAGCCGCGCGCGAGCACCAGCGCCGTCGTCCCCCGTGGGCGACACGCTCTCGGTGTGAGAATCAAATGAGAGTGAGAGAGAGAGAGGATCATGTTGCCGTACTGTTTTAGTGAGATTGGAGGACGCGTGAGGTTTTTCCGTGAGAGCTGATAGGGAGTAAAACCTCACTTTTCGTGAAAGCGGATATTTTCTGACTGGACTGATGGCCAGCAGCTCTGCATCGCACAAGAGAGAACGAGCTCATCTTCAAAACGTCGCACGATGGCACCACCGACGACGGCCGCGGGCAGCGCGCAGCACACGCCGAGCGTCGCGGGCGCCGACGCAGCGCCGCAAATACTTGAGACAAATAGCAGCGTCGCTCCGCCGCCGGCCGACGCTGTGGACGGAGACGCGGCCGAGGCCGACGCAGAGGCGCTCGCCGCGCCAACGTCCCCATCGATGATGGGCATCAAGCGGAAATCGCCAGATGCCGCCGCTCGACCGAACGGGCTGCGCGGCCGCAGCTTCCTGAACCACCAGCAGCGCCTTGAGATCATCAAGAAGAAAGACGAAGAGCCCAAGTGGACGCAGGTTCAGCTTGCGCGCTGGGCCGCGGTCCACTTCGGGCTGCCCAAGGAGCCGTCGCAAGCCACAATCGCCGTGCTGCTCAAGAAGCGCGAGCAGCTCAAGGCCGCGACGGTGCGACCACAGACGCGAACGATCCGATCGCCGCGGCATCCTGAGTTGGAGGCTGCGTTGCTGCTGTGGGTGAGGTACTTGCAGACCAAAGGCGTGCCATTCACGGGCGAGAATATCCGGCTCAAGGCGTCAGCTTTAGCATCGCAGTTAGGCATCGCGACCACACTCAACTTCTCGACGGGGTGGATGTCGGGTTTTGTGAGTCGCCACAGTCTGCTGCTTGCACGAGCCCATAAGAAGAAGCACACTGATGCCGACGACGAGCCACTGCGGTCGGTCTTGAAGAACTACGACCCGCGGAATGTGTTCGCGCTCCACGAGGTCGCACTCATCTACAACGATCTTCCATTCGACGGCGACCTGCAAGAACGAGCCAACCCTGACCGAGATCGCGTGTGCGTCGGCCTCGCCGTGAACGCCGACTCGAGCGAGAAACTGGAGCCGCTCGTCGTCACTACGTGCCGGCGCAAACTCGGTGTCTTCACCGAGACTTTTTACAACGTGGACGGCAACATGACCGCGAGGATCTTCGAGCAGTGGATGTACAAGCTCAACCAGCGCATGATCGCGATCCAGCGCAAAATCGTCGTGGTCGTCAATGCGGTTCCCTCGCATTTCCCGATCCAGCTCTCGCACGTTCGACTGGTGGTGCTCCCGCAAAAGAACGGCCAGCGTCATGCGCATCCACTCGAAGGCAACGTCACGAAGAACTTCAAGGCCTTGTACCGCCGAACGCACTTGAGCTTCGCTTTGGACCAAAGCGAAGAAGGCCACGCGCGTATCTTCGATGTCGGCATCGTTCGCGCGCTGCTGTGGATCAAGCAGGCGTGGCTCGACGTTCCGCCCGAGCTCATTCGCAACAACTGGGTGCGCACGGGGTTCATTGCCGCTCGCGATCCCGTGTCCGACGCCGACAACATGGATGTCGCGCCCGAGATCATGCAATCTCTCGCCGTGGGTCTCACGCATCTGCAGTTGATCGAGACCCTCCCCATGGGCAAGCTCATCAACTCACCCATCGAAGAGGAAGCCCACTACATCTACGACGACGCGACCATCATGCGCGTCGTCGCGGGCGACGTGCTCCACGAAGGCGACGCCGACGCCGACGTCGACGGCAAGCCGTCTGTGGACGACGACCCCACTCGGCTCCGGCGCGTCGCCGACGACGACGCGTTCTCGACGCCGTTCGTGCCGAAAGAGTACTTCGAGAAAGAGCCGACGACCGAGGAGCTGCTCGCCAACTACCGCGGCGTCATTTGGTCGCTCGACGGCGAGGTCCCGCGCTCGGCCGAGCACCAGGTCGTGCTGCGCTTCCTGCGGCAGAAGCAGGCCGCGCTGCGCCAGCGCCTGCAGCAGAGCCAGCGACCCGTGCCGCCGCCGCCGCCGCCATCGACCGCCGACACGCAGACGCTCGTCGTCTAGGCCGTGCGACCATGCAGGCGCCGGGTACGTGGCGACGCCATATTCGTCAGGCGCATCTTGCGCCGTTTCTCAGAGCCGCTGATCCATCCCAGACGACTCCGCATCTTGCGTTTTGTATGGAGATTGTGCAGGGGAGGTTCTAGAAGCAATACCCGAGCCAACGAGATGGGTTCGTTTCCCTTCAGACGGTTTCAGACTTCCCTCGGCAAGAGAGAGTGACGGTCAATGAGATGATGCCATCATCGCATGGCCCCTTCCTCGAACTTGAAGTTTGTATACGGCCTAAAAACCTCGACCCAGGAAGAGAAGCCATCGCCCTAATCCCCACCCCTCGTATCGCAGAAACCATCTTCCTTCTTTACACTCTCTGTCAACTCGAAGCTCCGCACGTGTCGATATCAGGAATAAAGTATACAAAACGTCTGCAGCTAAGCTCACTGCATACTTTCCAACCCTTCAACTTCTCCCGACTGTTCTTCTGCGTCGTTTCTCTCCTCGCTGCTCGCCGATGGCTCTTCGGCCCCATGTGATCATTTCCGCATTTGCGTTGCACCTCGCACTCCGCACGGAACCCCCCGCCCCCCCTCAAGCCCCTCAAGATGCAGATCTTCGTGAAGACGCTCACCGGCAAGACCATCACCCTCGATGTTGAGCCTTCGGACAGCATTGACAACGTCAAGCAGAAGATCCAGGACAAGGAGGGCATCCCGCCGGACCAGCAGCGTCTGATCTTCGCCGGCAAGCAGCTCGAGGATGGCCGCACGCTGTCGGACTACAACATCCAGAAGGAGTCGACGCTCCACCTGGTGCTGCGTCTGCGTGGTGGCATGCAGATCTTCGTGAAGACGCTCACCGGCAAGACCATCACCCTCGATGTTGAGCCTTCGGACAGCATTGACAACGTCAAGCAGAAGATCCAGGACAAGGAGGGCATCCCGCCGGACCAGCAGCGTCTGATCTTCGCCGGCAAGCAGCTCGAGGACGGCCGCACGCTGTCGGACTACAACATCCAGAAGGAGTCGACGCTCCACCTGGTGCTGCGTCTGCGTGGTGGCATGCAGATCTTCGTGAAGACGCTCACCGGCAAGACCATCACCCTCGATGTTGAGCCTTCGGACAGCATTGACAACGTCAAGCAGAAGATCCAGGACAAGGAGGGCATCCCGCCGGACCAGCAGCGTCTGATCTTCGCCGGCAAGCAGCTCGAGGACGGCCGCACGCTGTCGGACTACAACATCCAGAAGGAGTCGACGCTCCACCTGGTGCTTCGCCTTCGTGGTGGAAACTAAATCCACTTCAAGGGCAGGCCCCCGGTCGAGCCTCTCTTAACATTTTAATGTTACTGTCTTTTGGAATGTCATCGGTGTTTTGTACTACTATGTTCAACGTAAACTCTCTGTGTATTGACATATAGATTCAAACAGCGCTCAGTAGACGTGCGAGTGCCTCCGTCGGTACGAGCGCCACGCGCTGAGGTCCTTGGTGACGCCCGTGACGTCCACCGTGACGGTGGTCGTGCCGCCACCGCCGCTGCTCTGCTGGTTGTCGTCGTTCGAGGGCATGGCGCAGCCTTGGAAGGACGTGGCGCTGTTGAGCGTGGCCTTGGACGTGATGCCGGACGTGGACGTGATCTTGACGTCGATCTTGCTCATGTCGAGGTTGACGCCGCCCGAGACCTGGTAGAAGGACGTGATGCCGATGACCTCGGCCTTCTTGCCGCCGATCTCGACGGCCTTGACGCCGTCGCGCGAGTTGGCCACCTGGAGCGCGAGCCACTGCGGGTTGCTGCCTTCCTTGAGACAGAACTTTTCCTGCTCGTCGGGACACGGCGTGTACTGCCACGTGATGGGCTCGACGCGCGGGTCGCCGCCGACGATGGCGTTCCAGAGCGCCGTGTTGAGGTCGAGGTTGCCGTGGCCGCACTCGAAGCAGACGTCGGCCACGAAGGTCGTGACCGTGCCCTTGGGGCCCTTGATGGTGAGGCACCGACTGCAGGCCGCCGACGCGTCGTACTGGTCGCCGTTCATGGCCACGAAGAGCGACGCGTCGAGCCCGAAGGGCGCGAGCCGCACGCTGCAGCTGCCGCCGATGGCGTTCGCGAGTCCGTAGGTCGTCGCGCGGCCCGAGAACGAGTCGGCGGCCAGCGCCGCGCGCGCGAGCGAGAGCGCGAGCACGAACACATGCGAGGACACCACCACCATGGCCATCATGGTGATTCGAGTCAGAAGGCGAGATGTGCGGACCAACCAAGATTGGGTTTCGAGAGCGGTGTTTCAGCCAATCAGAGCGAGCGAATCGTCCCATTACGAAATTGGGTACGTGGTAATATCTACAATTGGGCATTTGAGATGGGCTCACACCGAGATCATGTCGTGCTTCTTCTCGGCAGACGTCTCGTTACTGTCGCCAGCGTCTTCCATTTGGTCATCGTCGTCGTCGTCGTTCTCGACCACGCGAGCGGGCTCTGCGACGAGCGAGCCGCCGCCGACGGAGGTGGCCGTGTCGATGGCCACGACAGGCCGGCGTGGATCGTCGACCACGGCAGTCGCCGGCCGCAGCGTCGCGCGCGCGTGGTTCACGTCGACGACCTCGATCTGCATCTTCTGCCTCGCGTGGAGGATCCCTTCGAGCGCAAAGTCGACGGTCGTGAGTCGGTAGTCGGGCTTTTCCCAGTTGATGTACTCGAGCTCGGCGTGGAGCGTGCCGCTCATGGCGTCCGGCACGGCGCTCGCCATGCCGCCCATGAACTCTTGCAAGTAGAGGAAGCGGCTATTGAGACAGGACCACGCGAAGGACACGTCTGTGTCGCGGCCATGCTTCTTGAGGATACCACCGAGGATCGGCTCGGTCTCGACAGCGGCGACGAAAAAGTAGAACTCGTTCTGGATGCGTCGCACTTCCTGCGCCGTGAACGTCTCGCGCAGTCGCTGCTCCTGGGAGACGACAAAGTTGGCAAAGTCCTCTTTGCCCATCTGGTACAGTTCGTAGGGCATCACGCGCGGCGGCGTCACGACCACGCGAGACGACTCGGCGCAGTAGTGGCGTCCTTCCTGTGCGATCGACGCGATCGACGAAATGAGGTCCAGAGCGAACTCGGCCACGGACCGCGAGAGCTGCGCAGCTTCAAGTGGCTCGACTTGGTCGAGCATCTCGATCGCCACTGCACCGCCTTCGTTCTGGATAAACTGCTTGGCGTTGTGGAGCGAGAGCAAGAACGACCCTCGCGAGGCTCTCACAGTGGTGTCGTTATCGACGGGTTCTGGAAAGACGTCGACGAGATCGCGTGAGGCACCGACCACGTCCTTGATGATCAGCGCGAGCTTGCTGAGCTCCTGGACCTGGTCCTGCACGGATGTCTCGTGCGCGTCCATGCTTGACAGCTTCTTGATGAAGAACTCGACTTCGGCGATAAGTCGGTGCACAGCGGCCGCGCAGACCCACCACGACGGCGTGAGATGGGCCGTGACGCCTGTACGGGCGTTGCTCGCCTGCATGACAGCCGTGACGGCGATGCGATTGGTGAGCACCCACTGGAGCGTCGTCATGAGCAGCTGGACAAAGCCGCGAGGCGACGCGAGTGCGGACGGGAGACTTGAGAGCTCGTCCTTGTTCGGCAGCCGGACCTCGTCCGTCGGCGATCTTCGAATTACCTGCACGACCGAAGCGAGCTGCTCGTAGAAAGTGCGGCCAGCCATGGCGGTGACAGCGTTCTTGGCGACGACTTCGAGCTGGTGGAGTCCCGACCACACGAGGTAAAAGTTTGGTTTCGTTACGAGCCCTGTAATGCGAGCCGCGATGCCTTGCTGGTTGCCTGTGACGCCGTGCTGGCGACCCGTGCTGAGCCCGCCATGGGCCGTCGTGCCCAGTAGCTTGGCGCGCCAGTGTGGGTCGAGGATGTCGAGCATCTTGGCGATTCGTTCAATGACGATAGCCGGTGGAATGTGGTCGAAGCGAGGAACCGTGAGCAAGTGGAAGTCTCGCAGCCCACTGTTGTGCCAAAGCCGCACGCGGATGTCGAGGTAGGCTGTCGACTGGTGGAATACCGTCTCGGTCGCGATCACGTAGGTCCACGCTGCACGCATCATCCACGCGAGCCGCTGCAGGTTGCTGGCGAGCACAGCGCGCACGTAGCCCGCGACCTTGGCGTCCGTGCAGCCTCCATAGTGCGAGAGCTTGGTCTCTTCTTTCGTGCAGTAAATCAGTCGCGACGCGAGTCGGTAGGACGCGCCGTTGGCGACAAACTTGATCGCGAGGTCGTAGAGCCGCTGGTTCTTGATGCAGATCTCGTAGTTTTCCGTGCCTTCTTTGCGCACAAACACTTCGAGCGCCTGCTCTTTCGTGATGCCGTCTTCATCGCTCGCGTTGAAGAACATCTCGCCCACGAGCACTTCGACCACGTCTTTCTCAATCTCGGACGCCGGCAGTCTCACGGGCCCAAGCCGCGGCGCCTGGTTCTGCGTCGCGGCCGTGGCAGCGTTCTGCGCGTCTCCATCGCCAACGAGCCCATTCCCTCCACCACCTCCTAGCCCTCCACTCTCTCCATTCGCGCCAAGAGCACTGCCGTCGTCTCCGGCGGCCGCGGCGCCCATCATCATCGCCGCCATGGCGCCCGGCGCCTCGGTCTTGGCGGCGAAGAAGACTTCTTTCTCGGGCATGGTCGCGTGCTCGTACTCGTCCCACTTGGTCTTGTGGTTGATCTCCAAGTGGGACAGGTAGTGGTCCGCGCGGAAGGGCTGGCGAAAGTACTTGATGTTTTGCGTGGCGCGGCGCTTGCGCGTGGCCTCGGCGGCCGACTCCTTGCCGAACGCCACGCAGAACTTGCACATGACCATCTCGACCGAGTTGTCCTTGGCGTTGCGGCTGCAGATCGAGAGTCCGTACTTGAGCGCGTGCTTGTCGTTGAAGCGCGCGCCGCGGTCCTTGGCCTTGCGCGCCGGCGGCCGCGCGAGCGCGTCGCCGCCCAAGTCGCGCGTGACGCCCATTTGGAGGGAGAGGCGAGCGCTCTTTTGGGTTCCGTGGGGGGAAGTACCAAAAAAAACCGGAAGGGAACCGGTACGAGGCCGGTAGGAGAAGCAGCCAATCAGAGGATGCGGAAGCAGCAGAGGAAGTGTGTGATTGGATGAGAAGAAGGGGTCGCACTTTCTCACGAGGTCATCATTGCAAGTACGTGGAGTGGCAGACAACGCGACCACGCGTGCGTGGAAGTTGTCTGGGGGGGGGGGGGAAGACGAGATTGTCTGTGTCAGGTGGTTCCGAGTTGATTACCTCCGGGAAAGGCAGTGCTGCCGCCCACCTGGCGAAACGCAGAGGCGGGTGTTCATCTGCTTTTGGTGCGATTTCCGGCCTCTGCCGTTCCCCGAGTGTCTCGTGCGTTTCACAGTCTCACTCCGCAAAACGCCCTCCCAAGTCAAGATCCCCAAGACGACCATGAAGATCTCCACGCTCACGTTCACCGCTGTGGTTGCACTGACGGCCATGTATGGCATGCAGTCTGCCGACGCCTCGTGCGAGTCAGACTGCCTCGGGAACAACTCGGCCTGCCAGTGGAAGTCCCTCGCCGACAAGAAGGGCCCTGCCGGAGTCAGCGCTTGCAACTCGATCTACGACAAGTGCGTGTGGGGCTGCCGCGGCAAGGTGCATCCACCGTCGAAGCAATAGATCCCTCCAGGGAAAATGCTCTGGTCGGCGTCAGCTAGAGCGTTAAATCGAAACCGACTCCGACTTGGAAAAGCTACCGACATGTCGAAGCCACAGGAGCTCGCACGCAACAAACGTCTTTGTGTACGCATCCATTCCTCTTAATTCGTAATGACACCCCACTGTCCACTCTCGTTCTACAAATCACTTCATGGTGCACAACATCGCTTGGAAAACTGCTTGCCTTTCGGGTCCTCTCACACGTCCAGCGTCGAGTTGCGATCGAAGAACCCCTCGGGCTTGATGATGCAAATGAAGTCTAATGTGTTGAACTTGATGAATCCTAACAGCATGGCGTGGGCTGGCCTGTTCGACCTGCTAATGCTCAACGGAGCGGTCTAGTGGCCACCACGGATGCATATCGTTGGCAAGTGAGTCTTGAAGATTGGAATAACTGTCAGGTGGTGGAGCAGGAGGGGCAGTTGACTTGACCGGCGTAGTGATGCCGCTGAGGATCAGCCCTGTCGCCATTCTATTGGCGGCTTGTGGGTGGGGCCACCAGCGGTGAACTCCTAGGGAGTCCGCAAGTTTGCGCTCGCTGCTGGCCAATTTGTCAGTCGGCAAGATTTCCTCCTCCACGGCCGCTGAAGCACATCGGTGGCGCCTGAACGTCGTCGGGGACAACGCGCTTATCCGGGGGCAGATGCGCAGCTACCAACCAACTCGGCACCCGACCATCCGACCCCTCTACGCGCGGAAGCTCGGCAAATAGCTGATCGGATCCGCGTTTGCACGTGGACTCATCACCTCCGAGCCTACAACAAGATGGCCGATCTCGCAGCCAACATCGCTATGGACACCAGACGAAGTGTCCCAGGGCTCCAAATCCAACCACAGGAGCACCATTCCCGGCTCGAGGCCCACCTAGCAACAGGTTTTCACCTATGGCAATCGCGCCATCTTCGTCGCGACTCATCGTGGTAGTTCAAAATGGTATATCACCCGGCTATAGGGTTCATCAATTGCAATCCAATAGACCTCACGTTTCAAAGGCAAAGGGTGCCCAAACGAGGTTGACGGGGGGATCGGCACACCCGGAGTTGGTCCCGACAACTTCAACTGCATGGAGACGAAGGGCGTGCGCGGCTTCAAGTCCCTCGAGGAAAGCCTGATATTGAGCGTGAGTGGTGATGGCGTCCGTCTCAACTAAACTGGTGGACGCACTCCACACGATCGTGGCTTCTCCGGATACGCGGGTGGCTCGCACAATGACAGCACCGGCTCCTCCGGGGCCATGATTGCCGCGGGAGCGGCCTTCAAAGAAGAGAAGGTGGGTAACCATCGCTGGGCCCGGAGGGGTACCTCCGGGGCAGGAGGGACTGGATGCTGGACGAGGTGCGTCTCGGTTTGAAAGCCGAGACGCACCTCGTCCAGTAGGGCCAGATGCTGCTCGGGAAGGGCAGAATGGCCTGCGAGTCGTGCGCATACTAAGCACACGACTCGCAGGTAGGCTTTTCTGCCCATCCCGTACCAAGCACTGCTTAGTTGCTGAAGCACGCGGTGACGAGCGCGACATCTGCTTTCGACTCGGAGTCGGTCGCCAACAGCATGGCGGACGCTGCAGCCAATCTGGCAATGGACACCGCTCAAAGCAGTCACGAGTTACACCCCACAACCCGAGTAGACCATTCAGCCATCGTCGACCATGTTGACGGCGATCTGACGTATTGGAGGCGAGAACTCACCCCAGAATTCAGGCACTAATAGGAGTCGGATGACGTGTTTTCTCTGCATCAGGTGCTTCCGTATCTGCCTGGCAGAGGCGTGTACTATTCAGTATTCATCCACTTCTCATCTGCGGGTGCCGGCCTCTGCTGTTCCTCGTTCGGGCGCAGCCTCACTCTCCAAAACGCCTTCCCAAAACAACGATGAAGACCTCCACGCTGCGTGGAGGTCTTCATCGTTGTTTTGGGAAGGCGTTTTGGAGAGTGAGGCTGCGCCCCAGGGCTGTGACAATAAACATTGTATATTGATTGTAGACCGAAATCCGTAGACAATCAATTATTGTACAATATACAATATATTGTGGAGGGAAGTTTCGTGTGAACTTGAGAAGCACTTATGGGCTTTTTTCGGCTTGCTTTCGGGCCTTTTCAGCCTCTCTTGATAGTTTGATTGCTTGAGACACGTTGCTCATGCTGACGAGATCCCAATTCAAGTTCAAGTACATGATCACCTCAAGTGTGGTGGTGTCCATACTCTTGCCCATCATACACTTGACGACCGAAAAGAAACGCTCAACTACGAGCAACGTAGGAGGGACCCAACTCACATCTTCGTAGCGCTGCGTGGCTTCAATTCGGTTGCGGGCACGTTTTTTGATGGCTTCATCCAGTTCTTGTGCGGCACGCTTGGGACCGGTCAACGGTGGCGAGGCTGAGGGTGAGGCTGAAGCAGTCGACACATTTCGGTTACCTCGGCGAAGGCGACGTACAGCAGCGACTTCGGCCTGAGATCTGCGACTTGTAAATATCCGTCATGTTCAAGGCCAAGTGCGACGTCAGGTTACGGTATGCCCGCCGTCGTCTCTCTATGTAAGCTCTGCAACGAGTCAATCACAGCCTCTACATCTAAAATCCTGTCAATCAGCGTGAATTGCGTTTTGGCTCGTTCTGGGGTGGAGATGGGCTTGGGAGAATTTGCTTTGGACGATCGAACCACTCGCTCATATGCACCACAGCCCACCAACCAGCCAAGAGCGTCCAGGTTGTCGAAGTGATGTTCAACAACACGACACCTACCTGCCGCGACTGCGTTGTTTGCAACAAAACAGTCCTACAAGACAAGAAGGCGGTGGCAGCACCATTTCCGTCGTGGCGGCAAGGTTGCAGAGCAATATATTGAAGAGGAATATTTTGATACAATATGACAATAAACAGTGAACTATTGTGTTCGGCCAACAATCAATAATTGTCCCCAACAATATTTTGGATCCGACAATAGCAATATTTTTGCACCCACCCCTGCTCCACGCTCACGATCACCGCTGTCGTCGCGCTCTGCCATATTCGGCCTGTCGTCTGCCTCCTCGTCGTGCGAGAGCGTTTGCCTCGGTGAGCACTCGACCTGCCTGTGGAAAGTCTACGCCGACGGAACGGGCCAAGCCGCAATCAATGCCTGCTACTCTATCTACGACAAGTGCGTGGAGGACTGCCGCGGCAAGGTGCATGCACGCTCCACGAAGAAGCAATAGATCCTTCTGAGGGAAAGTCTGTTCGACGTCTACCAGTGCGTTGAAGTCACTGTACGAAACCCGACTCGAGTTCAACCAGATTATCGTAGCCACGGGACCTCGAATGCAACAACCGTCTTTGTGTACACATCCATTCCTGCTAAATCGTAATGACATCACGATCCACTTTCTTTCTACGAGGTACTTCATGGTGCACAGCAGCGCTTGGAGAACTGCTTGCCGTTTGGGTCCTCCGGTACGTCCAGCGTAGGGTTGCGGTCGAAGAACCCTTCGGGCTTGAGCACAAAGCCCGTCATATCCACCGGCATCATCGGCCAGTCCTCCGTGCGAGGAAAGTGCGTGAGACCGAACGTGTGCCACACCACAATGTCCTCGCCATTGACGCTGCGGTTCTTGCGAGTGTACTCGGGCAGACCGGCGCCGCCAGGATGCTGGTTCGGAGTGTACCCGGCCGCCCACAGCTCGTCGCGGTCGTACTGCGTGACCCAGAGGTGCTTGGTGGAGAAGGCGGCACGCTTGCGGAGGGAAGCCTCGTCGGCGGCGAGCAGCAGCGGCTGGCCTTCCGGGAAGAGCGTGAACGCCGTCGGGTGGCCCAGACGGTTGGTCGTCTCGCTCGACGCGATGCGCCACACGCGGCCTTTCTCGTTCGCCGCCACGCGCTGTGCGTCGCTCTCGCGCTGCAGACGCGTCACCGACCGCGTGAACGCGTTGCCGTACGGGTTCTCGGGACTGATCGGAAGTCGCTGCACTTCCAGCTCGTCCACGTGGCACTTGTCGCCGTCGATGGCGACGTCCAAGCGAGCCGAGAAGAGATGCTGGTGGATGGGTGCGCCGAGGCGCGGCGCCATCTCGGTCGCGAACTCGTATCCGTCGGCGCGACCCGACGTGAACACGATCCCCGTGGCCTTGCACTCGAGCTGGATCTTGCCATCGAGGTACAGGTGCCAGTAGAAGCCGTAGTCGTAGTTGCCGACCGTCACGAAGAACGAGATCACCAGACGACGCTGGCGACGCACCGTGCCTTCACCCCCAAACACATCCGTGTGTTTCCACAGCGTACCGAAGTCCTCCTCGTGGATGCAGACGGCGTTCTTGATCACGAAAGGCTCGCAAAAGTCGTTCACGACCGTCGCGTCCAGGTACTGGATGTGGCCGAGACAGTCGCAGCCCAGCACGAGCGAGTTGGCGAGGCGACCGAACTGGTACTCGCCGGCGTCGAAGTAGTTCTGCCAGTTGTGGGTCGGCAACGGATCGGCGTACGGCACGACCATCTCGGAGATGGACGCGCGGTTGAGGATCTTGCGACCGGCGAAGGAGATGTCGTGGAGCGTGAGACCCTCGCGGCCGTTGAAGCCGATGCGCACGTTCCACTTCTCCCACGAGAGCACGTGGTTGTCGACCGTGAAGCTCGCTCCCTGAGGCTGTGTGATCACCAGCGGCTTCATGGTCGTACGCATGGGGCCAGTCAGCGCCGGGTGGAGGTAGTCGCCGGACTCTTCGGGGATGTGCATGTAGCCAGTGTCGACGAGTCGAAGCACGCGGCGGTTGTTGAGGTCGACGTGGGCGACGACGCCCTCAATCGGATGGGCGTACATCGATCGACTGCCTTCTTTCGCGTAGAAGCTGAGCACGCGGATCATGCGCACACCGACTTCATCCTCGTAGCCGAAAACACCGGCGGATAACGGAGCACACAAGACCTTGGAGAGGTCAGTGATACCGCGCTTGTTCAGCGCCTCCACATACTCCGGGTCCGCCTTCGCAATGTCTCCAGCCGCGACGTAGTCCGCATCAAGGACAGGCCCCCAGCCGTCGACCGCCGGGTTGAGTTGACGACGCTCGACGATCTTGCCGCTGGGGATATCAACCACGACCTGCGTGGCGATCATGGTCTCCGTGTTCAGCAGCAGTGCACCGATCTCACGCGGCACGGCATCGCCGGGTCGGAATGCAGAAAGTGTCTTGTGATCTGGCTCGCGCAACATGACGTAGGAGAACCGGATGGCTGGGCCCGGGAAGCCGTTCTCGGCGACGATCTGCTTGAGACGCAGCACCTCGTCGGCCGAGATGGGATCCAGCGGGTGGAGAACGGCGGGGGCGGTCATGCTTCGGTCTTGGTTGCGTGCTTGGCTGCAGATTGTGGACTGGAATTTGCCTGTCGATTGGCGAAGCATGGCGCCTTATGCGATTGGGTGACTGTCCGACCATGGCGTCAATCAAGGGGGATGGGGCCATGTATTACGAGATATTTGTCCACGCCAAATGAGCCTACGAATCGCATTGTCTCCCACAGAGCAGCCACGCGGCCGTGGCTTTACCACCAGAATACCGCGATCCAACCCGATGCAAAAGAAATCCCGAGGAAAACAACTCGTCGACATCATTACGTGGTGAGCTGCTCGGGAGCTACAGGAATACCATAAGCTTCGCGGCATGAATGGCTCTAGTTCAAGTCCGAGGTTCGCAAAATCCCGGCATGTTATCCTCGTGCTGTTTCTCCGAGACTCGTCGGCGTCAGTGCCCACGCAACGGTGACTCTGTGATCACAATGCCTCCCCAAGTGCTGCCAAGGATCGTGTGGCCTCATTGGTGGACCACGCCCGTGACGCGGCGTGGCTCACAGCTCTCACCGGACGTCGTTCTTTGCTCAATGATTCCGAGGATCCCACGTCGGACATCGTCTCGGTTTGAACAAACACCCTTACGACACCAGAACTCTCTTCGGAATGAGGCTGAACTGTCTTCCCCACAACGCATAATCCTGACGAAGCACCCGTCTCAGTTGATGCCCTGTTTCCGTTCTTGATCTCAGAGAGAGCACGATTGAGTTTGGTGATTACGACACACTGCCTCGGTGCCACTCCTGTGCTTGGGGCTATAATAGTATTCTAGTGCCAGCGAGAGCTCACCAGCCATTTGCATCGCTTTTGGAGCCCTCCGATTCTCGTCGGAACGCACGCGAGACGTCAGCGGTCGTCCAGCTCACAGACAAGCAGCTACTGCATTAGTGTAAACTGAACCGCGATACGTCCGCTCGGTGACTCGTGACAAATCTTTCAACTGCAGTTGAGCTCATCCCTGGTGGCGGCGATTGGCTCGTTGGTCGCGTGACGCTTCGTCGTCTGTGCCGCTTCAACGTGGACTTGCTCACCGAGAGCCTCACCTGCTCACCAAATCATCAGCAGTCGACGCCATCTGGGTTTCCAAAGGAGATCTGCCAGTGAGAAGGGAGCCTGACTAGACAAACCCAATCGACGGTCTCACCTAGGACTTCAGTTTCCATTCTGCGCCGAGAGGAGATGAGACCGACGAGGCGATCTGTTCTGACGGTGGAGGCCTCGCTCACGTTGAAGAGGTCGAGATGACGCACACCTCCGGGCCAATCACAACGTGCCCTTAACTACGCGATGTCAGCATGGAAGAACAAGACGCTTGGCACTTGAAGCGAGTGTACATACAACTAGTACAGCTTCGCACACGGCGATAGCCGCCGTCTTGGAGATCATCGAGACTGTAGCCTTCGACAAACGTGTCAAACCCTTTCGTCCTTTGTATTTTCATATCATTCCATTTCTCTCTCTCTCAAGGTCACACACCTCCACACCGACCGCCATGGCCGACGTCGTGCTCTCGCCAGCCATCAACAACGCCGGGGCCACCGCCGAGACCCACCGGTACGCCAAAGTGCCCCATCTCTGGGCGCTCGGCGTCGGCGCCGTCATCGGCGGAGACTTCTACGGCTGGCAGTCGACGCTCGTGGCCGGCTACCTCGGTCTGCTCGTGATCCTCGCGTTCGTGACGGTGCTGTACGTGTTGCTGGCGTTCTCGATCGCGGAGATGGCGTCGATGATGCCGACGGGCGGCGGGCCCTACGTCTTCTCGCTGCAGGGCATCGGTCCGCGCGCCGCGTTCTTCGCCGGTTTCGCCGAGACGCTCAAGGTCGTGGTCACAGTCGCCACGACGTTCTACACCATCTTCCTCTACGGCGACACGCTCTTCGGTCTGGGCGGCGCCGACTACAGTCCGCTGTGGTCGACGCTCTTCGGCGTGGTCTTCGTCGCGCTCAACAGTATCGGCGTGGAGGCCACGTTCCGCGTGCAGGTGTTCGCGACGGTGCTGTCGATGGTGATGCTGGTGATCTTCTACGTCGGAGCTGCGACCAAGCTGGACTATGACAAGTGGGTCGCGCAGCAGGACTGGGAGTTCACGAACTGGAGCGACTCGATCCAGGGCATCTCGTTCGGTCTCTGGTTCTACTTCGGCATCGAGGAGCTGCCGCTCGCGGCCGAGGAGACGATCGAGCCGGAGAAGAACGTGCCGCGCGGACTCGTGGCCTCGATCGCGACGCTCGTGGTCGTCTCGTTCTGCACGGCGACGTTCAGCTCGCTGATCAGTCCGGGCGCGACGGGCGTGTACGCGTCGACGGCGCCGCTCGTCGTGGGCTACCGCAGTGTGTTCGGCGACACGACGACGACGTCCTACTTCACGTGGATCACGGTGGTCGGCATCATCTCGAGCACGCACTCGTTCGTGTTCTGCATGGGGCGCCTGCTCTTCGCCATCTCGCGGGACGGGTACTTCCCTAAGTTCCTCTCCACGGTGCACGCGACGCGCGGCACGGCGTACGTGGCGCTGATCACGGGCGGCGTCGTGGCGCAGGTCGTGTCGGTCGCGCTTCACTACGCGATCGGCGACGTGCGTCTGGGCAGCGTGCTCATCAATCTGGCGCTCTTCGGTGGGCTCATCTCGTACAGTTTCCAGCTCGTGTCGTTCATCTTGCTGCGTGTGCGTGAGCCGGAGCGTCCGCGTCCGTACAAGAGTCCGTTCGGAGTGACCGGCGCTGTGGTGTGTCTGGTTCTTTGCGCCATTGCAATGGGGGGCATCATCTACGCGGGTGCGTCGAACCGCGACTTCCGCGCGTCGGTGGTGGCGGCGTTGGTGTTGTTCGCACTTGGGACGGTGTACTTTTTCCACAGCGTGAAGCCTCGGCTTGCGGCCATGACGGCGATGACGCCGCAGCGTGCCAAGGAGATGCGGGAGACGCTGCTTAGTCGGCAGTCGCATGCTTAGGTTTGGGAGGTGAGCCCCATCTGGACCCTCGCGTGGTGGTGGCCTCTCCCATACCCTCGCGTGATGAGGGTACAGTATAGTGTCGGCAGTGTTTGGAGCGTGGAGGCGTGACTTTGTATAAACGAGTTCTGTAGTAACGAGCAGGCGAGTGTGGGAGTCACTCGAATCGATTCCTCAGTGCACTTTTTCTTTAGATCTGCTGGAAGTGTGGTTGGAATTGATGCCGAAGTACCGCAGCTGAGAGAACATGGGATTTCCGCAGCGCTTTCGTTTCGTTAAATCTTCCACCCAAAAGATCGGAGAAAAGAAGGTAGTCTAGAATCCTAGAATGCTATAATGACACAATTGTGGTTGTGTGCTATACTCACAGCCAAATTCTTTGATCTCGAACGCGAAAAAGTACCGGTATCAAAGCCCAAGTGGCGATCAGTCACAGTCAAGGATAGCTGACCCTAGCGAGTGCTCACAGGAGAGACCCCGACAACCATATCTTGAAGTTTGTTCCGAATTTGCCGGCTGGTGCGCAAGTGACTATCCACCCGACCAGCGACCAAGCTCAAGTCTTCGTTTCCCCCGTTTGGAAGCTCAAGCCACGAGCGAAGACCCCCTGCCTCCATGGGGACGCCTCCGCCCACCCCCGTGGACACAGGCCCACCGCCTGAACGTGGTGAAGGATCTGCGTCGGCAAAGGTTCCCGATGACCTCGCATCCTCCATCCCGCCCCCAACGCCCCCGCCGACTCTCAGCGATGAGCCCAGCAGTCAGGCATCGATTGAGCCATCCTCTCCAAGCCTCGACCCCTCGGACCCACCCACCGCCAGTGCCAACCCCATCGACTCTTTGACGATCATGTCGGACTCGGTTGAACCGGTGCTGACCAACGCAGCGACCCCCCTCTCGAAAGTCTTCGAGGAAGACGGAGACGCTGTGATGGAAGGCAAGACGCACGATTCGCCCAAAGCACCGTTCACAAGCGCGCTCCAGGCCGCTGCAGCAACAGCGCACCTCGAGTCCCCCCCCGCAGTCGCCCTCGGCACGACCGCAAGCGGCGCCATTGCACTCCCGGCCAGCCCCTCCGCGACCGACGGGTGCACGGCGTAGTCAACAACCACGACAACCCCAACCGCGACCGCCTCGTCAGCAGATCAGCAAACCCACGTCGTCGAACGACAACGGAGTCTGGTCCAAAAACGGGGCAACCCGACTGCGCTCCCTTCTGAGCGGCGCGGCCTCTGCACCTTCTAGTTCCCTCGACGCTGGCCAACGAGCGCCCCCGCCTGATCCGGCTCTTTTCGAGGACTTGGAGTGTGTGATGAAACCTGCGAGCCTCCGCGAAGATGGTGATCAACGCCGAATGACCAAGCAAGAAGCGGCGGTCTTATATAAGATTCTGGCGAAGCTCCTTGATGTGGCGAAGCTCCCTCAGTTCCTGCTTGAAACGCATACGAGCGCGGAACGTGACGTCCTCGAGGATTTCCATCGGGACCATCTCGGGTGGCTTCTTTACCTCCTCCTTCCCCCAGGCATCAAGATCCCTGAAGTCAACGCCAAGTACACCCTTATTCACATGCTCCTCCTGGCATGTGGAGACGACCCTGCTGCCAAGGCCGTCATTGAGCATCTGTGTCTCGACGTGTACTCGATCCGCTGCGAAGCTAAGTCTGGCATCGCCGTGTTCCGGTTCGTCAGGCGAGAAGTTCGTGACTTCTGGGCAGGCCGCGTATTAAAGTTCGGACGCGGTACGGTCACGCTGCAGGCGACCGGCTCCCTCGCGACGGCGGTGCCTTGAGCAGGCAAGGATGAAGCTGCTCGCGGGCTCCTTTACCATGTCTTCCTGCGAGGGGACACCACGATCCGGCATGCTGAGCTGCGAGCTATCGTTACGGCGGTGGCGCACACCACAGCGTACCATGTTGAATATGTCGAGTCGATCGGTATCCGGGACCTCTCTGGCCCGCGCTGGAAGGTCTCTTTCAACCAAATCACGTACCCGAAAGCTTTCGAAGGAGTGCGCAGACTTTTGGTTCAGCTGAATGGTCGCAACCTTCATCACCCGAGGATTTCGAACAGGGTCCCGTGTGATAAATGCCTGAGTGTCCGCCACCCCACAAAGGATTGCAAGAACACTCGCGTTAGCGAGTCTCTTGTTCGTCACACCCGAGAGATGACCGTCACGACAGGACCAGGCCTCCCCAAGTGGACGGCGACTTCGTCGCCCCAGCACTGCAACGAGCAGCTCGCCCACTTGAGGCGAGTTGCGGCCCCGGCTCTCGAAGCTCGTTTCAAGGCTGAGGATGAAGATCGCCATGCGGAAACTCGACGCCAGGCCAAGCTTGCCGCTGACGCGGCTGCTCGTGAGGCAGCGGCAGAAGCACGATTGCAGCAAGCTGCCAAGGACCATCTTGTCCAAGACACTCTTCGACGAGAAAAGGAGCGCGCCCGTGCGGCCCACAAGAAAGTGACGGCGCAGCTGCGCGCCCTCCACAAGCGCATCGAGGATCTTCGACTGCACCAAGGCGCCGAGGCGCCCTCGACCGCCGTTGCTTTGACGTCGACCAGCCCAACGGAGGCTCACCGCACGGCTCCCACGAGTTCCCCGCTGGACTCATCTGAAGAAGCGGACACGGGTGCTGCGGCCCCGCTACCTCCCTCGGAACTGTCTGGCTCGCAGGCACCACCTGCTCAGCCGCCCAAGCCACCGTCGGATACAGAAATCAAGGAGTGTCCTGTGCCCTCGGCTGTACTGACGAAGCCTGACCCGGAGCCTAACCAATCTGAGTCATCGGATTCGTCGCCTTCCTTCCAGCTCCTCCAGGTTGTGCCAGCGCGCCCGAGACCAGGCAAGCGCGCAGCGCCGGCTTCTCCTCCGAGAGTGGACGGCTCCTATCACATGGCCAAATGGCAGCAGCTCGGCGACGTCGACGCCAACTACGTTGATACCGGCTCACTACCCGTCGCTGTCGAGAAATTAGAGGAACCGGTGGACGATACCCGCCGGCAACCCAAGCAGCTGGGTTTGCTCGCATTCTATGCTCCCCAGTCCAGAGCTGAGGCCCATGCACAACTCGAGCGTGACCTGCAGGCACGCCCAGTGCCTCAACCTGCTGAGCTGGCGGAGGAGTACCCCAGTCCCCGTCTCGATGCTCTGCTTGATGAACTACGTTCGCCGTCCACGGTCGCGACGTGGCTCGCAGCACTTGGTGCCAGGAGTGTGAATGTCCCAGGAACTGGAGGCTGTCTATACTTCGCGATTCACGGCTGCCGTACTCGTCGGGTAAGGGGAGATGTGATGAGGACGCTGCCCTCGCACGTGAAGGAGAGCTCCTTTTACAAGACCAACGTATGTGCGGCCTACCTCGAATACCTTGAACACATGGCGTCGGATGGAACCCTGGCTCTGGCGGACCTCAATCGGCGATACTATGGACTAGGTCCACCGGCAGATCGTACCGCGGCCCTCAAAGCCATCAAGGCCTTTATTGCTGGGATTCAATCCGCCAACATCTGTAAGATGACTCTCCAACAGTGGGGAGGCGATGAAGAACTCTTCGCGTTGGTGTGGTATGTTCGCGAGCCGGTCTTCGTCATTACGGAAACCAAGGATCAGTCGACTTCTGTCAGGATCCTACGATTGGTCCGACCTGACCCGTCTGGCCCGGAACACATCCACGAACAGGTTCCTGACGCGTCCGAGGCGTACGCGATCCTACGAACTTTGCTCCGCCATCGAGTGATTCCCACCGTGTTGCTACACGTGACGTTGCCCTCCGGCCAGGGTCAGTTCAAGTCGATCCGCTTCAACGAGCGTATCTACAGCGAGTGGCACAAAGGAGACCCCGACGGCACTCGTGGACTGATGAGAGAGCCACTCCAAGCCGCCTTGACGTCACTAGGGTGGTATGCACCGCCGATGGATGCCACGGGCATCCCGTTGCATGCAGTCGGGCCAGTATATCGGGACTCGCGCAGCGACTCGACGTACTCGCCCTCTGACCCACCAACCCCAAGCCATTCGGCACAAGAGCCCATGCCGTATGTGGCTCCTCATACTCTCTTTTAGCTCTACAGGTGCCTCAACCCCCGCAGACGCCGGCGCAGTGCGCTGGCTGCGGCGTGGGAACAAGCTGAGTATCACAATCTGGTCGCCTATCGAGACTGGGACTCTGCTCAAGCGGACCCGGCAACGCGCTCTGAGGCGGACACGGTTGAAGCGGGCTGTCAATTCTGGAGCAGATCGCCAGACTCGCTCCTGGCCCTCCTCCGTGCTTTGCCCTACCCTGAAGTAGCCATGGCGTTGATGTCGCCGGCCACGCTCTCTCGACTCGGGTCAGAACTCCTCCACCGCAACGGCTGCCCAGCGACTCCAAGCTTCCTCCGCGGTGACTCACAGGACCAAGTTGATCGTGAGTGGGCCCGGCTGGCGGCAGTCGCCACCGTCGTCAGCACCGCAGAAAGTGATGACTCGGCGCCGATCCGTTGGCTCCTCGATCACCCGTCCGACGCTCGTGAGGCCCTGCATGCCTTGCGACTGCACGACTGGAACATGGTTGCACGCGTTGTTCAAGCCTGCGACCAAGCAGAACTGTCCCGCGCTCCTGCACAGCCGCAGGAGCGCGGCAGGCAGTTATAACCCACCGGTGTCAGGCTGCCGCGCGAGATGTGTCACTCGCTGCGGTTGGCCATGTGGACGGGGCGTCGACGCCCCTCCACAACTCTGACACTGGCAGGTGGCAGACTCGTGTAGCCCTCACTCCCGTCACGACCCTCGACCGACCTCGGACCTCCCGACGCAGCGATGATCGTCAACGGGACCCACGGCCGGCCACCCACCTGCACCTCCTCACCCAGAACGTCCAAGGCATGGCCAAGGACATCCAGTCACTCAGCTCATGGTTGGACTCCTTCCGACGAAGACGCTCCGGGCTTTCCCTAGATGTTGTGCTTCTGCAAGAGACTCGTGCTGTTCCCAAATGGAGCCGGATGCTTGAGCACCTCTGGCTTCGATCTTGGGGGTACTCTCCCCATCAGACGGAGTTGGTGATGTCGTATTGGCCACCGGTTTCCACGGCAGCGGCGGGCGTAACACTCCTTCTCCCCCCCCCCCACTCTGCTCTGCAAAATGTCTCCCCGTGGAGACAGGATTCCTGGTCCGCGCACTTTGTCGCTGTCACCGGCACTGTCGCCGGCGAGACAGTCACTATCGTCAATGTCTATGGGCCAGTTCATCGACCCACACGAGAAGCCTTTTTTTTTTCGATCTTGCCAATGGCCAGGCCCCACCTGGTCTTGTGCTTTTGGGTGGTGATTTCAACTGCACACTGGACCTGGAACTGGACTGAAGCCACTTGGCAGTCTCATCCCATTTCTCGCCGGCTCTCGTCGCCCTCCTCCAAGCTTGGAATGTTGTGGACACGGTCGCTCCTGATATGCTCAACGCCACGTCCTCAACTGATGTGCGCCGATTCCACTCCGAGTACCACACTTACTCGTATTGCGTCTCAGATGGTGGATTGGCGTCGGCCCGGCTGGATCGTTGGTATATCTCGGCTCCTCACCTTCCTCGAGTGCATCAGGTAACCACCGAAGCCCCGTATCAACGGTCTGACCATGACTCTGTTCGTCTCCAGATTCGTCCATCGCTGGAAGGCCCACGCTCCATGGGTCGTCGCCAACAGAGTCTACGGTTTCCCCTGCCCACCTGCGCAGCTACAAAGGTCCATGAGGTCGGAGATGCTCTACTGAGAGAGCGTGGGCGATCACTCGCGCGATTACCGGCCCCGGATGCAGCAGTCGGTTGGGACAAGCTCAAAGTTGCGATCCGACGCTCCAGTTTGCGGGAACGCAAAAACTGCCTGGCATCGGCGGCCCAAGCTCACCGTGACAAGATGAAAAAGCTTAGTCGGGCCCTGCGGGACATTGTTTTCTCACGAAAGATCGTCGGCCTCCCAGCAGATGCCACTGTCTCGGACATCACACGAGGGATGTCTGCTCTTTCACTTGACCCGGCACGACGGTTCCAGTCTATTCGTCGAAAGCTAATTGCTATCCAGGCCAACGGGACGGCGAGACGGCAACTCCAGCGGATGGCATCGCACTCCGGCACCATGGCTGAGACGGCCTCGTCGCTCTTCCGAAGAATTAACCCTCGTCTGGGCCGCAAGCAAACAGCGCGGCTACCACCAGTGGACGGCCCACCTCAAGGCCCGGCCGATCGTGTCGCTGGAGACTGGACTCCGATCACCCAGCGCCCCCCCCCCCCCCCTGTGATCTTTACCTGCAGGATCTCTTCTTCGCGAGCTTGCCGCCACGGCGACCCGAGCCCCTACTCGCGGACATGGACGTGGATATCACGGAGGAGGAAGTCGCGGCTGCCATCCGCTCTTGCCCCCGCGGGAAAGCGTGCGGTCCCGACGGCTTGCCCAACGACTGGTACCGAGCGCATGCGGACGAACTAACTATTGTTCTGGCGCCTCTTTTCTCGCTGTGGTACCGTAGCGGTATCCTCCCTACCAGCTTCAAGTCAGCGTCTATCTTTTGCATTCCAAAAACGACGACCCCGACCAGCGGCCTGGACTTCCGTCCAATTGCTCTACTGAACACGGATTACAAGATCTATGCCAAGGTCCTTCTCAATCGGATTCGCCGTCACGTTCCCCGGCTTGTCTCGACGACCCAGCACGGGTTTGTTCTCGGCCGCCAAGTGCATGACGCCATTGATATCTGGGCAGCACTGCAGAAGCGGGCACAAGACGGCGAGCTGGAACCGTCAGCACTCGCGGTCTGTGATGAAGCGACCCGGCGCCGTGGGCGACGGGGAGCATGCGAGGCGCCGCCGAGCGACTTAGGCAGTTTCAGGTAGTTGATTAAAGAGATTAGTCTCGGTCCGGATTGATATGCCGGACCGGTCCGGTTCACTTGAACCGGTCCGGATTCTCGGCGCCAGGTCCGGCTTTCGGACTTAGTGACGTGTCACAGTGATCTGAACCTTGTGACATTACCCATGTCACTATCGCGGATCATTCGCAAGGTAGTCTGTGACATTATCCATGTCACTATCGCGGGTCATTCGCAAGGTAGTCAGTCTAGAGCCAGTCTAGGACCCGGTTAAGTACGAGGGGCGACTTGCCTCACGTCCTACAATAATGGACTTTGGATTCTGCGGTCAAGTGCTCAAGTCGCTCGCCCTCCAAGCCAAGAAACCGGACCCCCTTCGGCATCCCAGACCCAGCAAGGTACGTTTGCTCGTGTTAGGCCTGCGCGTAGTGGATTTGGCTCTGGCTCGGGTGTGCATTGGTGTGTTGAGTGCTTGATTGTGTGAGTCCGGAGCAAAACTCCCGAGACTTTGTCTAAAGGGACTTGGTCAACTCCAAGGCCCCAAAGACACTCCATATTAGTGTGTGTAGTAGTTGCTCTGGCGGGAAGCCGGAGCATTTCATATTAAGGAAGGAGAGAGTGTGAGAGAAGTTGCGAGTATATTGATAATTGGTTGAGCGAAGCTCTCTAACTCATATATTATATTCACCCCCGATTTTCCTGTGCTTGTTGGTCTTCTTGTGATCGCTTCTGGACCGATCGAAGTGGCTCTTATTCACTGGCTTCCAAAGAGCTGCGAAAGGGTACACAACGTGAGGGCGGAAAGCTAGCGAAAGCTTGAAGCCGATTTATTACTGTCTGAGTGCTAAGCCCGACGCTACCCCTTCGTCGGAGTTTAGCGAGAGTGGATTAGAAAGGTCGCTAGCTTGCTACATACGCAGGCTTTTGAACCCACTTCATCACAACTGGTGCGTATGCCAGGAGCCAGAGTATCTACTTCATGCAGGCAGAAGCCCCCAAGGACGTTGACAAGCAACAGGAACCCGACTCCGGGTCGAAAACCGGAGTCATGGCCCACCAGCGCCAAGAAGCTGGCATGCGGCGCCAATCTGTGTTTGGCGCCAGCCGTCTGGGCCTCCCAGACGACTTTGAAGATGAAGTGAAGACTGAAGATGGTGAAGAATATTTCAGCGACCCCAAGACCAGCTCCACAACCGACAAGGCCGCCGTGATGCACGTCACCAGCCAACTGGAATCGGCAGGCGCGACGAAGAAAACCGGCAAAGGCGGGAAGAAGGGTGGTCAGCAGAAGCAGGGAAAGGCCAAGAAGTTCGCTGAGCCGGATTCGAAGGCCCGAGAGCCTGCGGGTGCAGATCCTCACCTGCACGATCAAGATAACGTGTATCCGCACGAAGATGGCAAATTACCGGCTCGCAGGTCGCGGGACGATTGGAAGCACGACGGCCCCCGCGACAATTACTACCAGTATGTGCAAGCACCCCCGGGGTGGTTGCCGCGTTATCCGGCGCCTCCAGTCGACCCCCGGTATAGCCCGCATTATTTGCTCCCGGATTACCAGCATTACAACGTCGGAAGGAACTTTGTGCCTCACGATCCGCGCTACGAGCACCCGCCAGAGCGGCACGGAGCGCACGCCGCGCGAGAAGCCGGCGCTCGAGGTCGCGAGAAGGAACCCAAGGCGAAAGAGGTCAAGCCGAAGCCCAAGAACAAGAACGCGCCGGCGAACCGAGAAGGCAGTCGACGTAATCAAACCTCTCCGCGGACAGAGCAGCGGGTCGATAAGAAAACAGACCGGGCAGGTAAAGACAAGAGAGTCGCCGCGAAGGAGAATCCAGTTTCCCCAAGCCGAACCTCAGCTCCCGATGCCGCCGAGCTCAACATCCCAGGCCTTGACGCCTCCTCAGGAGGCAGCGACGTCATCGTTGGGCTGAGTCCAGAAGAGGCGAGATACGTGCAAAGCTGTTGGAGGCGGTGGTGTCAAGCCGAAAGCCGGGTTACTCCATCGACCAGCCAGTTACCGCATCCGTCGGACGAGCAACACATGCGATTCCAGGCGCTACTGCTGAAGACCTTCCGGGAAGAAGAGTTGTATCTGAGTGTGCTCGACCCGATACGCGTGGGTGGTCCGGTGAAATACGAGTCGCTATGTTTCACGGTGGACCGATCTCTCCTTAAGCGCAGCGAGTTGGTAGCGTTGGCCCAGACCGCGCTATATAACGCCGAATTTTCTGTGAAGAATGTCGTCCCGGCGGTTGAAAAGTTCGAAGAACCGTATGACGCGTGGTCAACGCCAAAACTCTATGGCGAGGTCGCCAGAGTATTGCAAGCCGTCCAGAACGTCGTAGATTGGCTTCAGGATCTAGACGCGCAGCGGGCCAGACACCTGAAGTATCAAGCCGACATCCGTGAAACGATGGCTTCGCACCGGCCCGCGACTCGCCACCCGGTCGATCCCTACGCAATGCGCCGCCCAGCGTCCCTTATTAGCTCATCGGCTGAAGTGTTGAGTGCAGCCTCGGTCGGTGCGACCACGTCAGATGACGGAGAGAGTGGTCCCCGGCCCGCTCGACAAGAAGATCAGCTAGTGAATTCAGTCATGGAGAAGCGATTCTTCCGCGAAGTCGGACTAGGCGCGCGACGCGGCGAGCCTGAGTTCACAGTCCGCCCAGTGCTGCCCCCGAGTCAGCCTCGCCCTCCGGCATTTGACGATCCTATGCCTGATGCGCCCCTCTATGGCTCGAGTTATTCACGTGTTATCCCGCCAGGGCCTTCGATTGCACATCCACAGTCCGATCGAAGAACTCCGACTCTTCCGCACTTTGGCCAAGATGCGTCGACGAGTGGGCCCCAGCATCCCCACGCAGCTGCCGGTCGTCCGTCGGCAAGTGTCTCCGGCTTAGTGCAGGGGCAGCAAGCTAGCGGTCGCGCGCGACCCGTTCAATCACCGCACGACGCAGCTCAGTCGCCAGTTGTTGTTTATCCGAGGCCGTTCGTGCCTGCGGGGTACTTGGACCCACTCACCGGTGAAGAATCTCTCGAAGACCGCAAACAGTTCATGGCCGACTACAAGTACATGGCGCGGACTGCCATGTGGACTGACGAAGAAATGTGCCAGAACATCTATCGGTATGTGCTGAAGCCTATTCTCACGTTTATCCGGCAGTTGGGTTCGCGAGCGAAGAAGTGGGCCACACTCGAGGCGGCTATCCGGGAAGAGTATCTCGAAGACGTGGAGTCCCCGCTGGAGAGGTATAGTGCGTTGAGTCAAGGAAAGCATGAGTCGGCTCGCCACTTTCTGTGGCGCTTGAATTCACTCGCTGAGCAAGCAGACCTCGATTTGAAGACGCCGCGAGCTGTGGAGAATCACCTTGACCGGTTTCATCGGGGGCTGCGCGATCCGGTCGTCAGGGCCAAGCTGTCTGATGTTTCGGTTCGCTCCGTTAAAGATCTCGATAAAATGCTTCGACTCCACGAGCAGCGCACCGGCGCAGACCGACCGGATGGCCGCCCGGATGGTCGCACTACCGAGCGTAGCCAAAGCCGGGAACGTGACAGAGAATATGAGCGTGACCGCCGCGATCGCGAGAAGAGCTCGTCACGCAGCCGTTCGGCGTCGACCTACTGGGCCTATCAGGATGATCACGCTGGGAACGAGTATGTGCGGGATAACGGGTCTCTGCGACGCGACTCCGAAGACGAACGGGCGGTGCGGTTCCGACTGGATCATGATAGAGAGAGTATCTCCGACGAAGAAGATGCAGTTGCCTACCGCGTCGCCGGGACGCCAACGCCAAGCTACGGACGCTCTCACGCGAGTCCGACCCGATGGCCCAACGCGAGCCCGCATGGTGGTGCAATTTCGCCGGGACAGGTGGTACTCATGCGCCTGCGCAGCACCAGGCGCCAGTTCCAGCATTAGCCCCGGCTTCTACGCTTAAAAGTTCGAGTGCGGTTCCTATCTCGACTCTACACGCAGAAGCGAGCGGACCGAATGGCCAGGTTCGAGGCCCGTGCTTCAATTGCCAGCAGTACGGACACTGGGCCTCAGATTGCCCGATGCGCCAGCAAGTGGCAAGACCCACGTGCCAATGGTGTTCCGGCTCACATTCGTCTGAGAGTTGCGGTAAGAAGTGTCCAGCGTGTTCGCAATTTCATGTCAAGAGCGAGGATTGCCCAGTTGTGCGCATGCTCGATGAGCTCAAGACTTGGTACCAGACCCCTGGTCGAGAAGAGTCAGGTGTCGGATTGCCATTAGGCGTCACGCAGTATTTCACCGAGGCGTCAAACTAGGCCGCTCGCCGGAATTCAGGGAACCGGTACGCGACGAGCGAGAATCCCCAAGTAGAGATTTGGTTAGTCAACCCGACAAGTCAGCTCTCGTCATGCATGTTTATGCGTTTATCGGTGCTGACGAGGGCGAAGAGGTCAGCATTGATAAAGAATCAATCACTTTACAACATCACAGTGAAGCGCGTTCATTTGTTGTGAAGTCAGACGGGTTCGATCCAAATCGCCGGATATCTTTCCGACTTCAGCCCGGCGAACGCCGGGGGTGGTGGTCGGAGCATGCGAGAACAATGCGAGAGACCGGTATAGCGTTAGTCGGAGGGGCGGTGTGCGACCGCCGAGTTACCATTCTGCTGGACTCCGGCTCCGACACCAGCATTCTGAGCCTGGATGTGGCTCGGACTCTCGGTCTCAAGCTGACGTTCAACGAAAGACTGAAAGTGAAAGGAATTGGTGGCGTGGTGACGTACGTGACTGCAAGGGCCAGCGTTAAGATAACGCTAGGAATGAGTGTTGTCTACTTCATGGACATTTGGTGCGGCAATATCGGCGAAGGGATTCAGTGTCTGTTAGGGTTCGACTTTATGGTGGCAGCTGGGGTGCGATTGAGCGCGAATGAAGGTGTAGTCCGGCTCCCTGACGAAGAGAGTGTCCCACTCGTTAGTCGAGGTGCGAGGCCCAAGCTCCCCAAACGCACGCCAGTCTCTACACAAGGTGACTTATATATCGCTCCAGGTCGAGGTGTAACTGTGCCCATTGTGTACAGGAGATTGGATCCCGAGCTGGTGGTTTGGTTGAGGCGCGGCCGCGCCTGGCTCCCAATGTTGTTATATGACGATCGGGGGCGTCCGGATGCGATCCGCGTGGTGAATGTCTCAGGTCGACCCCTGCAGCTGCCGGGCAGGACGCCAGTCGCATATTTGGTCGAGGTTGGTCATTTGCCAGATGGAGAGCTATGCGTACGTGCTGGGTCTCCCAAGTATGCAGAATGGCAGACTCTTATCTACGAGAGCTCACAATCCCGCCTTATGGCGCGTCGCCAAGACCGAGCAGATTACGTATTCAACCGGAGTCTTCCCCCCGCGGTCTCAGCGCCAGCATACCCGATGCCTAAGAAGATACTAAAACGCGGAAGCGGCGGAATACCCGAGCCAGCTATCGAAGTGAGCAGGCATCCTCGCACCCTCCCCGACCCCGGTTCTGCTCGTGTTTCGGTGTCGCAGGGACGCCCAGAGCAGGCATGCGCTGGAGATGTATCGCGCTCAGCAGCTCCCGAAGATGTGCGGAGTGTCGGTCACGGGACCCCCGAGGCACCGAGTCCATTCGCCTCCAAGGCCGGATTTTCCCCAAGTTCTACCGGAATGATGCGCGAGGTGAACTCAACTCGCATGCCCCCGGCTCTCGCACGCTCGCACGGTCTGCATCTGCGGGAAGGAGAGGCACTCGTAGCTGCCTCGACGGAAGCGAGAGGTTCGAACAGCGCCAAAGTTCTCGAGAGCCACACAGCGTTACGGTCGAGCGCGACACGCGAAGTAGTCATGAGGCTCGTGATTATGGACGCGAGCCAACCTGTGCTCGCGAGTACCCCCGCCCTGCAGCGGAGTCCGGAGAGGAGTGCGGACATCCGGTCAACGTTAATACCAAGTGATCCAGGACCGGCCTTCGAGCCACCCACGCGCCTAGCGTCTGTGTTCAAGGCAGTAGCTGAGGCCGCAGTTAACGGGGCTGGGTCGGAGGAGCAGCCCGCCGAGGAAGAAGCTTCTGTATTTTATCACGAAGGTGCTGATTCGTTGTCCCTCCATGCGCTACGGGACCAACTAGCGATGCTGCCAGATTTCGACAAAGAGCCTCCGCCGGCGAATATGGACGACGCGAATGCCGGCGAACCCGACGAAAACACGTTAGAGGAACTCGACAAGCTCCGCAACATATTGCGTAAGCATCAGCCGGCGTTCATGAGCTCTGGCAATGCGCTACCTCCACCGGCCCGAGGAGTGATATGCGACATCGAAGTCCCGGATGGCGTGAAGCCGATTGCGCAACGACCACGACCGATTAAGTCTCACTTGCTCCCAAAGGTTTACGAGCTGTTGAAAGGGCTGTTGGAATGCGGTATTATCGAGTACTCGGACTCGGAGTGGGCGAGCCCGATAGTAATCGTCATGAAGAAGAATGGCCAAGATATCCGACTTTGCATTGACTACCGCCTGGTGAATCAACTGATCAAGCTTATGAGGTATCCTCTCCCTCTAATCGACCAGTTGCTGGATGGCTTCGAATCTGTAATGTGGTTCCTAAGTTTGGACATGGCCAGTGGATTCTGGGCCGTGCTGATGACTCTGCGAGCGAAACGCATCAGTGCATTTATCTGCCCGTTGGGCCACTTCCAGTGGGTGCGTATGCCTTTTGGCTTGAAGAATGTGCCACTCATATATCAACAAGTCATCGATAATTGCCTCTGGGGATTCGTCCGACTACCTCCACGCCTTGAGGCCGAAGTCGACCCCGATGTTCTCGAAGGGGTGGGATTGTCTCCCGGTCCTCCCTCCGGAGATCACAACCGAGACATCGGAGTCAACGCCGGCGAACCTGACCAAGGCGATCCGACTACTGGAGCTGACGACGAGACATTTTTCAGAAGAACCTCCCGGCCCCGCGTTGCATGGGCCCGGTTCTAGGTCGAAGCTCATACATCGATGACATCGCGGCGGGTACCAAGTCGTGGGACGAGCTCTGCGAACTGGTCGACAAGCTACTATACCGGATCCGTTACTGGGGACTATCGGTGAGTCTCCCGAAGAGCTCGTTTGGCAAACGCTCAATCGAATACCTGTCCCACGGAATAAGCCGGGACGGACTCCGAGCTCTACCAAAGATCGCCAAAGGCATCGACCGACTCCAGTTTCCAACCACGCTAAAAGGGGTACAGTCCTTCCTCGGCAGCTTGAATTACTATCACAAGTTCATAGAAGACTATTCGGTAATTGCGTCCGCACTGTACGAGCTGACAGACGAACAGATCAAAGCAGGCCGGGACTTAAACCGAGCGAAGCAAGCGTTCGACCTATTGAAGACCAAGATTCAGTCACCACCGGTCCTTCGACATCCGGACCGGACGAAGCCGTTCTCGGTGATTCTTCATGCTACCCGTGGGCAGTAAGCGCAGTGCTGGCCCAGGAGCACGAAGGTAAGCTGTAGCCAGTTCGTTTCACCGGCCGCACTCTACACGATGGCGAACTCCGGTACCACGAATCTGAAAAGGAGGTCTTAGCCCTGCGGCGTGTTTTGACCACGTTCTACACGCTAATTTCGGGTTCCGAGTTGATCGTGTACACTAGGTTTTCGGTGCTGAAGTGGCTGATGACGTCAAAAAGCCTCGGTGATCGGCTGCTCAAGTGGGCAACCTTCCTCTCGCCATGGACGTTCGAGGTCAGAAAAATCGACAAGGACGAGGACGCACTGGCGTCACTGTTCGCCGCCGGCATCACACCGCGCGAAAAACTGGATGAGATTGCGAACGAACTCGCTCCGTCCAAGTCTAGGAAGATTAAGCCGCCCGTCATCAGCCTGGAGATGCTATCCGCCGAGTACTCCGGTTTCGTACTCAGTTTTGACGGCGCCGCCAAATGGAAGACTGGTGTCGGCAGCGCCGGGTTCGTGTTGTGGAAATTGCCGGCATGGACTCCGGTCCACGCGGAAGCGGCTTACCTAGAAGGAGTCTCAGTCAACGAGGCGGAGTACCATGGCATGCTGAATGGATTGCGGCACGTGCTGGCCATATTCGGCACGATCGATATAGTAGTAGCCGGGGATTCGAGACTCGTGATCGAACAGTGTCAAGGCACGATGAACTGCAATACGTCCCGACTCCAGCTGCTCCTTAACCAGTTCGAAGAACTGAAGTCCCGGCTCAGAAGTGTGCGCATGGTCCACGTTGCTCGCGACTTCAATGCAGCGGCTGACTACATGACCAGCAAGGCCCTCCAGTCCAGCTCGCCAGTCGTGATAGAAGACCGTGAGGAGTTGCAGCGGATCGGCCAGCTGAATCGTCTCCCGTCTAGGATCGTCGCCACGCCAACGCAGGAAGAATCACCAGAGGTAAGTCTACCACAGGGCACGGGTGAAGAATCAGAAGCGCACCCCGGGTCCGACGAAGAAGAGACCCGGGGCGAGTCACCCCGCAGTCCGGATGAAGGACGCAAGGAAAGTTTGGTTTATGTTACCCGACGTCGGTATGAGCACCGTCGGCCGGATCCGGCTCCAGAAGAACAACTAACCCCGCGAAAGACCTCCGGAGCACAGGCCACCACCTCAAGATCGAGATCACAGCCGCACGATGAAGTCGAAGAGCGATGGGCGCGCATTCGAGCGCACCAACGGGGCGACCGAGAACTGGGCCAACTAATTGATTTCTTGTCAGGAAACCTAGACGCGCTCACAGCAGAGGAAGCCCAAGCTGCCGCGAAACAAGCTGATTCGTTCGAAGTCGACGAAGCCGGGATTCTCCGATACTCCGGGACTAAGTCGGCGGCCAGACAAAGGGGCGACACTCTGAGGCTGGTAGTTCCCCCAGACATGAGACGCGACGTGCTCCACCTACATCACGACGACATCCAAGGTGGTCACCAAGGAGTAACGCGAACGTTCGAACGAATCAAAGCCGAATACTATTGGCGGGGCCTGTACCGAGATGTCGAGCAACATGTGCGCGAGTGCGTCGACTGTTCCACGTCGAAAGGCACCGCACCCAATCCGGGCCCCTCGCCAGGCAATGTAATGCCAGAGTACCCCATGCAGATCATATCCATGGACTTTGTGATACCGCTACCGGAGTCTCGTCAAGGCAATACGGCTCTGCTCCTGTTCCAAGATATGTTCTCGGGCTACATAATGAGTAAAGCGATGCGAGGGACCACCGCCCAAGATGTTGCCGAAGCTTATGAAGAAGTAGTGTTCAGACGCTTTGGTGCAAGTTCGGAGATCCGGCATGATCGTGACCCACGTTTCATGAGCGAGGTGTTCGGCCATTTCACGCGAATGATGGGTAGCCAACAACGAGCGACGCTGGCGTACCGGCCGCAGGCCAACGGGCAACAAGAGCGGTCAGTACAGACAGTTGTCCGGAGTATTCGATCATATATCGAGGAGCCGGCGCAGGAAGACTGGGAAGACTTAGCCGGCCGTCTCTTGTTCACCCTCAACACGTCCATGGACGCGACTCGCCGGGAGACTCCGTTCTTCTTAATGCATGGTTGGGATGCTAAGGCCACAATGGCTGCGATGTTATCGCCGAAGCCGGCTCGTAGGACGGATAGACTACGCGCCTACACCTGGAGGCTCCAAGTTCAGCGCGAATATCAGCACGCGCGAGGAGAAGCCCGGCGTTTGCAAGAAAGAGCAAAACGCGCTCGCGCCGAAGAACGGACTCAGGCGTGGGCCGACCTTGCAGACAGATTCAAGTCGGGATTCGAAGTTGGAGACGCAGTCTGGCTCTATATCGCTCAGGTAAGACCCGGCCTCACTAGGAAACTTGCTCACAAATGGCACGGCCCGTTCCGGATTGTCGAAAAGAACCAGGAGTTCATGTGCAAGTTAGAAGTCCAAGGCTCACCGTATCGAGTGTTCCCGTGGGTTCACGTCGGTAGGCTCAAGCCGAGGTTGCTTTCCCCAGAACGCCCGACTAGCTCCCCCACGAACGTCCCGGAAGAAGCCGATTTCGACGCAGCCCTCCTCCCAGAAGACAGCTGGGAGCCGGATCGCGGGTTCAATGAGTACGAAGTCGAGGCTCTACTAGATGTCTGGTGGAGTCGGGTCCGTAACGCGAGACGTGGAAGAGAGTATCTGGTCAAGTGGACCGGATATGAAGAGCCGACATGGGAACCGGTGCACCGCCTGAATTGCGGGCGGCTGTTATACGAGTTCGACCGCAGCGCCCGAGGCAGGGCGCGCTTCGCCGCGATGCAAGTGGACGAAGGCAGTGACGAGAGCTAGATACCCGGCGAAAAGGGGCTGCGGCGCCCCTCAAATCGCGAGATGGCTTCGCCCAGCCAGCCGCGATAGCCAGCATGAAGTCCAACTTGACCCGGGAGCAGCCGACTGGTAAGAGCTGTTCAATGCAGTCGTATCGCTCCCCAAGGTGGGTTGATGCCAGCCAGTAGGCCGGCCGTCTGGTCGTAAGGGCCGGACGCCGCTCTAGCTGATGAAAAGAGCGAGTATGTATGTTTGCATATGTAGGAAAAAAACAAGAAGACCAAAGGGAAGGCATGTATTAAGGGGCGACTGACTTACTGATCTGCCGCTATGTTGATCAACGAAGAGGAGTGCAAAACGACTAAATCATAGGAGAATCACCGGACAAGTCGATGGCGGACGGCGCGGGCGAAGCTTGACTTGAAGAGGCCGGCGAAAGATCCACGACACCCTGAGCAGAAGCGGGAACCCCAGGTGGATTAGAAGAACTCGACCCCGCCTGGCTCGCTAGTGGCCACTCGCCCAAGATCTCTCGAAAGATCGCATCGTTCATCGACGCGCCGGACGTTGAATCGTTCAACTTGTACCATTCGGCAATCTTCTGCGTCCGCCCCACCCAGTCCGCCAGAAGCCGTTGATCGTATGAAGCTTTGTAGAAGTCTGGGCCCGGTGTGCCGAGGGAGCGGACTCCATCTTCACTACGGGGATAATCGGGTGACAACCAGTTGTCCGGCACCGACCACGCGACCCCGAGGTAATGATGATAACGGAACGCCATCTGAGCACGAACCTTCAGCGATTCGATGCAGCGGTCTTCGCGGCCGGCGTAAAAGGATCGGATCGGCTCCTCCTCGTCGATGGCTCCAAGTTGCTGACGTAGAATGCGGCTGCGGTCCGCGCCAGGCTCAACAGATTGAAGACGGGTCATGTCGGGGACCCAAGTGCAGTGGAGCGCGGGCCTGAACCAAAAGGCGGGTTCACAGACGAGCAAGTCGTCGAACGCCCGAGGCCAGCTCTTCGGACGAGCGGCCCACAGACACAACCAAGCAACCCTGAAGAACTTCGACAGCATGTCGCGGCGCTTGAGGGGGACTGTCCAGCTTGCGACCTGATCAACTATCTTCGTACCCGTGTGAAACCAATGAAGGTGCTCCCAGAACGCTTGCTGGAACCGATAGCCGAAAAGTAGGAGCACGACCAGCCACTCCTGGCTGTCCCCCTTGAGGGTAGTCGGGTCGAAAGTCCAGATCTGCGTCACCCGGTATTTGTAGACTTCTTCCCACAGTTCGAGATCCATCAGCTCTTGATAAATATCGGCCCCACATTCGGCGCCATAAGATCGCACGACGCCGCTGGACGCCGACTTGGACACGACAAGAGTGGAGAAGAACGGCGACGACGGAAGACCCTTGTCTCGAGGCACAGCCATGTTCTCCCGCTGCATCGGGACCCCGTTCAACTTGGCTCGGAGGAGCGCTCCAGACAGCGCAGACACCCCTGTACGGAATACGGGGGCCCAGTTGAGCACCCGGTTGGTCCCCATCACGGTTCCTTTTGGGAAGTGCAGCGTAGACCAGACGAGCTTGAACTCTACTTCGGCCAAGTCGGAGCTCAAGGGCGGGATGCCGCGTCTGGCGTGAGCGAGCACGGGAAGTTCGGCCTTGTACGCCGGAGTGTGGCGCATCCACTCCATTCGCTTGTCTGGTGTGGTGAGTGTCGTAGGCACCGCCGGCATCCGCGATGCGATCACATCTGGATGAAGCCTTGGCATGTCACTTCCAAGCGTGGTGAGCTCGGGCTCAGTGGGAAAGGTCACTTCGAGGGCCCCATTCTCAGCGTCAGAAAACTTCATCGGAGGAGGCGCCTTCTTCTTCTTCCTCACCGGCTTCGGCTTCGCGCCACTCGGCGCCGCGACAGTCGCCACGGGAGAAGCGCCAGCCGCGCTAGACGTCGTGGAAATCGGCTGTGGAGCCGGAGTCGGAGGCCCGCTGTGTGGTCGCTTCGTCTGTCTATTGGCCGAAGGAGAGAGCGGCGAAGGGGCCGGCCTTTTCAAATCACCCTCCGCACTTGCTGCCTCCTCCTTCTCTTCTCGCTCGTCCTCACTGCCGTTGTCGGATGAAGATGTGGGGGGCGCCTCCCTGGTTGAACTCGATATCTGAGTTTCCAGTTCCGAATTCCGGCTGTTCATCTTCGTCATCCCCGTCGTCCTCCCCATCACTGTCGCCATCGTCACCACCACCACGGGGCCGCATTACTATGCGCCCGTGGTGCACCGTAGGCGAAGTGCTCGCGCCCGGCGGCGGCGGAGTGATCGACCCCGGTTGGGAACTCGTGCTTCGAGCTGGACAACTGGAAGAACCAGAAGAAGCAGAATCCGCCGGCGACGCGCCCGACGAACCTGCCGGAGGAGAAGAAGGTGGTGTCGGTTTTCGAGGCGAACCTGAAGGAACGGAGGACGGTCGTTGCGTCTTGGAGGATATTGTATCCGGCGTTGAGGTCGAGAGTGCCGCCAAGCTGGAGATCGCCGGCCCCGAAGCGAGAGCCCCCGCCAAAATCGCTGTTGCTGGCTGGTTCGCGCCGCTGGAGGCCACTAATGCTGCTAGAGAAGGCGGCAGAGGTGGCGGCATGATGTACAAGGCTGGATCGAGAGGAGGAACGCAGTAGCCCGGGTAGGGTACGACCACGCAGTTCACGTTGCATAAGCCTGTCGTGTCTCCACGCCGACAGGCTTCCAGCACGTAGAGCAGAACATCGGGATCGCAACCCCGGAATGAAGCAGAACGCAGAAAGAAACCAGCCACTTCCGTCGGTGAGCCCAGGGACGACGCCAACCGTGAGGCCAAGGCCGCCACGTTGGTCAGAGCTTCATCCCGCTGGCGCACCGCCTGGTCCCGCTCCTGAGTCAAGGTGTCTCGCTGCGCTATGAGCCTCGTCGCCGCCCGGACGGCCCGCTCTCGCTCGTTACGCCAGCGATCGACGTCTTGTCGCGAATATTCCGGAGCTGGTGGGTGACGAGCGCGCTCATCAGCCAAGACCAGCGCGCGGGCAAGATATCGGATCCACTCGCCAGCCGTAGTCAGCGCCGTCACCGTGTGTCGTACCCGCTCCAGCAGATTCGTAGCGCCGTATTCCGCCGAGAGCCCGAGGGCGGCCGAATTCGCAGCCACTAACGCCTGCATCATCTCCTGCTGCGACATGGGTACGTCGGGGGCCGGTGGAGTGCCAAGAAGAGTGTACGACAGAGGCTGGCCGGCCGGGAGCAGCACCTCAACAGCAGCTACGGAATCCTCAGAAGCTCCCGCCGAGCCGCTCGCCTGGAGCCCAGCGGCCAAGTCCGCGTTAGCCTGTCGCGTTGCAGCAGCGTCGAGCGAAGAGCCGGGAGGTAGCTGCGCCAACTGATGAACAATCGCCGGGAGGGGCGGCATGGCGGAGGTATCAGCAGATGCACGAGATCCAGACGCGGGCGCGGGGGCTGCGGAACCAGACGCCGCCGAATCGGGCGCTGACGAGTGATCCGAGGCGGGCGCTTGACTCGTAGTCGGGCGCGCGCCTGCTGAAGAAGACTTGCCGGGGTCGGACATGCTACGTGGGCGCGCGGCGGGCGAACTGGAAGTGAGCATCGTGAAGGAGATCGGCCGCGCTGTGGCAGGCAAGAGAGACCCGTTAACCCAACGAGATCGATTGAAGTGACAGGCACTCACCGCACCCCGCTTCGCGTGTCCGAAAGGCCCTGTCAAAGGGGCGGATGTGATGAAGCGACCCGGCGCCGTGGGCGACGGGGAGCATGCGAGGCGCCGCCGAGCGACTTAGGCAGTTTCAGGTAGTTGATTAAAGAGATTAGTCTCGGTCCGGATTGATATGCCGGACCGGTCCGGTTCACTTGAACCGGTCCGGATTCTCGGCGCCAGGTCCGGCTTTCGGACTTAGTGACGTGTCACAGTGATCTGAACCTTGTGACATTACCCATGTCACTATCGCGGATCATTCGCAAGGTAGTCTGTGACATTATCCATGTCACTATCGCGGGTCATTCGCAAGGTAGTCAGTCTAGAGCCAGTCTAGGACCCGGTTAAGTACGAGGGGCGACTTGCCTCACGTCCTACAATAATGGACTTTGGATTCTGCGGTCAAGTGCTCAAGTCGCTCGCCCTCCAAGCCAAGAAACCGGACCCCCTTCGGCATCCCAGACCCAGCAAGGTACGCTTGCTCGTGTTAGGCCTGCGCGTAGTGGATTTGGCTCTGGCTCGGGTGTGCATTGGTGTGTTGAGTGCTTGATTGTGTGAGTCCGGAGCAAAACTCCCGAGACTTTGTCTAAAGGGACTTGGTCAACTCCAAGGCCCCAAAGACACTCCATATTAGTGTGGCTTGCTACATACGCAGGCTTTTGAACCCAATTCATCACAGGTCCCACTCGACTTCGCGAAAGCTTATGATACTTTGGACCGGCGGTTTCTAAGGCTGGCACTCACGCGACATGGGTTCTCTCCTCAGCTCATCCAGGCCGTCCACGCTATGCATCTTGGCACAACTGCGTCGTACCTGGCAGACTCTGACGTGTCTGCTGATATCGCCATCACGACTGGGATCCGGCAGGGCTGCCCACTAGCCCCTACGCTGTTTGTTCTGGCTGTTGACACCCTCTACGAACTCGTTCTGAGCTCGCCGCGATTGCCAGGTCTCAAGCTAGCTGACGGTGCCCACGTGTCCATTGTGCGCAGCCATAAAAGAATGGCTCGCGTCAGAAGGGTTAGGCAACGACCTTGATTTGGTTTCAGTATATTATACTGGAACTAAGTTACTACGATTTGTCCTGGAAGGATTATGCACTGGGTGGTGTAAAAGCATCCCGAGAGTAATGGGTGATGCTGACCCGGCTGCAACACATTGGTGATGACGTAGTGACTATGCATACTGTATTCAAGAGATTGTAGGAGGGCTTACATATTAGTTGACATAGCTAACTTTGGATACTGAAAGTAAGGTCTAGGACAGACGACATCTAGGCACAGAGCACCCTAGAGGCCCACACAGAGGATAGGAAAACAAACTCTAACATCAATCTCACTTCTCAACTTGCTCTCAAGTCAACTAGCCTCAACTAGCCTCGACTAGCCTCGTCCAAGACCAAGCCAACCACCCAGCCAGCCAGCCCGCGTACTTGTCACCAGGAGCCCAGTACCCCACTTCTGTGACATAGTAGCGCTCGTCGGTCAAGTCCTCTGCCAAGACTGGTGATCAAGTCTCGCAGTTTTTCGCTGGCTCAAGGATATGTGGGTGCGAACCTGCAGTGTCAAGACCAAGTTCAAGTGGTGTGGTAGTCCCTGTCCCGTGAGTCTGAGTGCTCCTGCGTACCGTAAATCCTCTTCACCTGAGTTGAGGACAGATTCGGGCGTATCAGCAGTGCTCTTACTCGGTCTGCCTGAGCTAGAAGTTGGCGTAAGTGGAACCTGTATTGGTTTCCGCCCGGCTCTGTGTAGTACCAACCTTCGTTGGATGACCCGAACATCTGCGAAAGGGAAGGCTCGTCGTGTGAGACGTGCCAACAACTACAAGTCCCTCAACCTCGGTGATCCATCGCGACCCGTGGTGCTAGAGACGTGCGTACCTCGCCGCATCGACGTTACGGATAACTTTCTCGTTGAGGGGGATCCGAACGCGGCTGAGAAGTACTTTCACTGCAAGCACGATCTAGTAGAAGCCGTCAAGAAGGCGAAGCGCGTCACCAAAGCGTTCGTCAAGCTCGGTGCGGCTCTCGCCACGGACGAACTTCAGAAGGACCACGAGAAGAAGCTCGAAGCCGTTTTCAACTTCCTGAAAAAGGCCGAAGACTTCGCGACAGTACGTCTAGACGAGATCTTTGTTTCTAAACCGAATCGTCAGTAGAATCTTCTAAGTTTCGGTTCAACTTGATTGCTTTTGGATTGCGAAAGCATCGTCTTCGTAATCCATCGGTGACATCGTATACGCTGAGAAGTCCGACTTATGTCTAGTCGTCGTGCTAGAGAAGTCGAGCGTGAGTCACCAAATCTACGTCCACGTCGTCAAAGCAGATCGAACGATCCTGAAGAAGTTGAACGTGCTCGTTCAGCGTCAAGAACCCGTTCAACTCAAGCAGAGCCAATGCAGCATCAAGAAGCTCAAGGTCAGGGAGGAGAAGTCCCACAGGCTCCGCAAGCTGCTCCAGCCAATCAAGGGAACTTTGCCGGAGGGCAAGTTCCAGGGGAAGTGTTCCAGCAGTTCATGATGTTCATGCAGCAGCAGAACCAGCAGTCCCAGGCGCAGCTGCAGGCGTTCATGCAGATGACGAATAACCAGTTCAACCAGATGCTCAACCTTCATGGGTCTACGCGTCGTCGAGATCCGCCGATGTATGAAGGAAAGGTCAACGAAGACATAGAGTTGTGGATCTTCAACACGGAAGACTACTACTCGAACAAGCGTGCTGTGATGCATGCTGAGACCTCAGACTTTGTTGAAGAAGTCACTGGCAATCTGGGAAAGTCGGTTCAGAACTGGGCTCCGACGATCTTCGCAGTAGAGTGTGCTGCTGCGGGGATTCCCAAGACGTGGGAATTGTTCAAGGCTAAGTTGCGTCAGCGCTATAAGCCATTGGACTTTGAGTACAACCTTCGTGAGCGAATGTTTGAACTCAAGCAAACTGGATCGATCCATGAATATGTGGCAAAGTTTCAGGACTTGCATTCGCAGTCTGAACTTCCCATCGCGGATCTTGATCAGCGTTTCTATTTCCAACACGGCCTTGGTGCTGAGACTTCCGCAGAGATCAAGGAAGAAAGTCCTAAGACGTTGGATGATACGATCAAGATCGCCACAAATTTCGAGTTTGCGCATTATTCTGGGAAACCGCCGAAGCAGAATGGTCAGAAGAACTCATCGAAGTTGAACCACGACTCTGCAGGCACTGCTACCAAGTCGAAGAAAGGTAACAAGTGGAAGAAGAAAGGACACGACTCTCAGAGGAACAACGATGACTGGAAGAAGGAAGCCACTTGCCATGCGTGCAAGAAGAAGGGGCATATCTCTCCGGATTGTCCTCTGAACAAGGAGTCAAATCACTACATTAGTGGTAACTTGTACGCGATTCTCGAAGTCCAAGCTCTTGCTTTCAAGGAGCCTAAGTGGAAGAAGAATGTGTCCATCTTCGTCGACAACGGTTGCAGCATGAATGGTGTCTCAGAAGATCTGGTGGAAGTGTTGAACTTGCAAGAAACGGTCGAAGACTTGATGGAAGTCAAGCTCGGTTATGAGCAGACCGTATACCGCCATCGTCGAATGGTGGAGATGTCTCTTGAAGTTCCCGGTTTCCCCACGATCACGTCTAAGTTTCAGGTGATGCCTATCCCTGAAGGCAATGACATTTTGCTTGGTATGCGATGGCTTCGTGAACAGAATCCCGACATCGATTGGGCTGAGCTAAAGCTTACGCCACGTACTGGTGTACAGCCTGAAGAGCCTCTTGTTCTACGTACGCCTGCGGCGCGTCCCGCTCGCTTTGTCGCCAATCGCCGTCGTGCTAGACAAAGTCATAATCGTGAGATCTTCAACTACTATCGTCAACATGGACATGATAGTGAGTTGGGTCATACCAAGTTCATCTCCATGAAGAAACTTGCCAAAGAGCTGCGCAAGGGAGATGTCGAGTGTGTGTTTATGATTAATCCACACGACTCGGAGAAAGCTGCTAGGTATCGGCAGCAAGGATGGGAAGCTTTGAAGGACAACCCAGCTTTTGATGTGCTATGGAAGCGTCGTGACACTGTGTTTCGAACGGAGCTACCGAACACTGTGCCACCTGTCCGTGAAGGTATTGAACATGTCATCGAACTCAAGCCTGGTACAAAGCCCATCTCAGTTCCTCAGTGGCGACAAAGCCCTGAGCAACGTAAGGTGATCCAAGAATTGACCAAGGAAATGGTCAAGGCAGGTATCGTTCGTCCTAGTAACTCGCCTTTCTCGGCACCGACTTTCTGTGTGAAGAAAGCTGTTGGATGGCGAATAGTCCATGACTTTCGTCTGTTGAACAACAACACGATCTTGCCAGCAATTCCTATGCCGCGCAAAGAAGACACCTTTGACGCAATGTCAGGAAGCTATTGGTTTTCATGCATGGATTTGCTTTGGGGTTACTATCAAGTGAAGCTCAGAGAACAAGATATACCGTTTACAGCGTTTTCAACGCCTGATGGCTTGTTCGAGTATCTTGTAACTCCCATGGGACTTAGTGGAAGTCCTGGCACTTTCAATCGACTTCTTCAAAGAGTATTCAGCGACATGCGCGATGTGATGCGTATCTACTTTGACGATATCTACGTCTTCACGAGAAGCACGGACATCAATGAGCATCTCGAGGCGTTGGATCGAGTACTTCGAAGATGTGAAGAGCAACAGTTATACATCAAGCTGTCGAAGTGTCAGTTCTGTGTTCCGGAAATTCCTTGTCTTGGAGATTTCGTTGGAAGGAATGGCGTTCGCATGGATCCTGATAAGATCAAGGTTATCAAGGATTGGCCAGTTCCGAAGACAAAGAAGCAGATGGAGAGTTTTCTCGGTACAACAGTGTACGTTTCTCGTTTCTGCACGGACTTTGCTCAGTTCGCGGGTCCGCTCCATGAGTGTATCAAGGGAAAGAGATCAAGTGAGTCCATCGAGCTCAATGATCATCAACTGGCATGCTTCGAACAACTCAAGCTTCGCTTATCGTCACCGCCTGTTTTGAAACTTCCGGACTTCACGAAACCTTTTGGCATTCGTATGGATGCATCCAATTTCGCAATTGGGGGAGTCTTGTTTCAAAAGGAGGGAGAGTTGGAGTATCCAATCGCATACACTGGTCGAAAACTGAAGTCGGCTGAACTCAATTATCCAATTCGTGAACAAGAACTTCTCGCAATCATGCATGCCTTGAAAGTTTGGCGCGTGTATTTGCTCGATCGTCCATTTGTTGTGGAGACTGATCACAAGAGCATTGAGACTATTCTCACGCAGAAGACCACGAACAGAAGAATTGCCCGTTGGTTCAACGAACTTGCTGAGTTTCAACCTCAGTTCAAGTGGATTCCAGGACATACGAATGACGTTGCAGACGCCTTGTCCAGGAACCCGGACTTTGAGCATAAAGCCGCTCAAGTCAGTTTAGATGATCTTCTGAAAGCAGCATCTAATAGAGAGATTGTTGCGACCATCGAGCCAAGTCCAGTTGCTGTCGAAGAGGTGACAAGGAAACTGTACAAGTCGGATCAGAAGACACGAGAAATCTTGACGAAGATTTCTGATGGTTCAACCGTGTTAAAGTATAGCGTAGTTGACGGACTCCTTTACTATCAGACACAAGAAGATGAAGAACCTCGACTCGTGATCCCCGACAATGAAGATCTGAAGAATCGTGTGATTTATGAAAACCACGATGTTGTGACTGCAGGACACCCAGGATACTTCAAGACGTATCTAGCAGTCCAGAAGAAGTACTATTGGCCTCGTATGACCAAGTACATTCAGCGCTATGTGAACACTTGTGAAATGTGTCAGCGCATTAAGGTGAGGCAGATGAAGCCTCCAGGTCTACTCAATCCGCTTAGTATTCCATCGGGAAGATGGGTTGAGATCTCCATGGATTTCTTGGTAGCGTTGCCAGAAACTGGAGATGGGCATGATGCTATTATGGTCATAGTTGATCGTTTGACCAAGCGTGCGAAGTTCATCGTAACCCGCACAACCGCCACGGCAGAAGATACTGCTGATCTCTTCATGAAGCATTATGTGAAGGATCATGGCTTGCCCAAGACAATAGTTTCGGATCGTGACTCGAAGTTCACGTCGAAATTTTGGTCCTCAGTGACATCGATCCTGAAGACTACTCACAACCTTTCCTCAGCGTTTAGACCGCAGACAGACGGACAGACAGAACGCACGAATCGTTTCATCGAAGACTATCTCAGAGGTGTTGTGAACCCGATCCAGAATGATTGGGATTATTTTTGCATCTAGCGGAATTCGCCTACAACCGCAGAGTGCATTCGTCGATCGGCATGTGTCCATTTGAAGCTGATCTAGGCTATGTTCCATACATGGCAGACGATATTGCTGCAGACCCAGGATTCAAAAAGTTGGATAAGGCTGCGCAGACATTCTTGCTTCGACAAGAAGTGTTTTTGAAGAAGGCAAAAGATGCAATTAGTGAAGCACAAGAGCGTATGAAGTCGTATTATGACAAGAATCGCCTGCATCAAGAGTTTGAAGTTGGTCAACTCGTGCTACTCGACGGCAAGAATCTTGATATTCGCCACAAAGGCTTCGCATCGACAAGCAAATTGGCACCAAGATTTATCGGACCCTACCCCATCGTGAAGAAAGTCCATCAAGATTCGTATGAACTTGCCATGTCGAAGGATCTTCGTATCCATCCCGTTTTCCACACATCTTTGCTCAAGCCGTATATGAAGGATAACAAACGCAAACAGCAGACTACGAAGGTTTTGCTTGCGAACGGCATTACTGAAGGACAACTCATCGAAGCTGTCATTGGGCATCGGAAGATTCGTGGAAGAGACCAGTACAAGATACACTGGCTCGGAGAATCAAGACGTCAAGCCACATGGGAACCCGTTGAAAACCTGAAGCAGATTCCAAGTCTCATCGAAGCATACTGGAAGTCTGTGCAGGGGGGCCTTCTCTCGAAGGGAGGTCATGTGACGCAGCCATAAAAGAATGGCTCGCGTCAGAAGGGTTAGGCAACGACCTTGATTTGGTTTCAGTATATTATACTGGAACTAAGTTACTACGATTTGTCCTGGAAGGATTATGCACTGGGTGGTGTAAAAGCATCCCGAGAGTAATGGGTGATGCTGACCCGGCTGCAACACATTGGTGATGACGTAGTGACTATGCATACTGTATTCAAGAGATTGTAGGAGGGCTTACATATTAGTTGACATAGCTAACTTTGGATACTGAAAGTAAGGTCTAGGACAGACGACATCTAGGCACAGAGCACCCTAGAGGCCCACACAGAGGATAGGAAAACAAACTCTAACATCAATCTCACTTCTCAACTTGCTCTCAAGTCAACTAGCCTCAACTAGCCTCGACTAGCCTCGTCCAAGACCAAGCCAACCACCCAGCCAGCCAGCCCGCGTACTTGCCACCAGGAGCCCAGTACCCCACTTCTGTGACAGCTTTGCGGATGACACCACGGTCTATCTACGGTCGCCTGAGGAAACTTGCGCTCTACACGACCTCCTCCAGCGCTTTGCATCCGTCTCTGGTCTCCATGCGAACGTCAAGAAAAGCGTCGCGGTCTGTCTCGACCCAGACCACGTTCCCAGAGCCACACGACTTTCGGTCTTCCCGGTCGCGTCAGCCTCTCAGCTTAATCGGTATTTAGGCGGGCAAATCTCTACCCTTCCCAACCTCGACGCCATCTGGGACCTGACGCTACAGCAGCTCCAGGCAAAGCTCCATCTCGCCTCGATCAAGACGACGGACCTGCCGCAGCGCGTGCAAGTCTGCCAAGCTGTGATACTCCCGAAGATCCTGTTCGTTGCCCGGCACAGCTGGCCCACCGCCAAACAAGTGCACAAGCTTCAGCTGCTCGTGGATAACTACGCGTGGGGAGGCAGCTTATCAGTCCGCACGCGCGCCCGCCGCGCGTGGGTCAGTCGGAATGTCGCCCACGCACCGCGTGCAACGGGTGGTCTCCAGATTCCTTCCGTCCGAGATGAACTTCTCCTCCTCGCGGCCACTACACTTCAACGCTGGGCGTCCGCCTCCAGTACTCTAGCTGCGGCGGTAGGACGCTTATTAGCCGCGGCAGCAATCAAGGGCACCGAGTCGACGATCTCGCCGGGACGTGGCCCGGTCACGCCTCCGCGGCTCTGTGCCACCTTAGCCATGTCAGGGCTCACTGTGCTCCGAGCAGCGTCCTGCAGGCAACGCTCGCCAGATGAGATGGCTGCGCTAACCCAGGTTGTCCATAAGGCCGGGCGTGCGAAGCTCCAGGATGGCACCTGGGTCGACGGCTGGTACCAACGGAACTATTCGGATATTCTTCTCCAACTTAAGGCTATCCGGGCAATCCAGAAATCGGCATTTGGGGGCCTCAACATCGCGAGCCTCCTTGCCTCTCCGATCCTTGGTGGTGATCTCCTGCTCAACACCACCGGCTCCCCTCTCCGGGCTAGTCTCCGCTTCCGTCATCGTGGAGTACCTTTTCCTGATCCCAGTGCTCGCAACTTCCGCGTTCTGTGTGACCTCCTCGTGATTTGTTACCCAGAGCTCCTCTTCTCGCCAGCACATCCGGACGAGCTGGTTGAACGTGGCCGCACCCCAGATCGCTGGAGGCTACTCCCTCATCCAGACGATATCCGCCTTCAGCGTGCCGTTGGTGGAGGCCCCTTCACGGACCTTGGTCCGGTTAAAACACTTCGTCATGCGGAAACTCTAGCGAGGCTCGCATGTGGGCGACGGCGACTCCAGTTCCTGCCACACCCCCTTCTCTCCCCTGTCATGCCTCTGTGGGGTTCCGCCACCAGAGTGTCAAGACGTGATCTCCGAGGGCTTCTCCGAATGGCTCGTAATGACGAGGTAGACAAGGAACTTGCAGCCCTCAGCGACGCTGCCCACGCGGCATCTTCCGACTTTGGCACTGCCCTCGATGAGGTCGACTGGCCGGAACTCTACTCCCTCGAGCACACAACCAGCCGACAACGCCTCACCTTCTTCCAAGTTAAGGCGAACCGGTTATCAGGTTGGGACTGGACACCGGGGATGCCCTTACTGCCCGCTTCTTGGGTCCGCTGGTGGTAGCACATTCCACATTGTGTGGCAGTGCCCAGCCGCACAGCATATCTGGACCCAGGTCCGTTCATGGTGGGCGGGTCTGGGCATCTGGCACACCCAAGGCCCAGCGACTACCCGGCTCTTCCTCCACGCCATCTTCAGCTTGCAACTGTCGCACTTGCCACTCAAAACCTGGGAACTTCTCTCACCTCCCCGGTGTCAACCTCATGCCGACGACTCTGCAGTGGATTTGTTCCCAGTGATGACGGTGGCTTGGCGACAAATTGTGCTGGAGACTCTCGTGCTTCTTAAAGTCTGGCGTTCTCGGCGTGCTGACGACGACCGCCTATGGTCTTTTGCCCAAGCAGCTGTGCTACACGAAGCGGCGTGCCCAGGTTTCCCGGACTCGCCTCGCCGCTGATCACTGCACCCCAAAGTGCCACCTCGTTGTCATAGACGAGCTTCGACTCCGTTTTAAGTCCGAGAACCCCGTGCCATCGAGCCCGGCGGCACACCTACTGCCTCCCATGACAACGATGCATCTGCTTCTGTTTGCTGGCGACACTCATCGCACCCCCGGCCCCGGAGGAGCCGGAGCTGTGCTGGTACGCTACACCCCAGCGTCAGGGGAAGCCTCCGTCATCTGGAGCTCAGCGATCTGTCTTGACTCGTGCTCCATGACGCCCAACCAAGCTGCCTTCCGGGGACTCCTTGCTGGCCTACAGGCTGCCCTATCGCACCGCCTCGACCAAGTTGTAGTCGGCGGCTCCAACGGCGTCATCCTACGCCTTTTACGTACGCGCCACCCTCCGCGTCGCCCTCACCTGCGTCGTCTGTACGACCAAGCACGCGTCCACGCCGATCGCCTCGGCATCTGCCGCTGGCATCAACTCCCACGATCGGAGCTCACGATGGCGAACGCGCTGGCCATCCACGCGATGACTTCGCGAGCCAGCACGCACGCCAATCACCCTTCCTCTCTCGACGGCCACTCTGCCCTCCGACATATGCTCGCTACAGACCTGCGTCCGTGGTGGTCCATCCAGACCGACTACGTTGAGCGTTAGCAGGGTCTACACCGAGCCTCTCCAGCTATTAGGATTCACACTTGTTGAACTCAATAGACTTCATTTGCATCATCATCATATCTTGAAGTTTGATCGTCTATTGAAGACCACTGGAGGTCGATTCGGGCGCAACAAAACAATACTACGTTCTCTCAGCTGCGGTACTTCAATTCCAACCACACTTCCAGCAGATCTAAAGAAAAAGTGCACTGAGGAATCGATTCGAGTGACTCCCACACTCGCCTGCTCGTTACTACAGAACTCGTTTATACAAAGTCACGCCTCCACGCTCCAAACACTGCCGACACTATACTGTACCCTCATCACGCGAGGGTATGGGAGAGGCCACCACCACGCGAGGGTCCAGATGGGGCTCACCTCCCAAACCTAAGCATGCGACTGCCGACTAAGCAGCGTCTCCCGCATCTCCTTGGCACGCTGCGGCGTCATCGCCGTCATGGCCGCAAGCCGAGGCTTCACGCTGTGGAAAAAGTACACCGTCCCAAGTGCGAACAACACCAACGCCGCCACCACCGACGCGCGGAAGTCGCGGTTCGACGCACCCGCGTAGATGATGCCCCCCATTGCAATGGCGCAAAGAACCAGACACACCACAGCGCCGGTCACTCCGAACGGACTCTTGTACGGACGCGGACGCTCCGGCTCACGCACACGCAGCAAGATGAACGACACGAGCTGGAAACTGTACGAGATGAGCCCACCGAAGAGCGCCAGATTGATGAGCACGCTGCCCAGACGCACGTCGCCGATCGCGTAGTGAAGCGCGACCGACACGACCTGCGCCACGACGCCGCCCGTGATCAGCGCCACGTACGCCGTGCCACGCGTCGCGTGCACCGTGGAGAGGAACTTAGGGAAGTACCCGTCCCGCGAGATGGCGAAGAGCAGGCGCCCCATGCAGAACACGAACGAGTGCGTGCTCGAGATGATGCCGACCACCGTGATCCACGTGAAGTAGGACGTCGTCGTCGTGTCGCCGAACACACTGCGGTAGCCCACGACGAGCGGCGCCGTCGACGCGTACACGCCCGTCGCGCCCGGACTGATCAGCGAGCTGAACGTCGCCGTGCAGAACGAGACGACCACGAGCGTCGCGATCGAGGCCACGAGTCCGCGCGGCACGTTCTTCTCCGGCTCGATCGTCTCCTCGGCCGCGAGCGGCAGCTCCTCGATGCCGAAGTAGAACCAGAGACCGAACGAGATGCCCTGGATCGAGTCGCTCCAGTTCGTGAACTCCCAGTCCTGCTGCGCGACCCACTTGTCATAGTCCAGCTTGGTCGCAGCTCCGACGTAGAAGATCACCAGCATCACCATCGACAGCACCGTCGCGAACACCTGCACGCGGAACGTGGCCTCCACGCCGATACTGTTGAGCGCGACGAAGACCACGCCGAAGAGCGTCGACCACAGCGGACTGTAGTCGGCGCCGCCCAGACCGAAGAGCGTGTCGCCGTAGAGGAAGATGGTGTAGAACGTCGTGGCGACTGTGACCACGACCTTGAGCGTCTCGGCGAAACCGGCGAAGAACGCGGCGCGCGGACCGATGCCCTGCAGCGAGAAGACGTAGGGCCCGCCGCCCGTCGGCATCATCGACGCCATCTCCGCGATCGAGAACGCCAGCAACACGTACAGCACCGTCACGAACGCGAGGATCACGAGCAGACCGAGGTAGCCGGCCACGAGCGTCGACTGCCAGCCGTAGAAGTCTCCGCCGATGACGGCGCCGACGCCGAGCGCCCAGAGATGGGGCACTTTGGCGTAGCGGTGGGTCTCGGCGGCGGCCCCGGCGTCGTTGATGGCTGGCGAGAGCACGATGTCGGCCATGGCGTGCGTGAAACTTGAGCTTGTGTAGCTGGAAGAGGATTGTCGAATGAGAATGGCACTCTAGACGCTTGGAGCTGCTCCTGTAGCGTGGTTGTCTTCGGCAGCCCATGGGCGGAGATCACCCTCATGGCCTCTACGAAGAAGGGTGGCCTCATGTTGGATCTAAGGCCGCGTACGCTCCCATGTCATGGGAGCGTACGGCGCTGCATCGGCTGTGTTCATACAAAATCTGTGTATGAGGGGAACGCCCCACCTGGATATCATCAGAGTTGGGGCCGCCGAGCCTCCACCGTCAGAACAGATCCGCCAAGGAGGGTCACATCTCCATACTAGGATTAGTATGGATCCTGCCAAGAATGGAAGCCTCCTCAGCGATCCTCGGAAGCAGTTGAGCCGCCCTCCTCAGCAGCTGAGGCGGGCGGTCCACGTCCGCGTCCATGCACAACATGCTGCACCGGCTCCATCTCCACAACCAATAGGCAATGCTGACGGTGTTCGTGATCAGCCAAAACGCCAATTAGAGTCGCTTCGATCATGATGTACGAAGCATCATCACACTGCACTCTCTGCCTCAGGGCTCCAAGGCGAGGTGAAGAAGATTTGTTGGCTTATTTGCGTCACGGTCAAAGAAGAATCAGATGGGTGCCGTGGCGATTTTCAGATGGATGGCGAGCTACCAAGTTGAAGTGATCTCCATCGCCGAGGACTCCACGAGTATAAATGCGCAAAGGGAAGGATAGCACGCGAACGCATTGTTTTTGGTACATATCCTCTACACAAGACAGGGCGCGTCTGGAGAGACGAACAAGTTCTGGGGACTTCTGGTCGGGTGGATCCCAAGCAGGCTGGGCTTGCAGACAGGATCTCACAACGCCACGACAACAGTGGCATCCGGTTTCGAGCACATAAACAGCCAACCCCAACGCGGCTGACCAACATTCTGCGCCGCAAGGTTTCCTCTCTTTTTTTCTTTCTTCGTCCTCGCTGGTGCAGACGGTCTACTGAACGCGTCACTTCACCCCATGATCTATAAACTGCCAGAGGTTCTCGTGAGTCTGTCGAAGTTGGATTTACTTGACCGCAGTGAGTCATTCTTGGTTGCTTCTTCCGTTCAAGTATCGAATGTCAACTATTATCGGGTCTCCTAGGGAGCCTTCGAACCTTCGTCTGAGACACGCCACAGTCTCAGTTCCCGTTTGCTCAAACCGACAGAGTCGAACGAACTTGCAGTCTAATCATTCGAAGCTCTGGTTCGCGCATCGGCTCGATGGTGCTGACTGGTCGTTGTCATTTCCCATTGCACGCAATGGACAAAAACGATCTTTACTCCAAGCTCGTCCATTCGCCGTGCTGATCTCGGTGCAGTACACGTAGCTCGTTGTTCGCGTACGTGTTCTTGAATCACGCGTTCTGCCTCTGATAATATTAGAAAAAGTCCACTTTCTGTTCTTGGAGTATCCCGCAAAGCCTTCCCTCGGCCGCAGGAGCTCAGAAGGCTCCACCAATGGTGTTTGTGTCGAGCTCTCTCAGTCAGGTAAGTTCATGTGCTAAGTCTGACCAGCTTTGGGCTGGAAGTTCCTCCGAGAGCTCAAATGGACGTGTTTTCTCGGTTTTTGTGAGTGTTAGTTGAATGCTGAAGGTAACGTTCCGCGGGATAGTGATACCGATGATGCATGTGAAGTCAACCAGTATTGAGTTCTGCGCGTTCAGATGGCTTACTCGGGTATCTGTTGTCTTGTTCTGCGCCGTTTCGGGCATACGCCATAGCGAATTGTACTGAAAGCATTCATATCGGAAGCTTCATGACCACTCGTCCCGTTTTGTGTGCGCCAAGGCAACCCAAACAAAATTATTTTGCTGTCAAATCTGAAATTCCGGTTCTAGGAAAGTAAAGATCTGATAATTTCAAGGCGAAATCTTGGTTGGGAAAGGGGAGGCCCACTTTTGATTTGCTCATCAAAGGACGTGGCGAGTGCGCAACGGGGGCCTCATCCGACTTACGTAGTCGAGAAAGGTTCTGTAGGTCCGAATCAATTACGATGCGACTAACTGTGTAGATCGCGCCCATCAAAACTGACATCTGATATTACAGCTCTCGGCGAAGCCCCACACCAGGAGGAACCACCGACCCACGAAGACAGATGACCCATGCATATTTAGGTTCAGTTCAGCATTTGAGTGAGCCCCAACCTCTTAACCACTCAATCGAAGTATCTTATCACTCGATGGTGCGACAGCCCGTCGCTGTTGGAAACTGCGCAACCGACTGCTTCGACGGCGGCGCCAAAGATTATCCACCGCCACGTCAGACCCTTCAGTGACTGGAAGTGTCTTGGTCGATTTCGACAATGTGGACGAGCGACGGCGGGAGACCAATCCATCCTGGAGTTACTGCTAATTTAGTACGTTTCGTCCAATGACTCAGGAAGGCGGTGGTCTTGGTGTTCCTCTTTCTCACTCGGGACTGCTTTTCTGTTCACGACCGCCAGACGAGTGTCTTCTCCAGTTGGATGGATTCGTACCAAGCAAAAAGATCAGTCAGACGATGCGCTCACTACGTCGATTGCTTCTCCTGATTGGCCAAGAGACGGCGTGGTAGCCAATGGGAGCTCAAAAATAGCCAGGAGCTCAGACGAGGGCGACAGATGCAGCTCCTCCTTCCAAGTGGACCAACGTGTCACAGACTGGACGCTTGCCACGTTACGTAGTCATTCGGAGCCCAGAGCTGCCGATCTCACTTTGGAATCCGCGTTCTCTATATCAAGCCCACAAACAACACAAGCACGAAGCATGAGCGCCCCCGCCGTTCTCCACCCGCTGGATCCCATCTCGGCCGACGAAGTGCTGCGTCTCAAGCAGATCGTCGCCGAGAACGGCTTCCCGGGCCCAGCCATCCGATTCTCCTACGTCATGCTGCGCGAGCCCGACCACAAAACACTTTCTGCCTTCCGACCCGGCGATGCCGTGCCGCGTGAGATCGGCGCGCTGCTGCTCGACACGGACACCTTGATCGCCACGCAGGTCGTGGTCGACATTCCCGGCGGCAAGATCGTCGAGCGTCGTCAACTCAACCCAGCGGTCGATGGATGGGGACCTGTCCTTGATGCGGACTACGTCGCAGCAGGAGACATTGCGAAGTCAGATCCAGTATACATCCGAGCGTTGGCGAAACGTGGGATCACTGACCTCTCCAAGGTTGTGTGTGCGCCGTTATCAGCCGGTGTCTTCGGGCACGAGGATGAAGTCGGTGTGCGCATGATTCGCGTGCTCAGCTTCCTCGCAAAAGAAGGCAGTCGATCGATGTACGCCCATCCGATCGAGGGCGTCGTCGCCCACGTCGACCTCAACAACCGCCGCGTGCTGCGGCTCGTCGACACTGGCTACATGCACATCCCCGAAGAGTCCGGCGACTACCTCCACCCGGCGCTGGCTGGCCCCATGCGTACGACCATGAAGCCGCTGGTGATCACGCAGCCTCAGGGAGCGAGCTTCACGGTCGACAACCACGTGCTCTCGTGGGAGAAGTGGAACGTGCGCATCGGCTTCAACGGCCGCGAGGGTCTCACGCTCCACGACATCTCCTTCGCCGGTCGCAAGATCCTCAACCGCGCGTCCATCTCCGAGATGGTCGTGCCGTACGCCGATCCGTTGCCGACCCACAACTGGCAGAACTACTTCGACGCCGGCGAGTACCAGTTCGGTCGCCTCGCCAACTCGCTCGTGCTGGGCTGCGACTGTCTCGGCCACATCCAGTACCTGGACGCGACGGTCGTGAACGACTTTTGCGAGCCTTTCGTGATCAAGAACGCCGTCTGCATCCACGAGGAGGACTTCGGTACGCTGTGGAAACACACGGATCTGATCGCGAACGAGGGCACGGTGCGTCGCCAGCGTCGTCTGGTGATCTCGTTCTTCGTGACGGTCGGCAACTACGACTACGGCTTCTACTGGCACCTGTACCTTGATGGCAAGATCCAGCTCGAGTGCAAGGCCACGGGGATCGTGTTCACGTCGGGTCGTGCCGACGGATACGAGTTCGCGACCGAGATGGCGCCGCGCCTCGGCGCACCCATCCATCAGCATCTCTTCTCGGCTCGCTTGGACGTCGCCATCGACGGCGACAAGTGCCACGTAGACGAGCTGGAAGTGCAGCGACTTCCGATCAGTCCCGAGAACCCGTACGGCAACGCGTTCACGCGGTCGGTGACGCGTCTGCAGCGCGAGAGCGACGCACAGCGCGTGGCGGCGAACGAGAAAGGCCGCGTGTGGCGCATCGCGTCGAGCGAGACGACCAACCGTCTGGGCCACCCGACGGCGTTCACGCTCTTCCCGGAAGGCCAGCCGCTGCTGCTCGCCGCCGACGAGGCTTCCATCCGCAAGCGTGCCGCCTTCTCCACCAGGCACCTCTGGGTCACGCAGTACGACCGCGACGAGCTGTGGGCGGCCGGGTACACTCCGAACCAGCATCCTGGCGGCGCCGGTCTGCCCGAGTACACTCGCAAGAACCGCAGCGTCAATGGCGAGGACATTGTGGTGTGGCACACGTTCGGTCTCACGCACTTTCCTCGCACGGAGGACTGGCCGATGATGCCGGTGGACATGACGGGCTTTGTGCTCAAGCCCGAGGGGTTCTTCGACCGCAACCCGACGCTAGACGTGCCGGAGGACCCGAACGGCAAGCACTACTCGACGATGCCGTGCTGCGTGCCGAGAACGAAGATATAGAGGGGGTAGTATGATTGATGGACTGAAATGAAATGAACTGAGAATGCTTCTTTTGAAGCTTCTATTGAGCTGGAACTTAAGACGAAAGATGAATCAACGGGAGGCCCCGGTGCGTTTGAAGACGCGATGTACGGACGCGAAGGCACTGTACGGAGCCGAACAAGATGGCGAATACAATCTGCCCGGATGGATTTGGAGATGCGGTTCATGGACGTGCAGGCACGCGAAGTGGCCCAGCCTCCCTTTACAGTGCCAAAGAGGGTGCTGTTAGTTATGGAGAAGTCTATGAATGCTGAACCCAAGGTAGCAAAAAAAAAAAACTGTCTTTTTTTTCTGAAAACCTCGGGTGCATGGTCGTAAGATTGAGAACTTGCATATATATCGCTCTAACGATAACATGCCGTTCAAATATTAATAGCATCAACCGGACACATTTGACATGGATAGAAATTTTCGGTCACGTCAAGCTTTTGTTCGTTGCAGGTTATTCTGGAGCCTACAGCTTCGCGAGGTCTCTCTTGCGAAGATTCCTTTCGGAATCCGACGAAGTTGGCACTCCTTCTACTCGCGGCGGATGTTAGGAGGGGTAGTGGTGTGAGGCTCGGTGCAGCGAGGAACGCATGCGTCGTATGTTGAACGGCAAGCCTTTGCCCCGGCTTCACCCTTGCCTAAAGCCAGCCACAGGCACATGTTGAGGGATCCCAAACAATCTTGCTCGCACAACGATTTCGCCTGGGTTGTGTCGGCTGCCACATCACTGAGAGCGGCGAGAACAGCAATGGTTGCGATAGCGAGCGATGCGGCCTTCATGGTTAGTGGTTGGTTGTTTGGTGAGCTGGGGCTTCTTCTGGCGAGAAAAATGAAGAATGAATACTACGAGAGTCAAAGGCCGATCAAAGCGGGAAGGCTTTCAGGAGGGCAGAGGGGAACTCCCCTGGTAATCGGCAATCCTTGTACATCTGCGATTCTGGAAATCAATCACTGGGTTGCGACAATCGTCGTCATTGAGCATGAGTACAACTGTACGAAGAGGCAGCCGCACCTTGGGTGGAGCTGTCAGTCGACGTCCTCACAACACTCGGAGAGAACCGAGACAGAGCTTTTTCACCATAGGCGTTTACACCGGATCTTATCAAGGCCAGGGATGACTCATATAAAGCACGTGAGTGGTGATGGTGGTGGTGAAGTCTCTCGAGCGCAATTCATGAACGATAATAGTGGGGATGTTCTTTACTGTGGATCAATAAAGGATATGAATATACTATACTTCAGAAAATCCAGGCTTACCTACCTCGGCACGACTGCGGGAATTTGGAACGAATCTACATCTACCTCCGTCTCAACTACTGTATCCCAAGTGTGTACTGTCATACAGGCTGGTTTAGCAAATCCATGAGCGATCGAGAAAAACGATGCTGTCTGGAACTTGAAGATGTTGAGGTGATAGAACGTCCCACAGCTGTATGGGTTGTCCATCGTGGCTCTCATTGATTGAAGATTGTGTAGGTCACAGCTTGGAGGGCCTCAATCCAGGTTTTGTTGGACGAAGTTCCACGTTGAAATAAACATGGTAATAGCTGAATTCACGTGGTGGGGATTTTGGATCACCATTGTTGCGCAAGTGGGGAAAGGGTATTTTACAGTAGCAGGCGGGCGACAGTACTGTGGTCTGATTTTGAACGTTGGCTGGCGGCATAGCAGTGACCACAACGACGGGGATGAACATATGCGCGGTGGTTGCGATTTTACTCAGCGTGGTAAGTAGCTGTGATTCCGAGCATTTGGTGAACGCGAACGTGGAGATCTTCGTTAGAGGGCTGCAAATGGTGAGCGTTCGTTTTCTCCTTGCGATTCTGCATACTGGTACGATGGCTGTTTCTTCCTACGGCATTTTGTTGATTCATGCTGGGGTCCTCGCCAGCTACATCTGAAGAACGGAAGTTGCAGATAAGAGCCTAGTAGAAGGTATCTCGATGGGAAAACAATGGGGCTTTCATTATCAGCGATCCGTAACGGGCAAGGAAAAGTCGATTTACCAGATGCTGTTTCTCACGTGTGTGCGTGTTTGTTCTACCATCCAATTTGGTTTTTTTCTGCTTTGGGCAAAACCCTCTCTTTGACTATGTCAAAAGTGATTTCCACTCGTTTGATTATCAAATGCTTTGATCTATAGCCCCGCTCTGACGATTGGGTGACATTTTTCCGTTTGTCCACATGGACGAGCGGAATGGCTAAAGGGGACTCTTTGTTTTGATGGATGCCAGATCCCACAACGATTCGTGTTCTGATTGATTGTCAAGGACCATGCAACTGCAGACGTGGGCTTCTACTGAGCTGGCCCGTCTCTGCTCTTTTTACCATGTTCAGATTGGACCACGTATTAGTCTAGTCTGTACGTCGGACACATCACGATGCAAAAGCGTGTTGTATTGTTGTGCCATCTTTGTTTCGACGTATCGAGGCATTTTTTGCCAAGGGAAGCCTCGATAGCAGACGCTTGCTGTTTTGGGTGAAACCGCTCGCCTGGTGGGAAACGAAATCCGCGATCGAAGTTTGCTGGATGTAGGAGAACGCAGCATTTTTTCCTCATATTAGATTCGGTGCGGCTGACTCCAAGAGTGATTTGAGTACAATTATCATGAAATCTAGCATAGTAGAGATGCAAATTGTTATAGCTGGTTATGGTGATACCAACATATGTCACGGCCTTCAACTCGTAATTCAGACGAAAAAGCAAGCCTTCCACCATGACCCATGACTGAAGCTAGAACAAAACAATTGGGCGATTGTTCTCGCTGATTTCGATTCTGATTACCTCCACGAAAGATACAGCCACCTCTCTCTGGGAAACACATTTTTAGACGATGAGTGCGTGATGGTTCGACTTCTCGTACTATCTGCTCGACGCTCTAGCTATCTATCCATAGTAACAACTTCAAGTCCCTGCTGTCGATCCAAAATTATAAAGAAAGGGATAGAATGTTTATGCTACCCTACGCTCGGCGGGGCTCTCTCGGTTCGCCGGGGTGTCTCACTCTATCAGTCATTCAGAAAATCATTTTCGTTGAGGCGTAAGGTCGAGATGGACATGGAAAACATGAACTGGATTACCATCTGCGAGGCCATGCCGCCTTTCCCTGTTGTACGTTGATACAGCGCTGCGGAGTCAAGGCTCGTGAGTTCGAGCCGAAGAGGCGGTCCGTGTGATCAAGTTTATTCCAGAATAAACTGCATAAACAAGCACTTGGCATCTAAACGGATACTGTGCTCAGCACAGTATCCGCACAGTGTGCTGTCTACATGTCATGGTTCAAGACAGCTCAACAGAAGCCACAGGGACTCTCTTTAGGCTGGGACTCAGCGGTATTGGCTTCCATACAGGAATCCCGTCGTCCTGTCTTTGAAAAAGTCGTGCCTCATGTTATCCACCACGCCAATAAGTATCCAGTGAAGTGCGATTGATCAATACGTACTTCCATCAACCTCTTCGCAAAACTTGAGCGTGGAATGGATCCAGGCTCTATCTAGCACCCATCAAATGGGAAGCTTCCTTGATCATACTCCGCTTTCCGGTGTTGCAAACTGTGTGCGGAGGATTGCGAGCAGGACCAACTTACATCATCATACCCTACGTGTCGTACTTAGGACACAGACTAGAGATTGCCACAACCCTCCCGACATCACAATGAACGAGATCAGGTTTCCCATGCGGCTTGTATCTCTGTTAACCGTTCTTTGTCCCGGTCCCGGTAGAGTCAACCAAACTCCACATTCCGCAATTCGTCTTCCCGAGTCAACAACCTAAACGACAATGAAGACCACCACGCTCACGTTCACTGCCGTCGTCACGCTCACCGCTCTCCTCGGTCTTCAGTCCACCTACGCCTCGTGCGAATCCGATTGCCTCGGTGCCAACTCGGCCTGTCAGTGGAAGGTCCTCGCCGACCGGACGGGCCAAACGGGTATCGCCGCTTGTAACTCCATCTATGACAACTGCGTCGGGGGTTGCCGCAGTAACGTGGGCGGTGGATCCACGCTCCGTCGCGAATAAGTCGGAAGCTGAGTCTACTTGGCTTGAGCCAGTCTAGCGGAAGCCACTGCACGAATCAAACTCTGTCGGCTTCAAGAAGCTACCAATATTGTATTGTAGTTCCAGAAGCTGGTTCGAAAAGTTGATGTTGAAACCAAAAAAAGTGCGATGTTCATCTTTTCCTGTGTGTTAGACACGAGGATCCGGGATCGACAGTCTGTCTAGGAAGATATGTCGGTGCACGAGAAACGGCTGACACTTGAGACAAAACAAGAAGTGTCTTAGACCTTGTTCGCACGACGTCGAAATCTCCACTTTCGCGTGGAAAGCGCAGTATTCACCAAAATGGCGTCCGCAAACACCACAAATGAAAACTGGGTTTCGGGTCCAAAACGGTCGTTTTAAATCTTTCACACATACTTAGTTTTTTTCTGCCTCCCCACCACAATTTCGACCGCGAGCACTCAGCGTCAAAAACCATGTTTGTCATATTGTGCTTTCCAATACCTCGTTTTTAACCCTTCTACTCCCTTGTGCTGTATAATACAGCATAAGCATTATTGGAGGTTCTTAAACTCCGAAAGCTAAGTAACAAGATAATTTCCCGCATCTTGATGTTTGCATGGGACGTGGAAGAGGCATAGATTTACGACGTGACGATTGTTGCTAAGTTCACATGGAATAATTCGGACAGTGGGATGAGGTTAGGTTGTTCTGTATAAGGGGTGATATTTAGAGGTTTTGAAGGTTGGGACGCGTGTCTTGCCCTCCGTCGCCCAACCATATCCCTCGATTCCCCATTTTTGTTTAATGACCAAGAGAACACAACGAAAAGGAAGATGACCGTGATTGAGATGGTGTCGTCGAAGTCGTTTGCCCAGCTCTGGAGGGAGCTGCGGAAGCTCGGGTGGAAAGCGAAAAAGCCGACAGGACTTGGCGTCGACTTCCACTACATCCCACCTAACGGCTTGCTGAGTCGTGAAGAAGGACGCGATTTCTTTACTGGTCTGTTGCGGCGGACGTTTGAGTGGCTATGCGTGTCTGAACTTTTTCCATTTCTTGGAGATGAAGCTCTAATGAAGTTCGCGCGGCGCCGTCGTTTGTTGCGATTGGATGTGGTTCTCACAGAGGCGATCGTCAATGCTGCACTGGTGGATCCATTCACGATGATGAACTCTTCAACACGATTCCGACAGCCACAGTCGGCCCCACCGCTGCGACAGCTACTGTGACGCCCATGCCCACCAGCGCAGCACATCTTAGTGCTCCCCCAGTAGTTGGGGACGCTGAACCACAGCGCAGACGCCGTAAGACGACTCAACGAGTGCACGAACGTCTCGGCAGGCTTCCTAGTGTCAAAGGCGCCATTATGTCACAAGTTCGGGCGGAAGAAGCTCCAGATACAGCACAAGTTCAACCAGAACAAGCTGAAGCTACAGCTCAAGATACAGCACAACCGCGTAGTACAGCAGAAGAACCTACAGCAGAAGCAACTGCGACAGCACAAGCTACAGTGCACGATGATATCTCACTCTTTGATAGCGCCAGCTTTCTCAGAGCAATGAAGGATGAAGAATACTTTGGTAACATCGACGATGCCGATGTCAACCTTACTAAAGATCCCATCGAAGACGACGAAGATTCCGAGCCTGAAGAAGAAAGCGCTCTCGGGGACAGCCCCCTCGACATGTTATTTGATGCGTACGACGATGAGGAAGCTGGTGTTGATATGGACGAGCACGATGCTGACACGTGCGAGATCGAGCACGACAAGGAAGTGCTCCGCGACATGGCAGCAAATGGCTGGACAATTTTCAATGAGATAGTGAGCAAAACGTGCCTCCGAGATGAGGCAAGCAATTACTTTGAGGGTGCCCCACGGCCCACAAAATCGGCTCGCGCCTTTGCTGAGAGCCCTCTCGGACGCTTCTTTTATTTCCTCCCAAAAGTTTTGTGGAAGAAGATCGCGGAGGAAATTGTGGAAGAAGATCGCCGAGGAAACTAATCGCTACCGAGCTGACTCGCTGAATTCAATGGCAACTGGTCGCCAACGCCAACAACAAGCTCGCCAAGCGAACGATCCGAACGTGCGTGTTCAAGCCCTTCAAAAAGATCAAAGATGAGCTTGCAAAATTGAAACCTGTCCAGCCGTATGAGCTTGTGCACTTTGCCGATCTATGTGCCCGCAGCGCATCGCACACTTGCTCGGCATTGGTCTATCTAGGAAGAATGCGCTGTACCGCGTGGAACATTTGGTAGATTCATGAGTCGCAAGCGCTTCGAGGATATAGCTCGCTTTCTGCACGATCGCGGGTGGAAGGTGCGCCTGGTGCTTCAAGTCGTCGAAAAAACATTCCGTCGTGGGTTTCTGCTGGGGAAGACAATCAGCGTCGACGATGTAATGGTTGGATCCCGACACAGGATGAATCCCATGCGAGTCTACATGGCCAGCAGGCCAACGAAGTGGGGTACAAAATTCTAAATGACATGCTACGCGGAGACCGCATACTGTTCTCGGTAAGTCGAGTTTCTTCCTACAGCACAACACTACAGTAGAAGCGAATCCTGACTTCTGCTCTGATGTATCATACAGCATTGAGATCTGCTGTCGCGGCGATGAGTCCGACAATACCATCACGAGGGCTGTCCTGCGAAATGTGTCGAAAGCGCTCCAGGGTCTACCAGCCAAGCGGCTAATAGTCACAGACAACTACTATTCGTCGGTCACGTTGTCGCAGGAGCTGTTGAAGCGAGACTTCTACCATGAAGGCACGCACCGAATGAACCGTCTGGGGTGGCCTAAGGATTTCAACTTTACCTACCAAATTCGACCAAAGCGGCTTCCAAGCGGCACCTACCGGATTGCAGTAAACAAGGCCACGCCAGAAATCGTTGCGGCCTCTTGGTGCGATTCGCGCAGTGTCCAGATAATCGCGAGTGGCTGCAGCACGAAGCCGACGACTATCAAACGCCGGGAGAGAAATGGGACTTTCACAGAAGTTGTGTGCCCACAACTTGTCGTTGACTACCAGCGTGGAATGGGTGGGGTTGATCAGGTAAGTTTTTCGCCCGCATACAGCACCCGAAAATTGCACAAGCAGTACCCGACTTACGCTGTGCTGTATCCTACAGCACGATCAACTTCGGCTCCATCGATACTCCATCCAGAAGTCTGTTCGCATGCTCAAGTACTACAAAGGCGTGTTTCTTGGTATCGTTGATATGGCAATCGTGAACGGCTACATCATTCATCGCTTCGTGAAGCGTAAACAATCAAAGCCGGTCCCCACACATGCCGAATACATCATGCGCTTGCATCAAGAACTTCTGGCAGTTACCAAGGTCGGCATGCTGTCACATCCAGTCGGAGAGAATCTCGTGGCGGCTCCGGCTGAAGCAAGTGTGATGTAGCGGTCGTACGCTTTTGACAATCCACCCGGCTCCAACTAGCGAAGGGGTAGCGCTAGGAGCCGGGAAACACTTGCTACATCAAACAAGTGAGCATTCGCCCACACAAACGACGGAGATCTACAAGGGCAAGCTTCGTCAGTATCTGTGCAAAGTTTGTTCGGCGCTGTCTGACAAAAAGTGTCGAAGCTCGGAGACACCGTTCCTTTGTGCCGCTTGTGGTCGTGCCAGAGGCGGCAGCGTGTGGTTATGCAACAAGGTAAGACCCGGTCAAACGCTCACGTGCAGCCAAATCTGGCACGACAAATGGAAGAACGGTACGCTAATCCCTACGGAGCTGCGAGGGAAGATTCGTTTCTGCAAGCGCAAGCGAGTCAGCACCGAGAAGGAGCAAGAGGATATCAGCATCGATCAAGAAGGCTCTAGCGTAGACGAGTAAAGACTAAATATATGCACGCTCGATTGACGCCTTGCGCGGAGAGAAATTTGCCCACTTGTCTTCACAGAAGCAGAGCATTCTGACAAATGGGCAAAAATGTCCCTCCTCGGTCTGTCGGCGGCGCGGCTCATGATTTTGGCGCGCTCGCGTTCTTGCCACTCATTTTGGCGCGCTGATGGGGTATCAATCACCAAGAGCTGGCGGACGCCATTGTGCACACCCACACTGTCGAGAGACTCAAAGTGATAATGGCGTTCGCCATTCCTGTCAATCACAGTCAAAGGAGCGCGCACCGGTCCCAGCGCTTTCCTTCTGGTCTTCACACCAGTGTCGGGGTTCCGACGTGCTCCTTCGGGTTTGGCAAACGTAACCCGACGTCGTGTTGACGACGCTGCGGTCGCATTTGACGACCATGTCGAACTTCGACGGGCTTGAGCAAGCCGTGCCGAGCGTCTTGGCGCTTCGCCGTGTGGACTAGCCACGCCACTTGCAGAATCCTGCATCGCGATAGAGTCGCCCGGGGAATCGTCCATGACGAGCACGCTCTCGTGCACGACTGCGGGTGGTCGTATATCGACGCCAACTCCGCTTGGAATTGTTTTCGACGACTTTTCGTCCGATGCATCTCCATCAGGGCGGAGATACGGCTTGAGCAAGCCGACGTAGAACGTCGGGTGCGACTGCAACCATGTTGACAGATCGACCCTGAAGGAGTTTTCACTCCGCTTCGACACCTTAAACGGGTCGATATTTCTCGGCAGCAGCTTTGAGCTGCCCAAGCTGGACACAGCCTTCTGAGGCAGGTTCTTCGTGCTGACAAGCACATAGTCGCCTGGCTTGAACACATGCGTGTTATTCCGACCGTGCTTGTCGGCTTGTTCCTTCTGAACATTGGGCAGCTGCCATCGCGTCACGCACGCGGGTGATGACATTCACAAGTGTCGACAAGAACTCGTCGATCTTGTGGCGCTCCGCCGACTTGGAAACACCTTCCAACTGGGAGGCAAGTAATTGCCGAGCTCCTCCCCACCAGACTGGGCACTGCCCATGAGACTGAGCGGCAACGCTGGGTGTCTGAGCCCGTTCACGTAGAACGGCGACAGACCTGTCGAGGCATGAACAGAGTTGTTCATGGCGAACTCCACCATGGGGGGTGGTCGCACCACGAGAGTGGGTCACTCGCACAATACGAGCGGAGGATATCCTCGACGACGTGGTTGTTGCGCTCGGTCTGACCATCGGTCTCCGGATGGTCCGTCGTCGACATGTCGAACCTGGAGCCCAGGATTTGGAAAAGTCCCTCCCAGAAATCGCTGGTGAATCTGGGATCCCGATCGGAGACAACCGAATCGGGCAAGCCGTGGAGACGGAATACGACGTCAACGAATAGTCGTGCACAGTCGAGACCTGTGCGGGTGTTTGACACCGGAGCAAGATGAACCATCTTGCTGGGACGGTCGACGAAGACCAGCACACCATTGTGCCCTCTGGACGTCTTCGGCATGCCGAAGGAGAAGTCCATGCTCACAGAGCGCCAGCAGTTGCTGGGGACAGGCAAGCTCTGAAGCGGGGCCTGAGAGTGTGAACTTGACTTCACTCGTTGACAGACGTCACACGTGCGGACATACCGCGACACCCACTTGTACATCTTGGGCCACCAAAACCTTGGGCTGAGAAGTGAGTACGTCTTCTCACGGCCAAGATGGCCAGCACCGGGTGCGTCGTGAGCACCATACGCGATCACGTATCGCAGATCTTCGTCTGCTGGACGACTAAGCGAGCTTCTTCGCTGTCCGAGACCTGATACTTCAGGAGGCCGTCTTCAAACGTGTACCGATGGAGTCGGTCTCGAACGCGAGGCGAGAGAGACTTCTCTGGGTCTGACGACTTGAGAGCACGAATGATCTCCGCACACTGTGCGTCGCCTGCGTAGGCGTCACGAATCAAGTCGTAGACATCAGAAGCAACTGATGTGAGATGGTTCATCTCGTAGTCGGGACGCCGAGAGAGTGCATCTGCCAGCACGTTGAGCCGACCCGGCTTGTACTCGACAGTAAAGCTGTATTCTGAAAAGAATGACAACCAGCGAGCCATTCGCGGCGACAAGTGCGGAGACTGTGTCGCTGTGCGTAGAGACGCATGGTCTGTGTAGACCACGAACGGCAACGCGCCGAGAAGGTGAACACGGAATTTCTCCAGGGCGTACTTCATCGCCAGCAACTCCTTGTCGTGAACTGGGTAGTTCTTCTCGGCCGCTTGGAGTTGCCGAGACTGGTAAGAGATGACTCTCTCGTGACCATCTTGGTCCTTCTGCAAAAGTCCACAGCCGATCGCATAGTCGGAGGCGTCACAGACGACGCTGTACGGAGCGGAATCATCCAACAACGCCAGAATCGGCGCTTGGAGGAGACTCTCCTTGATCTTCTGGAAGGCAGCTTCCGTGTCGTGAGACCACGACCACTCAACGCCATTCTTGAGCAGCTGAGTCAGCGGCCGAACCATCTCGGCGTAGTTCTTCGTGAACCGGTGCAAGAAGTTAGCAAGACCCAACCACTTGCGTAGGTCCTTCACGGACCGTAGCGATGGCCACTCGGCGATTGCCTTCACCTTCTCGGGATCTGCCCGAGCACTGTCGACTCCGACGAAACACCCAAGCACTAGGATCTCTTCGGCACCGAAGATACACTTATCCAAGTTGGCATAAAGTTTATGCTCCTCGAGGCATTCTAGAACTTGGCGGAGGTGATCCTCATGGAGCGAATCCAAATCGCGACCGGGCTCCGGCTTCGTGTGGGCGTAGATGTCGTCGAAGTACGTCTGCGCGAACGCTCGCAGGGGACGGAACAAATGGATCACTAAGCGATTGAACGTCGCTGGGGCGTTTGACAGCCTCTGTGGCATCACGAGCCAGTCCCAGAGCATGTCGCTCGGCTTACTGACGGTAGTCTTGGAGATGTCCCCACGCTCCATGAGCACTTGGTAATAACCGTCGACCAAGTCGAGAGAGCTGAACTTCTTCGCGCCGGACATCCGGTGGATGATCACATCCTTCCGAGGGATCGGAGTGGACGCAGGAATCGTCTGTGTGTCCAACTTGTTGCACGCGTGGACGATCCTCCACTTGCCATTTGGCTTGCGCAAACCAAATGTTGGTGCGCTGTGCGGCAAGACGCTCCCGCGCACCAGGCCAGCCATGGCTTTCTTGGCAAAGAATTCATCAATGAAGTCCGATTGTTCGCCCGACAGAGCCCACTGGCGAACCGTCGCATAGCTCGAGCCAGGCTTGAGCTTGATCTCGTGGCGAACGCCACGATGAGGGGGCAGCCCGCCGGCGGGTTTTTGCTGAGGCAAGTCTCCGCAAACCGCTTGACCAGCGGATAGAACCGATCCTTCGGATTCTTGAGAATGGCCGAACCACGGCGAGCGTCAAACTTCTGACGGAACTCAACGAGGACATCCTCGTCAATCACTGTCGAGGTGTTGAGTTGCGCGAGGTCTCGCTCAAATCGGAGGATCACAACCTCAGCGATCTCACCAGCCTTGAGCTCGCGGACGAAATCGTCCATAGGAAGTTCCTCCAAGCTAGTCAGCTCGGAGAGCTCTGGCAACGGTGCCATATCGACCGTGGACGGATCGATCGACGACCCTGTCATCCAATCAACGATGTGCACGTCATACGACGCGTCCGAGAGCGGGAGTGGCTCAGGCCTGGGCTCGGTCATATCCGACGACCCTGAAAGCGGCTCGACCCCACGTGGACACGCGACAAGGGGACAAATCCCGGAAGCATCTACCATGCTGGTACTCGGAGGGGGCGGAGACAACACGACGCCCTCTTCTACGCCGTACTCCACGGCAGACGGCACGACCGTCTCCGGAACACCCGAGGTGTCCATGGCGTTCACTACGTCAATGGAATAGGCACTTCCATCTTCTTTGATGGGGCTCATTAGCCAGTGGACGAAGGAGGGTTCATGACGCTCCTGAGCTCCGTTCCTACCGGGAGACGTGCTCCCAATCGACTTGGTTTTCCAGTCGATCCATGGCTCGTGGCGCTCAAGCCACTGCATGCCGAGGATGAGGTCAAACCTCTCATTCATGTCAAGCTCTGTAAAGCGCTCGACTGAGTCGAAATCGACAAACGCAATGCGTAGATCGACTTCGATTTTCTTCGTCCCTGTGACGACGCCCGTCGCAAGACGCACCGAGACTCTTCCAAGATCTCGCTCACAAGCGTGAGCATACAGAGAAGCATTGTCAGCAATACTTTGCTTGCGACCATAATTGCGCGTCGCACCAGAGTCAATTAAGACTCTGAAGGGACGTGCAAATCCCTTCACTTGAGCTGTGGCGACGATGAGCTCGCCACTGATGCGCAGCTCATCAACTGCTGAGAAGAGATCTTCTTCCGGGGGCACCCCACCTTGCGCTACTGCCGAACTCGGCGTCGCGGAGCGAGGAGTGATCGCCCCAGTAGCCTGCCCCGCGTCTACTGGGAACTGTCGTTTCCCTGCGACGCAGAAGCAGATCCACCTCCGCTTCCCCAGCGCCGCGACCGACCACGGCGGGCACGACCACCGCCCCTCTTGCGCGGACGATTCCGCTGGAAGTGACCGAACTTCCCACAAGTAGAACACTTGATGTGAAGAGCCTTCACGTCGATCGCACGCAAGTCGCTGTGCTGAGATCGACTCCACTGAGGTCGATGACGCTCAGGTCCAGCGGTTCGACGACCGGTGGTGGTACCGGCGTGACCGGAGGCGGCGCTGCCGGACTCGCGGATAAACCGCGCAAGAGACGCTGAACGTAGTCCTCTCGCAGCGCGGCGATGAACGCGTCTTCTAGGAGCACGGGCTCCTCGAGGAAAACTGCAGCCTTCTCAGGACCGGGATTCATCCCTTCCATGAACGTCGTCAGCATGACGGCTTCTGCGAGCGCATTCGCAGCCATGTTGGCACGGAGTTGACGTAACTCCTGCACATACATGTGTAGCTCGCGGCCGCCTTGCCGACAAGCGAGAAATGCAGCTCGCTGGCGATGCGCCACATTTGGCGGTTGAAACATCGACTTCATCGCCTTGGCAAACGCACGATATGGGCGAGGACTTCGCCAGAGCCGCGTTGGAGCAGCTCCATGACACTTGCTCGGCCATTGGTGGCCTCCATCTTCTGTAGATAGGCCCCCTGGGCCTCATCCAGGTACGGATGGTCTTGACGCGACAGCGTCGGATGGCTGACGCCATCACGAAGTCGGAAGCTTCGGACATAACGATGTCGGCGTCGGATTGACGACAAGTGCTACCAAGTGTAACGGTCCACGACCGTACAAAGCACCTGCGCTTGAGGAAGCGTGAGCAGCCGCTCCGAGTCGACCCCTATCGACGAGCGCCAAGGACTTGGCAAAAGGCGAACTGATTGTATTCAGATTATTCTCCTGGGGAACGAGAGATTGGGGAGGGGGCTGGTAGTGCCAATTGTGTTCGGGAGTAGACCAAAAATATGGTACCAGCGACGCGAGTATTACCGTTCGATAGACGTGAAGGGCTTGTGACTGATGTCCCACATCAGTCGCTGAGCCACCACATCAACAGTCGACTTCCACAACAGTATGAACCATGCTTCATTGTTTTTAACACACATCTATCACTATCCGCTGTCATTCACTAAGTGGCTCGTTTCCCTCCGCGTTCCTACCCACAAGAGAGGACGAAGTCGATCCCATTCGCCTTCTTTCGTCGCGACGCCTTCTCCAAGCGCAGACATGCCAACATGATCGGAGCAGAGACTTTCGTTTGCACCTGACCTGACATCAGAGATGGTGAAACAGCACAGTCTCAGCTCCGCTCCATGTAGTTTGCCAAGGCATCCAAGGCATCGTCTCTGTTGGCCCTACCACCTCTACAACAACTAAGTGGTGATTTCCATGGCATCTTCTAAGTCGAACGGCGAAGCACTATCGCTGTCGGCACTTCTTTTTTGTTTTTCTTCTATCTATTTTGTGTTGATTTCTAATATTACAATTATCAGAACCTTTTCATAACTTTTGCGGTGGAGCCCTTGAAATTTTCTTCTCAGAATTTGAAATAGTCCTGCCATCTTTTCATTATTTTCCGAGCAGAGGTAGTAGTTGTCTTGTTGTCATGCATGACTCTAGTAGCAGCTCTCCTCATTGTATCCAACCTACCGGTACACCATAGTGATACTCCACTCGCCATCGTGCCACTACTGGCATCGGATCCGGCGCCGCCGTGTCACTCGCACACCTGAGAAAACATACCCATTCAAAATGATCGGTCGCATATCCCGATAACCCTTGCATACTAATACAAGTACCGTACCGCCTCGCACAAACCTCTAGATAGATCGTCCTCCAAATTACATGTAAATCCGAAATAAAGGGTGGAGGGGCTTAACGTACTCCTTCGGAGCACTGCCAGTATAATCCCCCTATACCTGATATCCCTGGTATCTAATACCCAGGGATACCACCTACTGAATCTACTTAGGGTACTTTCCCCTAAGTGGACAACACACATTATTTACCTCACAACCTAACCTACTTGTGTAACCTTGTACCCCGTTACACGCCTCGTCTCATAGCAAGTCCGCGACGTAGTTCCTTTTCCAATTCGAGAAATACGGTTGTACGCGCCTCACCAATGCTGGCCGAGTCGAGACATTATAGACAGGCTTTAGCGACTTGTCCGCAACTACGTCTCGACAATCAGTTACCTACGGTTAAAGGAGGAGGATGGGCAGGATCAACGCGGCTGTATCTGCTCTACCACTCCAGCGTGAAGGACGCAACATCCTGCTCATACAGAAGAGCTGCATATTCTCGCAAGCTCCACTACCGAGCGATGGTTGTTCAGATCGTCGACTCTAATGTGCGCAGTTCGTGTCATTCTGGCTTCCACTACCAGAGGAACAGTGGCATCCTCCCGATCGCGGAGCTCAAAGCTGCACAACCGCTCGTCGCTAGCATCAACCTAGCTACAGGTGCTACTTTGTGCAGCAAACGTACAATGGGCCTCGGAAGAGACACCCCACACAATGCGATTACTCGAATCAGTCGGATGAAGACATCCCTCGCGGCTACGGGGCTACACGAAACGGCCGAGCCGCTAAGGGAGCTACGAGGGACACAAGCACAAGCACAGGGATTCGTCGGACCAACCGGACTGAAATGCGCAAAGCTGTTCCAGCACGGATCTCCTTGTCAACCACAGGCTGTGCTGGTTTGCAGGCGAATGAAAATTGCAAAGTGAGTTTATTCTCATCTTACAAATACGCTCTCCGACGAGCCCTCTCAGCGGCACCCTCACTCTCGTTGAGTCGCCCAACAATGCGCCGGGTCGTTCAACAATCTGCCCATCAGCCCGTCGAGTCGTCAAACAATTTGCCCATCGGCCTGTTGACTCGTCAAAAACCTTGCATGCGACGCGTGCTAAATCGCCCAACAACCCGCCTGCAACGTGCGCCGAGTCGTCCTGAGCAAGCCGGGTAGCTGCTGCCGACACGACACCACAGGTATCGGAAAGAGACGGGACCAGCGCCACCAAAGCGGGCCCAACCAGAGTTGTACCAACACTGGAGCGCCACGACAAATTTCCGCGAAGGGTTCCCACGAGCTCTTGTCGTCTTGCTGGCCGCTCCATGCAACAAACAACTCCCATTCACCACTAGAGCGGTTCTTGCGGTGGCAGACGATGTCACGGATCTCAAATATAATACCCATGTTGGCGATGTGTTGGCGGATTTTCGCGGTCACGTTGAGATCTGGGCCATGGTAGAACTTGAGCCGTGAGCCATGGACGTTGTAATCGCTCCAGGAGAGCAAGTGATTGATGAGCAACGCGTACCGGAGAGCCTCCACGGCCTGAAATCGACCGATCCAACGCACCAGCAGCTTTCCACCTTGAAGGCGCTTGTCTACAAGAGACTAGAGAACGCAGTCACCAAACTCGAAGTTGCATGCCTGACCTTTGGCACGCGCCATTTCATACAGGCGCTTCTGTTCATTGCGATCCGTCACGGCCTGGTGAAGCTCGCACAAGTGGTTGCGAAGAGCGTCCAAGTGCTCGGCAGCGGAGTCGACGTTAATAGGCAGTACCATGGCGCATCGTTCGCCCGGAGCCACAATACTGTCAAGCTGCGTCGGGGCTGGTATCCCCATGAACAGCTCGATCGGAGCATTGCGGCCAAGCGGCACTGTGGTATGGTTCAGTTTGCTCTGGATCACATGTAGAAGATGAGTCTTGTTGCGCGTGTTCAGTTGCAGCTCAATTAGTAGAACTCGAATCACCTGGAGGAAGTTGCAGTTCACGCGCGCCACAGTTCTGTTGATCCACGGCTCCACTAGCACCATGGCCTTCGTGGTAGAGTGGGTTCGCAAATTCACTGGACAGAGACTGAAGTCGGGGGAGGGAAGAACCAGAGGGTCTTGAAGCCTCTGGAGTCGGTCTGCTGAGCTCCGCGAGGAGACTGTCTCGCAGAGTTGGTCAGGGGGTCGTACCGGGCCGAGGAACACGCCTGCTCAACACACAGGGGCTCGGAGTACTTGTGCGCAGCCGATGAGACGCGATAAGATCTGCTAGTGCTCAGTACCAGAGACTGCAACCTTGTCTTGTCGTGGCAGGGGGACGATCCCACTGGCGCACACTAGCATCCTTATCCTTGGTGCAGCCGACTACGCTAGTAGTCTTGCTCCAGCGCTTAAAGTCTGCCGCCTTAGAGTCGTCGGCTTCCTCTGCCAACAATAGCCAGATTCATCACCTCCTGTTCGTGATGGCTAGCCTTGAAGCGACGTCCCTTGCCAAGGCGACGCAGCTTACTTGCGTGTTTGGCGGTGAAAGTGGATTTTTTTACCTTGGTCCAATCAGCTGATCTAAGTACCCCTACGCTAAGTTCGGCTGCCCTAAGTTTGCTACTCCGCCAACCGTAGTTAGGCTGGGTGACAAATTTGTCTTTGTTCCAAAATGGTCTGGCACAGACTGTTTTCCGTTTGTAGAAATTTCGGCTCAACAAAGACTAAAAAAAGGAACTCATGTGGGGCCGAAGAGGATCCTCGTGAGACCCCATGAGAGCGACAGGAGTGGGATGTGAGTTGGGATGCTGCATTGCAACGTGATGCGATGCGATGGTGCTATGAGATGTGGCGACGGGATTTCCTTCCCATGCCGTATCTGGACTCAAGTGGTGGCATGAACGCCAACATTTTCAAACAAACATCCATTGTCATGAACACCTAGAATGGCTGTAGGGAAGATTCGTCGTTGCTGCCTCAGGCGTGTGACCTCTGCGGCAGGGAGAATCACCCGTTCTGTGGAATCGTTGTCTGGGAGGGGCACGGCGGTGCTGTGCGCTGTGGTGCTGCCCACGCCGAAGAAGAAAAAGCGCCGTTCGTCCCCATCCCCCATCATCGAAGCATTCGCTCGTGCGACGTAACGCACAAACTCCCGAGACAATCAGCACCACGGCGATGGGAAGCAGGAAGAGGACATGCATGGTGTGGACAAGCGGGAGGAGAAGGACGCTGATGCACCGTATGAAGAAGGAAAGGAACAAGACGCTGTGTGGCCAGAGGAAGGGCAGGCACGCCTCAAGTCACAGTGTGGTAGGACCGTCTCCGGCCTCTCTCGAGCCGACGACATTGTAGTGGAGACGTTTGAGGCAGGGAAAGGAAAACTAAAGCGACGCGTTCAGTCTTTTGCCACTGTCGCTCAGCGCCTGGCGGTGGTCAAGCGCATGGAAGAGTTGGAAGCGAGCGATGCCAAACACGTGAAAGCTAGAGTTATAGAAGAGTTTTCAGCTGTGTTTACGGGTGTGTACGCTGCTGATATTGAGAAGGATCGCTATTGATGGGAATACCGAGCAAAGTATCTTGAAGACTCGCTGAAGACCATCTCTGTTCGGATTACAGGGGGGTCGCATTGACAAAATTACTATGAAATGGGTGCAAACAATGTGTGAGCGCCAGTGCATCGTGTCGGGAAAGTTCGCGATGAGGGAGGAGAAGCAGAACAGCATAGAACGAGCGATCGCGTGTCATCTCGGGCAGGTCAAGCGTGATTTTGACAACAACCTCCTGCACGATGACACGACACTGAACATGGACCAAACACACTTCATTGTGACCATGGACGACGGAAAGACTCTCGACTTCTGTGGGTCGAGTAAGGTGAAGTATCACGACGTTGTCTCTGGAGGCGAGGGTATGACACTAGTTGTGACCCTCCGCGGGGGCACGAATGCGTGTCTGGAGACGCCTATGTTGATCTTCATGAACGCTATCCACGGGGTCACGCCAATCAACGGCATCGTCTACCGATCCGGCCCAAAAGGCTGGATGGATCGTCGCATTTTCTATGAGTGGTTGAAGAACGACCAGTGCGTCCAGCGTGACCCTCACGGCAGAACCAAAGTATCCTGCAGATCACCCCCTTGTAATCATGTGATGACTGCGTGTTTGGCTCCCATTTTGGCCAATCGGCTATTGGATGGCGCATTCGTCTGAGTACCGGTTCCGCCGGTAATACCGGCGGTGATACCGAGTATAGTAATAGTATAGGTTAGTCTGGGGCCTCCTACGGTACTACTCCGGGTCTCTGCCTATCACCTCGGTCTAGTGCCCTAAAATTCTCGGCCGCTTTAACACACCTTGAAGGAGGGGGGGGGGGGGGGGGGGGGGGGGTAGCTGAAACCCTCTCGGCCGGCAAAACCAAGCGCTTGTGCCAGTCAAGCACAGCCTCTGCGGGTGCGGCTCGTGGGTGAGTCAGCCGCCACCACTTCACAGTAGTGGTGAAGCTCATCCTTGAGCACTAGTATGTATTGGGCTGTTCCGTAGCTGTCGCTTAGGTAATGGTAGTCAAGGTGGAGGCACCGGTTGCTTAGTGTTGCGGGTGAGGCCGCGTTCTCTCTGGATGATCTTGCCACCCTTCACATGCTCGCAGAGCAGACAAGATTGTAGGATTTAGAGTCAGTGGTGCGGAGGGAAGTGAGCTCGAACTGCCGCTGCAGCACCTCGATCATGAGGTGCTCGCCGCGGTGGCCCTGCAGGCCGCAGTGCGCCGCCACCACGATCCGTTTCACCAGATCACGGGCGTCCACCAAGAGCCAGGACCGTCCGCTGACCCGCAGCAGTCCTTCGTGCTCAACCGCGCTGGCAGGCGCGTCTGATCGAGCACGCCCCTTCGCACGGCGGATCGCATCGACTTCTGGCCACCTGAACCTTGGGTCTTGGAGGGGGCGGAGGTCGGAGACTGTCGGCGCGGTCTGAGCCGTCGTCCGCTCAAGACTGCCCGTCTGCGGAGGCTGCGCCGTGCGCGAGACCATGTCGGCCCAAGAGTCCTCACCCTTAACCCTTTCCTTGTCAATTTCCGTATAGTGACCATTCTGTCGTGATTTTAATTTTTTTGGTCAGATCAGATCTAATAAAAAGGCCATAATCTGTCTCTTTACTGACCATAACATGGCATTTTTGGTCAATGGAAACGGTTCTTCCGGGAAATATTCTCTTATCGGTCGGAAAACTTTGTAAGCTACAAGTATACTACATTTATGACTGTTGTGTGACCACACAACAGCCTCTTTGTATACTGAAGCGCAGCAATCGAAGATCATAGACAAATCAACGTGGAAATGCAGCACAACTGTGGAGACACATGGTCTCTGACGAAGGAGGCAAGAGCTTCAAGTGATACGAAGGTAGGCAGGCTCGCTAGGCTATGCATGCGGCGCGAGGCGATAGAAGCGTACGACATTGGCAGTATAGCGGAGTTTAATTCAGAACCATTTTCCACTGTAGTCGATGTCGAGTGTCATCTCTGTTCTGTACTCGTCGCGATGCCATATTGCTCGTACCTGTGTACAGTAGTACCATCCAAGAATGTCATGCTTCTGCCACCATGAACCCGTGGACGCCGTAAAACCCACGAGAGCATCATCGCTCGGCAGTCGCAATGTCGTCCTTCAGAAATGTCTTTGAGGAACGGTACGAGGTCGGTCGTTGCGGAAAAGGACTATGCACAGCGGTGATTATACATTATGTGGCTTGAAGTAACCCTTTCGTGATTGTAATTTCTACAATAGGAATAGTATCAGTATACAAAACTTAAGTATATAAGGCGCAGAAGGGCACCCTTCTGGAAATGACTGTATAAATATTTCGCACCTTGTTGTGTAACAAATTTTTTCAAAACCCCACCATATGGTACATTACACCATATGGAACAACTTTGGTTGACTCAGATTTTCTTAGAAGCCATAACCACTTTTGCCAAAGGGTACAAATTGTTCCCTTCTGGGGTACTTCCAGACACCAACCTTTGTAGACTCCTCAGAAGGGCGAGAAAATGTGCCATTTACCGCGAAAGGGTCAACTGTTAGTAGTTAGCGCTGTACATTATATGTTTATGCTGTGTCATGCTCTTCGCCGTCGAGCAAGAGCCGTCGACAGGCTTGAAAGAGCTTGGATGTTTGATCCTACCGCGGTTACTTGGTGTTAGTATACTTGATCATTGCCGTGAGCGGGCGTATTCGAGCAACAGAATCTTCTTTTAAATCGGCTTGAGCGACGTTAGAGCGGAAGCAAAGATGTTTCCGAATAAACTGAAAGTGCTTTAAACTCATCACACGTTCCAAGCCGGAGCTAGATGACGATGCGCTGAAAATCTCGTCTTCAACCTGATTCACCCAATATTTGGAGTACTCGCCCTTGTCAACGATAGTCATATAAAAGATGATACCAAAGAACCGCAGCATCTCTTCAGGTGTCACTGACTTACCTTGATACTGATTCGCGTAGGTATTTGTCTCGTTGACAACCGCTCTACAGAATGCGAGTGGGAGGTAAGACAAGAAACTCAAAGATGCTGTCTCAAAATGATGTCGCTTCTCCCTTGACGAGCTTCGTCTCGATCGTGCCGTCATCGTGCTTGAGAAGAGGTCACCAGGTTCTTGCATACGTCTGGTAGGCTGAAAGTCAAGTTGGGTGATCTGTTCAACCAGTTGCAAGTTCCCAGGAATGATTTGGTTTAATGCGAAGAGATCCGATGTACCATCGAGAATAACATAGTCGTCGAGGTTTTCGCCGTCTTTCCCAGGCTTCTGATTCTGGAACATTGCAAATATGTTGTCATGTGGCCTTGTTGAGTGTTCCGCCAGAAGCGTATCAAAGTTCCGAATGCCTTCCTCAACCTTTGCACGAGATATGCGATGAAAAAACATCTTCGACTGGTAGGTGGTAACTGTCCAGCGATCCTCAAACACGTCTCTCATCTTTTCTCGGTTTTGGCCGATGAATACGACCTGTAAGGTCAAGCCTTTGACTTCCTTGTATTGTTTCGCTATCATCCGGTCTTCTTTGTCAGCGCAGAATGCAACCATTTTTCCTACCAAAGATCTCGCGGAGTGGTGGCCTGCGCCCCAGTCGGATTTTGGAACACACTCGTGGGCTTCGGAGGGGGCCAAACCTCTGCCATCATTCGAGGCTACTTGGTTTGATTCAGCATCGGGGTTATTCGCCTCGCTGTCGACCCGACTACCGACCTCATCGAACGGTCTGTCGGCGGCTTGCTGTGTGGAGTCCAGCTGTGGCGACTCTGGCGCAGGGGAATGCTACGCAAGAAGCATGGGGGATTCATCTGTGGGTGATGCAAATCGAGCTCGCTTTGAATGCCTGGGAGTGGATGGGGTTCAAAACAATTCACTGCAGCGGCTCTCATTGGCTGAGTGCCTGTCTGACCGCGTCACCGGAGCAGAAGGAGGTAGCTCAACGCTGATGGAAGAGCAAGAAGGATGCCAAGCCCGAGAAGGTGAAGATGATGCTTTCTGACGGCGGCGCTGCTGGCAAATGCCTGCCGCGACCAATGCAATACTCGAGGTGCCACTCTGTGCTGATGCGGGAGCCGACTGTAATGTTGTGTCGAGTGAAGTCGTGAGTGAACTTGCTGAGCTGGACTCGACTGTACAGTGCATTTTCCGCGAGGGTGGCTGTGGCCGATCAAGATGACCTAGAAGACGACTACGTCGTCGTGACCACTAGACCTGCAACCGACATCGATGAAATACTAGATCGCACGCTGAAGGACGCAGGAGACGAGGATTTTGATCCGTTGCACAAGCCGGCGCTTAGGTCGCTTGTCGACGAGTTCCGCGACGTGTGGGGTACTCAGCTCGGTCCAGATGCGCCGGCAGACGTTGAACAATTGCATATTCAATTGCGTGAGGGTGTAGAGCCCTATCGCGCGGGTAAGAGAAAGTACTCAGAGGTCCAGCGAGACTTTATGCGCAGATATGTTCGCGAACTTGAGCAGGGGTTCCGAATATGCATATTCACAGTAGGGAAATTCCAGTCCAAAATACATTATGCAGTCAGTTCCTCATGCAGCATCCATCAATAATGCATCACATCCAACGCATACCACTAGCGCATACTAATGTAGTAATCGCTCGTCATCCACGTTGTTCCTCGAGACATTGGTGCACGAGATCGACCCCCCCCCCCCCCCCCCCCCCCCCCCCCCCCCCCCCCCCAGTATTGACGGTTGGTCTTCAGCACCAACAAGGCCTGGAGAAGTACTGGGCACAGACTGTGACGGTCGAGGCCAACCACAGCTCTGGCCGTGCTGAAGAGCCGCTCGGCGACATTGGATGTCGGAACGACGGCAGCAACCAAGTCGTAGACGACACCTTGGTCGGCACGACGGGCTCTCTTGATGGCTCGTTCAGCGAAGCTGAGATCGTTGTCGGCCTCCACGTCAGTCGACCGTGGGGCGGTGTGGAGCTGCATCGCGGCCTTCTCGGCACGAGTGAGGACCTGTCGACCGCTTTGCAGCTTTACAATGGCTGACTCGTAGGCAGCGTCGCAAACGATGTCGGCGTTGGCGCCTACAGAAACGAGATATGCGGACCTATTAGATTCGCGGTTGGGATTCATCGTGCACAGATACTCACTGAGGTACACGTCAAACGGGGGGAACTGCTGTGTCAGCGCGTCAAATAGTGTCCGCACCTCCCACATCGTCACAGATTGATCTTGAATGCGCTTCAACACAGACTCAATATTTTTGAGTTGGTCAAGCAAGGCGCGGAGCTTTCGGTTCATGGCTGGCGTCGGCAGAAGCTCCGCTATGGAGTCGTCATTGCGATCGAGGTGTTCGAGCAACTCAAAGTACCGTAGAACCATGAGGAACGTCGACCCCCATTGTGTGTCCTGGCGTAGCACAGGATGCAATCGAGTTCGAAACCTAATGTGGAATTTTCGAACACAATAATTAGAATCAATTTGAGGAGTCAGAAAATAATTAGAATACAATTGAAGAGTCAGAAAACAATTGGCAGACCCACTTGAGTCGGGCGGCTTGGTTGAGAGTGCGAAGTTTGATCATGAGCTGCTGCACCGTGTTGAGAGCAGTCTGAACCTCGTCTGTCAGAAGACGAACAGCGAGATTCAGGCGGTGGCTGGCACAGCCCACGAGCGGTACACTCATGAGCCGTGCCAGTTTCTTGTTAACAGAGCAGTTGTCCCCTACAAGAAAAATGCACTGCGACACCTCCTTTCCGTAGTAGCCGAGAACCTCCCTGATCGCGTTGAGATGGCTCTCTGCGCTGTGATTCTCATTGGGCTGCTCGATGATCGGGGCAATGGAGAGCAGGGGGGTACGCACCATCCCTTTGACCTCGTAGGACGCAAAGAGAGCGAGATAGTGCTCGTTGTCGTGGGTCCACCCGTCAAATATGATGCCGAATTTGGCGGGGAGTTCGGCCGCAATAACTCGTTCGACTGCTGTCGCCAAGTCGACGATATTGCTGCGCAAGGTGTCGACCGAGGCCGGCGCAAGTCTGGTGTTGCTGTTGCGTACAAAATAACCCGTCAATTAATGAATTGCACAAAGAAATATTCGTTCTTACCGCCTCGTTGCTTCCCTCTCACAGAACGACAATGGGAGGTTCTCTTCAACAATCCAAGAGATCCACCCAAAGCGGTCCTGGGCCTTCTGGGACACCCATGAGAGAACGGATCCCGTTTGGCCGGCGCTGGCCGCACGCATCTGGGACTCAAACCCAGAGTGCTGTGCACGCACATGGGCAACGAGGTTGGAATAGCCGCGTCCAACGGCCTGGCGGTACGTGCGAGCGCACATCCTGCACCGCCAGTCACCAGTGCGAGCGCCAGTGTCGTCAACGGCGGGGCGAAAGAAAAAGCGATGGTGAGAATGGTGGTGGAGGTCGGGGAGCGACGAGAAGGTTGTCCATGGTTGAATAAGTTGGAAAATGAGAACGAAAGTCGATGACGAGAACTTACCAATGGTCCCCGAGGTGCGGCAGGTTCGTTTCGAGCCCAGTGATTGGCTCAGGAAGCACAAAACAGCTCCGATTGGCGTAATGTTAAAGATTGAGCATGTGATTGGTAGGCGGGGCGATGAGAGGTAGGAGGGGCAGAAGGGATGGAGGACTAAATAATTCTTCGGGGCTCGGAGTCAAAATAAATTATGCATAATCCAGCACTTTTTTGGAACAATAAATTATTGGTGACCACCCCTAGAAAATTATGTTCTGGGCTTTATTTATTCGGAACCCCTGAACTTGAGACGAATGGCTTGGTCTATCGGAACAACGCCAGCCGCTGGGCCTGCGCAGTCCATCCGGTGAAGAAGCAGGGAAGCGATGACAACCGCATTACAGTGGACTATCGATCTGTTAACCAGTGCACTGTATCGCTTGCCAGGTCGACCCCGAACTTGCGCGCGGTGACCCGGCCTGTGCGTGGCGCGTATGACTTTGGTCAGTTTGATTTCTTCAAGGGGGTTTTGGCAACTACCCTTCGCAGTCAAGTATCAAGAGTTGTTTATCTTTGTGACCGAGGACGGGGTGTTTACACCGACTTGAGTTCTCCAGGGTGCAGCCGACTCCGCACTCCACTTCGAGCTACAGATGGATGCAGTATTCCGCGAGTAGCTCTATGACTCCGTACTCGTGTGGATAGGCGACGTGCTGCTATTTGCATCAAGCCGCCGCTTCTTGCGCCCTCGAGTCTTCATGACAGCCCTCGAGGGCTGTCATGAAGATAAGAAGAAGCAGCTCATGGGTGTGGATCTGTCATGGAGCGAAGACGACGAGGTAGCTCACGTGCGAGGAAAGCTGCAGCCGTGGGCTTTGAAGATTGTCGGTGCCCGCTACAGTATTGAATACGAGGTGGAAGGCATTTGTGACTTTTACATAGTCACAGAGAAATGGGAGATCGATTCGCATGTATTTTGTTGCGTGGGTTGGATTCGTCGAGAAGACATGGGAGCCAAAAGGTAATCCCCCTGACATGGTCGCATCATTTCGGAATGATGTCGCGGGGATGAAACAAGAATTTTCTCACCAAGTTCAAGATAGGCGCACTGTTATTGCTTGTGCAACATGCTGCAAGGGTCGTGATGGTCTCACAAGCAGTTGCACTCGGTGCGAGAAACCGATGCATCACTTCTGTGCAATTGATGTCTGTGCGTCACTTGGTTTGAAGGATACGAATGGGGATGATGTCATCTAGTTTCCCAATGACATGTGTTACTGTAGTATAGGCTGCTATAATCAGCGTCCAGGTGCTTCGCGTGCTGCGAGAAGAGAAAGCGATCGCGAAATGCTGTCAATTCAAACGACTCGGAATGTACAAATGTTGACGTAGATAATACCGATGATGACTACGGGGAAGCCGTGGGGAAGTTAAAACGGAACACTGCTTCGAAAGCGTAGGCATCTTCGTCGAAATCCACGACTCAACTCAAAAAGTCATAGAAGTTGAGCAATTCGTTTTCAATACCAGAACAAAAGGTCCCAAAGCAAAGAAGAAGAAGAAGAAGAAGAAGGGAGAAACCTTTACTGTCACTGAACGACTCGGTTTTTCCCATTGTGGCTCTAATGTAAGCGCAATTTTTGGTGAAACATGCTTTGTACGAGATCGTGTTTTGCACGCTCCGCGATGATTGGCTGAAAAGACGAAATCAAGTGGAATCAATCAAGCCCGCTCGTGTGGCTGAGGGCTTCGTTGATCACACGTTGTGAGGGGTCGAAAATGGCGGTCGCGCCAGCCAAACGTAAGCGCAAGTATCGTGTGATCTCGCGCGACACGGCGGAAGCGATCGAGACGTGCAGGGTCTACTTTGAGAAGGAGGCGAGGGGCGAGAAACGAGAGAAGGTGACACGGCCAATCGATCGTACTGCCGCTTGTTTCGACATCAGTCGCTCCACCGTCATCGACATCCGCAAACGACTCGAGAGTGATGCGGTGTTCGACGACGGTGAGACGTGAGAACGAGAGATGGAGGTGCCGTTGTCGTTTGCCGGTGTGATTCGTGAAGCGATCCATGACATGAGTGCAGCCAAGCTGTCACGCTCGACTCACTGCTTCATCGACTCGAACAAACACGGTGCACAAGAACACATGGATGGAAATGGGCTCGCACTACCCTATGGCGTTTTCTGACTGACAAAATGGGGTACACGTATGGAAAGCGACGGTCATACTACCAAGACCTGCGTGAAGACGTCGCGATCGCCGCCCAGCGCATCGACTATATCAAGCGAGTTCAGCGCTATCGATCTCAAGGACGGCCCATCTTCTACCAAGACGAGACATGGGCGAATAAGAACATGACGCCAGAAAATGTGTGGCTTGATGAGAATGGCAAGGGAGGTTTGAAGGTTCCTCAGGGCAAGGGCGAAAAAACGATCATTTGCCACGTCGGTGGCGATAGTGGGTTTGTTCCAGAGGCGCGACTGATCTTCCGCGGCGCCAGGGCTCTCAAAGACTCCGATTACCACACCGAGATGAACGCAGCTGCGTTCGCCGACTGGCTCGAGAAGAAGGTGTTCCCAGCTATCCCCTCGGGATCCGTTGTCGTGATCGACAGAGCGAGTTACCACACCACGCTGACCGAGGAAACGAAGCCAGCCAAGTCGACCTTTCGAAAGGACGAGCTCGCGGAGTGGCTTGTAAACCATGGTGTGGTTGTCGATGGGCGGCGCTCCAAGGAAGCCTACATGGAGCTGACAAGAGTGGAACTTGCGAGCATCTGCAAGGAGAACAAACCTGCGCCTGTGTTCCAAGTGTCTGTGCTCGCACAGAAGTTTGGATGTGATGTGCTCCTGCTCCCTGTTGGCCACCCCGAACTGAACCCCATCGAGATGGTGTGGTCGTACGTCAAGGGATATGTCGCCAAGCATAACGTGAACTTCTCGCTCGCCGACGTCGAGCGCCTCGCACATGAAGCTCTGGACAAGTTCGACGCAGACGACTGGAAGAAGTACATCAAGCACTGCGTCGGCGTTGAAGACAAGTTCCTGGCAGCAGCCGATACTATTCCTATTGAGATTGAATGACAAGTTTGGGTCTCGATAAGTCTGCTTCCTCTTGTCCGATTTTGATGCTTGGAAGTCGTGCAGCACGGGATTGTGTCTATCTCTGCAATTGTGTCAATCTCTGCAATTGCGAAACAAACCGGGTCAGAATCGTAATAACTGCCGCACTGGATGAAAATCCAAAAGTCGCTTATTAACTGGAATAAAGTTTAATAAATTAATACACTGTTGTGTACACTTTAGCAGCTCTTCGAGGCCACGTATCGGATGCGCCGAGCAAGGGTTCGTGCGAAGAAATCGCACAGGCGTAGCGATTAATAACTAATAATAGTACACTCTCAGGCATTCAATTGCCTTATTCTCAATACACTGAGATAAAGAGTTTCAGGTTGTACCCCGGAGCAGAAATCTCCCGGGGGTGTCTCTATGTGAGCCGCCCAACAACGGTATAACACTAGTGACAGTCTTTTGGTACTTTTTCTTGGAGCAGTCAGGGAAACGTCCTCTAATCGCAACAATGGGAATATGCAAATATGGAATACCAAGAATCTGGCGTGAGCCAATATCCCAGGTAAATAGTTCAGGGGAAAGGGTGCTACAACACTTTGACACTCGGTCTAAGCGTCTCGCCCCCAGGAACCCGACACACACAAATACACCACACGCAGCTACGCTAATCGGTTACCTTGGTAAGTCGCCGATCGCTACCCAGTACCTCGGGTCACTGGGATGGTATAGTTGGATGAGCCGACACTGGCAGGAAAGGCGCTTGTGCAGAACAAGGCAACATGTAGAGTCTTATTCGATATTCTATCTAGACTCTAGAGGCGGTCGCTTTCTCCAAGGGATCCCCCATTGGCGATCTTTGAGCGCGACTCCCTCTAGGGGCCCAACATGCAAACACGCAAACGGGTCTGAACCCAACCCGGCGACTCCTGAAAGGTCACGACCGAGTACCTTCGCCCCCGGCCGAACACCCCGGGGCAAAGGTACTCGGGGGGGGGGGGGGGGGGGGGGGGGTCGTCTCCTTTGGAAGGAACATCAATCTTGACCAATCATTCCGAGCTTTGGTCCGGGCTGAACTGCAGTCCCATTGGTGGCGGTCCTGGCCGTAATCCCCGGAGGAATTTTGACCAGTCACTTCGCCACAAACACGAAGAGGTAGTGAACACAACACGCGAACTTCAAGAAGTAGTTGCGTGGGCACACGCTTTTTTCGATGTCGACGCGCCATCCCTCGGCCGGCATACTAGCAAATTTTATTCGAGCGTTATTAATTTATTATCGCTAACCATGCCGTTCAATTTCTGCTTCTCGCTCTTCGAAAGCATGTTGTGTTGCCCTTTGGTAATGTACTCGACTGAGATGACTGTGACACACGTGCTCCTTGGGAGACCATCGACTAACTCACGAGTTGAACGCGCTGAGAATCAGTAAGAACGCGTTTTTGGCATTTGGCCATTAGCTGCATCCTTCTTTCAAGTTTCTTTAGCTCACGGTTCATTTTTGGGATTCCACGTACGACGGAATGCTTGTGGCAACAACTGGCGAGTTTGTCTAGTAGACTCCGAACTTTGAGCCAAACGCGAATAGTATAATCCCGTTTGATGTTGTATTGTCCCAAGGGGTTGTTCATCTTCCCGAATATGGGAGGAGTACGGTAGCACTGCCATCGCACAAGTTTTTCGGGTGAGCTAGTGTCGATAAAAGTACTGGTCAAAACGGACTGTCTCGATCGACGTTGACCTCTGGGTCCAAGCTCTAACACACGCTCTAATTCGTTTTGATTTCTTGCGAAGTGCATACCGTATGCAAAGTCGAAAATCTCTTTCCGAATTGAACGAGGCAGGCTCTTCCAACTACATGATAGAAGCACATAATATACTTGGTGTCGGAGTATAGTCCAAAATTTGCCCTCGGAGCACTGAACTGAGTGTCGTCGCCGTCGCCCATCACTTACTTTATTTGTGGCAGTGTCCCCGTCTGCTCATGGAACAACTTCATCTGGCTTTGCAACACACGAGTATAGATGACCTCAGTTCGCTGGGAAACAGCTACTGGCTTGAATGATCTGTCTCTTCCAGACAAACCCCAAACGATAACATGATACGAGGACTGGTTGAACTTGAATGTAAAATATGTACTCGTTGGAATCCTGAGTTGGTGTAGGAGCCTTATAGTAGTTAGGCCGAATACAAATGGATCCTTCTCATCACGATCGCTAATTTTTGGCGTTCCGTACATATCTGTCACATCCCAACGGAGAGGATCTCCTTCTCCAGAAGTCGAGGACACTCGATACTTCTTTGCGAGCTCAATCATTGTAGATCGTTATTGCTCAGGTGGTCGCTACGCAATTTTGGGAAAATCAGGAATAGCGCCACATTCCCACTTCAGCGCTTCTATCAAGTCATTCCGAATTCAAGATGGCTTTATGTCTTTTTCCACCATTGCCCACACAACTACTCGCATGGACCTTGTCAATTTATTCTGCTCTGGAGAGGATGTAGTAGAGAAGTGATCCTCCAGCACGTAAATGCTTCCGGTCACAGAGCGCTCACACACCAGTATCTTGGCCCACCACAAGCACGTCGACACATGAGAACATTCAGCACAAGCTGAGTACGACATAGAGTGCACTCCCCCGATCGTATCGCATACTGTTCATGTCGATGTGTTGCTTGTTTTGAACTTGAACGTCTTTGCGCACCAATCCATGATCGTCTCCAGCGTACATCCAAGTTGTTGGAGAGTCTTGAGGGTGGCATCGGCCAACTGCGTTGTGTTATCGTCGTCGACACTCTCGGTATCTGCTCCAAGCTGCTCGTGTTTGCCTGTTCGAACACGCAGCACAATAGCCTCGATCTCGTTCCCGATGATCTCGGAACTGCGTAGACTGCATCTCAAATGCAAGTTGGCCAGCAAAACCAATGGAATGAGAGGCTCTCGGCGAGGACAGAAAGCTCTTGTACAGCACTCTCTACTACCAGCGACTGCACTACAATCGTCGCCGCATCACTTCACCAGAAGGGCACCGGCATGCGTGGAAGGCCTTTGTAGACAGCTACAAACAAACAAGACGCCGCCGCGTGGCTGGAAGGGCTTCGTGCAGACAATGCAAAATTCGAGTTGAAGACCTTCCGCGATGCAATTTATCGTGTCCACCGTGTGAGGAGGGAGAAAGAATCCGTTGGTCCAGTTCCCCTCTCTCCCATCGTGACCATATATCTCAAGCTTCTTCCCTGAAGACGCGAGCAGGTTCTCTTCGTTCATCGTCATCGAGGTCCGTGCCATCATCACGGTGATCGGAATCTGCCGCACAATCTGAATCAGAATCCAAGCCCTCGAATCGCTGCATGTCCTCGGGTGGACCAACTTTGATATCCGGTCGTCGCAAGGAGCGATCGGCAGCAGTAGCTCTTTGATGCGCACGTCGACTGTTTTCCCACTGTTGATCGTACGCAGAGACGGCTGTCTGCTCGTCATCGTCTGATTCATCGCTACTTGATTCCGAGTCATCCGAATCGACGTTCGAACCATAAAACGGTTGAATAGTGGGCCGCTGGAACTGGCTCAAGTCTGCATCTGACACCCCGACCGATGAAGAATCACTTGAAACCGAGCCTTGCAACACGTCCGTTACATCGATCGCACTTTGATTATATGACGGCCACCCCTCAGACGCCGGACTAGAATTCAATAGCCCTTGGTCTCTCGCTGGATCCACACGGGACGGACCGGCAACGAACGAGCCCAACGCACCTTCATCCACGACGGATGAGCCCACACTAACCTCGTTGGCTCGCGTCGCGGCCACTGGGACACTTGTCACCGACGGAGCTACACCAAACGCACGCACTGACGACGAGGTTCCGTCCGCACCAACACCACCTCCGCTCACGACTGGCGCTGTCGCCGCCGCCGCCGTCGTTACGACCATCCGCGCTGCGCCCGCCACGGCTGGCTGGTTGGTCTTTGCTTTAACCGCGTTCTACGCGTCACTCGGTGTGCCCCGGGCATCACGGAGGCGGTGTCTTTGCTTGTGTGGTTGATCTGATCTCAATGCATTGCTTACACTGAAGTATGCGTCGCTTACACGTGGCAGTTCTTTTCGCTGTAGGCATCTCGACAGTACCCTGCCCTTCGCCTGACGCCAGGCCGCCGATCTCTCGCTTGCACCCTCCGCGGTTCGCCATGCCTCCCTTCTTTCTCGTTTTACTTGCTCGGTACACTGATATTTTGAAGATGGCCCGTTGCACGCGTGTACGCGCGATTTGAATGTTTGAAAGGATATCGGCGACGACCTGGGCACCGAGCTGCAAGTGTTCCACGGCGGTTTCAAGTTGAAGTGGAGTTGGACTTCTTGCCCTAACCGCGAGTGTGATCGTTCTGCAAAACATATGTGTCTTGATTAAACTATTGGGTCACGAAAATTGACACAATCGCTAACATGTATTTGTGACTCGTACCCGGTGCCGACATGTGACAACAAAATTGTTCCCGGCTCCGACAATGGTGAATGAGGGGTTAATGGGTATTTTTTTCTGGTGCACTTCCATTCTGTACAAACGAAGAGAAAAAGGGAGCAGCATACACCAAACTGCTGCAGAGCATATTCATAACGGCTGCCCAATATACAGGGTGTGCCATCCCCAAAACCTATTATACATAATGGGGGATTAATATCCTCTATAACGGATATCATCTTTCAAAGTTTTGTCGTTGTGTCGCGCCCCTCCATTCTCCACCTGGGTGGACGGCAAAATGCAGCGCGGAATTGTCGCATGGGGGGCGAGGTCGAGGACCCCATAAAGCTCCCCAGAAGGCCATCAATAGCACATTAGAGTCAGGTACATCCAACCTATCTGTACGTACTGCGCTCTTTGCCACGGGATATCAGCTTCTGAATTCGACATCTCAATCTAATACTTGCTAGACACGAGCCACATAGTGATGAATAAAATCGAATTCCGCGGCGGGATTTCTCCGCCCCCAGAGCTCGCCCAGCGCTGCTGGGCGCCTCGAAAGATTCACCGCGCACTGTTCTTGCTGTACGTACGGGGTGTGTTGTAGCTGGTGGTCTGGTTCTCAAATTTTGGTCTATCGGCTTTTCGTGCAGGTCCATTACCAATACTATCGTTTTGGAGGGTCGTGCGCTATCCTCTGTATGTGTAGTTTCTGGAGTTAAACTGAGCTGTAAATAACGCGGCAACCATGACTTTCGGAACGTTGCATACTAGCTCAATCGTTTGCATCCACTCAACGCGTGCGAAAAGGAGATCTTGGAGGCGCGGCAACACGACAACCTCCCGGGCCAACGAAAGCGCGACTACGTCTTCTTCGGGCAGCTTGCCACGCTCTACGTCGCGGACGAAAAGACGCGCAGCGGCACTGTTCACGCGAGCTACGCGTGGAGCGTGGTCCACATTTCGTCGTGGATCACGCTCCCAATCCCCATCAGGTAAGTCGACAACCTTCACCACTGAGTCGTCCCATTCAATTTTGACCTTCCTCTCTCTTAAACTTCTGTGCTTTGCATAGAACGCAGTAACCCGGTTCATGTGAAAGGAGTAGGAGAACCGCAAGTCTAAAGCAAGCATGAATCCAGTTTCGCAGGCGAGGTAGCGACAGCGGAACCGCGGGGAGTCGAAGTCGTGGATGCAAGATCTTGTGGAGTTGGTGCTGTAGGAGACAGCGTCACGCCCGCCGCCGACTCCAGCCAAGCCTGATCCACCACTGTGAGCTGATCTAACGGGAAAATTAGGTTGAGGTCGTCTTCCCATACATGCTGGTGGTGTCGGAGGTGGAGACACGAAAAGGGATTCGAGTGGGGATGCCGGCGGAGACTCTTCGTGTCGGTGTTCTGTAGGTCGCGGCTTCTACACTTGCAGTTGTGGCGCTTGCATGGACGGGATGAGCAAAAATTAGCAACTAACTGTCTGTCACTATCATCAGAATGCACAGAGCGCCCATGGATTTCCTCTAGGCACTATCAAAGTTGACGCGCGGCTGTTTCGCCTACAACAAGTCCAGGGCGCGCCGCAGCGGCAATTTCGAGGCACATACGATGGAACGGTGTCTTGTTCCGCCGCTTCTTGCCATGACTCACCTTTTCGGTCTTGCCGTGTGCTCTAACCTGCATTCCATGTCGAGCCATCGTTTCCTGTGCTGAGGAAGACTGCCAATAGCTCCCACGGCAGGCGCCTCCCCGACCAGAGCCAACGGTGCGTGGAAGGATGAGATGCCCGAAGTCTTCAATTAGCAACGTGAAGAAAACGGGGAGCATCAGGAATAAGAAGCAAGGGAAGATCGCAACAGGGGACGAGGAGCAGAAGAGAGAAGGTAGACAGAGAAGGAGAGAGAGAGAGAGAGAGAGAGAGAGAGAGCAGAGAAATGTACTTCATTGTCTTATGCAACGGACGCTTGCAAAAAGGTGTCGCCCCTGCTTGTAACAAGGCGAGGGTGTTGCAGCGCTGTCTGCTATGAAGACGACCATTGCAGGAAATACATATTCGCTGCCTGGCACGAAGGCGGCATTAAGGTGTTGTACTACCATTAGGTATCATAATTAGGTTATTCCAAGAGCAAATAGGATACAGTTGGGACCGTGCCTTTTGATATCACTAGTGGCATATTCCTGCTCAATCAGAGAAGCGAACCCCTAAAGATCTGTCGCTTGTATCGTGCATCGTAGGCACAGACACATCATAACAGTTCAGAACAGCGACCTTGCACACATTCCCGACGTACGGCAGTACATAGCAAAATCGGAGACGCTCCCCTGCCAAGCACACGCGTGTTGGTGCAACAACGAGGGTGGCCAACGAAGCGATGATGAAGAGTCACTTCTCTCTCCGTGACATGACCCTGATGTTGAGAATCAAAAGCTCTAGGTTGGCGGCCTCACCAACAAGGCAGTGCCTATGACAGCATCCTTCTTGAATGAGGCGAGTAACCTCCTCGAGCAAGCGAAGTGAGCTCATCTTGCGCTGACTGAGAGTCTTGAATTGGGCCTCAAAGTATGGAGTGATTGGGAAAATAAGAAAGATGAGCTCTATTTTGGTCTACTGAAATGCGCGCGTGGCTACTTCAGCTTCGTGCGTATGTTTCGTAAAGCAGTACCGAGCTGGTCTTCCTTTGTAATGAATGCACACATTTCGACCGAAAGCTGAGGCACCTTGCGGCCACTACATTTGGTGGAACTTTGAACGTGCAGCATCTCGTCATGCTCCGCGTGGTAGAAGTCGTAGGCAGTGCAGTACAACACCTTCCAAACGACGGGACAGCACGATCTTCTCCCGCCCTGCTTGGGGACGGTAGACGCTTCCTTTTCTCCCCATCTGCTGTTCACTGCGCTGCTGTCCGTCGCGGCGCTGTTGTCCATAAGGAGGCTGCTGCTCGTGAGCTTGGCCTTCTCTAGATCGACTGCAGCATTGAAGCAGTCGGCGCTTCCACATTTAAAGCACCGCAGAATCATCCCATGAAGGCCTCCACAGAGAGTGCCTTTTGGTAACGTCTTCGAGTAGTAGGTATTGAACCAGCACATCTCTTCATCGCTCAGCTCGTCAAACTCGTCTTCGGTGAGCCGAGCGGCATGCACAGTCCAACTCATGATTCTGAGCAGACGATACGGCACAAGCACCAATCGTCTATCTGACTCCCCTGACTCGTGCACGCCATTCATCGAGTCCAATTTGTATGTGCACACCTCGTTCTAGGCTGTCTATTATGGCGTGGACAACATTAATATCAGTGATTGTCTCTTCTACGAACTTTCTTATGTGCACCACACCCTGGTATGCTGGGCCGCGTTTCGTGTATGCTGGCACCTGAAACAAGCCAGCTGTGTATGCTCCAGACCCCCGTTTTATGCTCGCACCCTCATTCTTAATGTTTCGCTCTTGTTATGTGTATGCTACTACACTGCTCTCTACAAACGAATGGTTGAATTTGTATTAATGGTTTTGGTGTGATTGTGAATTTCTTTGCGCACTAGTAACGTAGGGATGGCAATATCAGCCATTTTCTATGATTTTATCAGCCCCAACTTTCATTACATTCGCATCCGTTTATCGACCCGCACTTAAGAATCCGGACCATACTGTGGTAACGCGGTCGGCTAAAACTGGGGGACAGCGAACCCCTCAGCAGCCGAGCCGTGCACACAACAGATCTTGATCCTTGATTCGAGGGGCAGCAACTTACCACTGACGTCGACAGGCCTTGAAAATCGCTGTGGCCTGGACCGTGGGCGCTCTGGACTCCGAAATCGGGGGGGAGAGAGAGAGACCAAGGGGTCGTGAATCCCTTGGTTTTCCGGCTCTGGTGGCTGCGTGTAGATGGAGGACACGCGGCCGGCCGGTCAAACGCAGAGCCGATCGGATCAACCTCAACACGGTTGTGCCGGATGCGTGGGGTGAAGTGCGGGCGCTTCGGGCTTGGTGGCGCGCTCGTGCGACTAAGTCAAGCACTCGCAACGCCGGGGATCGTCTCGCGATCGCCCTGGGTCTTCCTTGCCTTTCCTTTCCTTGTGGCGGTGGTGCGCGGTCGTCTGACGCGCGCGCCGACCGCCTGCCTTGAGCCGAGCTGCTTGACGCGGCTCGGGGGTTTTAACGTCACCTCCCTGCCGGTGACGGGACTTGTGTGAGCCCTGCGCTCCCTTGTACGTCTTGGGGACTTGTGTACTTGGTCGCGAAATGCAGAGTCTATTCCTTTGGAGTTTTCCTGCCTTCCTAGAGTCCTACGCTATCTGATTCACACTGGGTACACGCCCCTAACCCTACAACCCTACAACTGTATCCGCAACCACCCGGGTGCCGTCTAATCATCAGGCGATCCGTAGATGTCTCAGCCGATCGGTAGATGTCTCAGCCGACCCGTCGATATGTTAGGCGATCCGTACGTCCACCAGGTGGTCGGGGAATCGCTTGGCCGATCGGGTAGGCATCTCGACGATCGCCTCACAGTAGTTCGAGCCGGTCGATCACCTAGGCGCTTCGGTGTCCCTTCTCGTGTCCCTTTGACACTCGGCGGCCGTGCGCCTGGTTGAAGGCGTCTGCTGGATCACCTGGCCGTTGGGTTGGTTCAACACACTTCCCGCCGATCGCCTGCCCTCCCTCGGGCGGGCGGTCGGTTCACCGCTTCGGACGACACTCATGCCGACTCCTTGATGTTGCCCGTTGTTACCCGAAGTCCTGATCACCTTGCATCAAATGCCTTGGGTGCCACCCTTCGATCTGGGTCGGCCCATCCTCCGCAGCTGCTTGTGCCACGTCCCGTCTGGATTGGGCCGCTCCACCACAATACTTCCTTTTTCCCATGGCAAAAAAAAACTCTTTTTTTGTATTACCGAAGAAGTGAGACACCTGGGTGGTCGGACCAGACCCGCTGAGCGTCAGCTCCCTGGAGATATACTCTGGTCTACTACGCTTTCGCGCGCACACTTGGCCGTGCTCGTATAGCCCAATGGCTCGGTGAACGTCTTCTAGTAAGTCCTCAGCAGGCCATAGCGGCCGCATGTCGTGCGTCACATCCGAAATAAGGAGACGTGTAAGTTCTTCGTCAACGGGTGTCAAGTCGGTTGTGGAGGTTTCACTGTTTCGTTGGTCCATCGCATGGTTGACGAGGAAATCTGCCATCTTGTTGCCGGCGCGTAGAGTGTGCATGAATGATACGGTTGGGAGGTGACTGAGCAAGTCGGCTGTCCGTTCGACATATCGTCTGAGGTGTTTGGATCGGCAGTTAGCTAGGCCTGCAGCCTGGCGCAACACGGGTTTGCTGTCCCCAATTAGCGTGATCTTTGGTGATAGGGAGTCGTACCGACGCACACACATTTGCAGTCCTCGGTGTAGGGCCGGGTGCTAGGCTTCGTTGTTGGTACCTTTGGGCCCTACGTACGTGGATGCCCACCATGCCAATTCCCAGTGACAGGCTGGAGGACGCGATAGCAATGCACACCCGCTTCCGGCGACGCCTGGGTTCCCCCTGGAGCCTCCGTCGAAGTAATGCCGGACTTCAAGCTGATTCGCGGCCGGTGTGTCTGTGTCGTCCGGGAGGATGCCCCAGAAAACATCAAAGTCCGTGGCAAAAGGCGCAAACACGTTGTCATCCCGTTCTCACACAGGGCTCGGAGTTGGCGGTCGACCGTAGGCCAGATCATCGCCTCCAGGCCCTTTTCTGGCGGTCTGACATCTCTGAAGAGTGCGGAGTTTCTGTGTAGCCAAAGTTGGTGTACTCCGACCGTACATATGACCGCCCAAGTGTGGCTGATAAGCTATTGTCTCTTTGCTTGTCGTGGTTCCACCTGTGCGAAGCAGTCGTGAAGTTGGGATCGCTGGGCCGGTGGTTGCCATGCAAATATTTCAGAAGCCGCTCCTCCAGTGCCTGGAGATCCTGTCCAGCCCCTCCACGCGTTAGACCAAAATAGCGCTGCTCCCGCACACGTCCACAGGATGTGCTCGTACGTAGCTGACTTGCGACCGGTACAAAATCGGTGTGGGCATGGCACCTCCTCCCCAGTGGAGTCTTGGAGGGATAGTCCCCCTAGCACAAGGCGATACCAAAAGAATTGCTGATACTCGGAGAGACCGTTCTGGCGCTGGGGCAGGGCTCGTAGGGAGACGGTCTGCAGAGCCGATGCAATCTCTACGTTGCACTCTCGTTCCTTTGCCAAGCGTTTTGTCAGTTTGACGAGCCCAGGGAGTGGGTTGTGTAAAGCCGGCCGTATCAGCGCGTGAGTCAGCTTCCTCAAGGCTAGTGCAGGTTTGGGGGGTGCTGAAAGCATCGAGAACAACGTCGGAGCATGCTGTAGGCGCGGATGCCCGGCCAGAGTGACTGGCGGGCCTTCTCGTAATGCTGCTAAATCGGCTTCAGTTTCTTCAGCGTCGTCTAGTGCCTCGAACCGGAGTGGGCGCTGCCAACCCTGTGGTTGAGCCGAAAGCCGGGGAGGTGGCGGGTCCTGAGGCTGGCTCTCCCATTTGTCTCGCAGCTGCACTCCATGGATGGCTCTGTCTTGCCCATTCATAGGCATTGAATACGTCGTGATGAATATTAGCGTAGACACGCGTCGCTTGGTCGGTCGGGTCACCAGGCAAGGTCGGATGGTTGGTGATCTGGACACTGAGCCAAAGATCGAGGTTGTGCGCGGCGGACTTCCGCATTCGACGCGAATCGCCGCATGGGTTGCGGAAACGGAAGAGGCCGTGTTCGACTTCGGTCAGGACAAGTTCCCCGACCGTCCGCAATCGAAGACCTCGATTCGCATCGTGTTGTACCGCCTGCTTGGATTGTGTGCGGATCCACTCGTTATCTGCCCAGGGAAACTCGTTCCAGAAAGCTCTGATCTCGACAGGCATCGAGGCGTACACCGCCGTCTAGAGCTCTCGTAGAGTAGGCCACATATCCGCAGGTACCTGGATATGCCAGGTGGTGGTGGAAAGCCATTGCACGCTGTCCCAAGGCCGTTGCCATGCTTTCAGGAACTGTGCTTTGCGATCGAAGAGTGTGTCGGGATGAGGGTAGCTGGCCGTGATGATCGCATTAACCAACGTAACGGCCGCGGTCGTTGCTTTGGCGCTTGCTGTCCTGGTTCCTGTGAGGTTGGTGGCCGATCGACTGGGAAAGATTGCCATGGAGCCCTGCCGCGCTTCTTGCCGCTGTGAGTGGTAGACCACTCGAAAAGCCTCCCAGTACTTGTGATGAGGTTGAGAGTTCCATCGTAAGATCCGTGTTGCTGCTTGGGCTAGCATTGCTCCTCGGTAGTCCCGGAGCCCCACTCCCCCCAACGCTCGCGGGAGCTCCATGATTTCCCGGGCGAGCCTATGGGCTCTCGGCGGTTCCCGTACTGGAGTCCCCTTCCACGCAAACTGGCACCAGAGGCTGTCTATTCTCTGCTGGGTCGACTGATCAGGTGGGAAGAAGCGTGCTGTGAAAAGCAAGCTAGATGTACTCGCAAAGTTGATGATCTGGACTCGGTCACTTACCCCAGTGGCGTATTGTTCGAGATTACCCAAGCGTTTGGTCATTTTACCAAGGCGCTTATCCCATTTGTCTCGATGGAGATCCTCTATCCCAATTTCGACTCCCAAGCATGTGGTGGTTGACCCCGTGGTACCACCGGGAAAGGTCTCAACCACTCGCTCTGGTACGTAGGATCCAAGACGATTGGGTGGCTTTTTGTCGGCTGCACCCGAAGTCCCAAGACGGATCCAAAACACTGCAAGACGCGTGTGAGAGCCTCCACCATGTCCACGTCGTCAATGAAGACGACAGAGGCTTCGGCGAACGCCGATAACGTGTGACGGTGAGATCGGTATGTGCTGTGGAGTTCTATGCCCTGAATTGCTGGGTCTGAGTCGAGAGCGTGTTTCAACGTTTCCGCTGCTAAAAGAAAAAGCAACGGAGCCAACGGGCATGATTGAAGTATTCCGGAGACTATGTCAAACCTGGTTGATACCTCACCGTTCACAATCACTTGTGCAGTTGTATCATGGTGGAATCGCCGCAGAAGATCGATAAAATACTTGGGATGTCCAAAATCTTCCATGGCTTTCCAGACAAATTCTCTCTCAACTGAGTCGTATGCTTTGCTGAAGTCCACCAGTACGATGGCTCCAATGGGTCGAGACCGCTCCGACACTTGGCGGAGGATCGCTCGCATCAATGTGATGCTATCGTCCAGCCATCTTCCCCGCACGAAACCGTGCTGGTCCTGACCTATAGGTGTACGCAAGCTGGCTTGGACTCGGTCTGCCGAAATCTTCATGAAAATTTTGTAGCCGGATTGGAGCTAAGAGATGGGACGATAATTCGCTGCCAGCGTGAGGTCGCCAGCATTCGGAATCGGCACAATCAACGCTTGCGCGAAGCTTGCTGGTGGCGGGTCTCCTCGCATAAACCTAGTGAACCATCGAGCGAGCCACGGCGCTAGCAGAGAGCCCCAATCCTTGAAGAAGTCATTGTTCAATCTATCCGGACCGGCGGCTTTATGACGTCCGAGCTGCGCTATTGCAGTCAGTACCTCGTGTTCACGCACTTCCTCCAGGAGAGCCTGGCCCTGCTCCTCGGTCAACCTGTGAGTTTGTGGGATGTCATACAACTCTGCGCAGGCAATCCTTAAGGTGTCCCCACTCACCGCTGCATGATGCACTCTAAGTATGGGCTTCATTTCCGCCGCCTTAACGTCCGCTTCAGATGCGTCCGGTGGCAAGTCAGTGCTGGTGGTTTTGGCCAATCTGGGTATTGCTCTGCGTTGGTCCCCCTGCACAACGCCGAGTTCCCACTCATCTCCAATGTATTCCGTTGGTACACTTTGCGCTGCTTCCTCTCAGCGCGAGCTTGACTAAACTTGATCAGATCTTCGAGCGATCGTATACGTTGGCGCGCCCAATAATCGTGTTTCCGTTGTTGTCGCCGTGCTCACCGCCGTTCGTCGTCCAGCTGTATTCGATGTAGAGAGCACGTGAGTTTGTGGAGAGTTTCGTCAAATCTCCACTCTCGCTTGTGTGCTTGCTCCAGAGTCGCGCACAGCGCTTGCCCGACCAATCGATCCGGTATTTCGTGATCTCGTCCTCGAAGTGGATACGGTAGTTCGGATATGGGATTTTGTACTGGTCGAATACTCGGATCTCTGAGCCACATGATAACTCCTACATGGTCGGAGGTCGCCGCCGGAGTCACCTTCTCGGTCCCAACGATCCACGCTCGATGGAGCCTGTTGATAAATCCTCTGTCGAGTCTCGATCCAGACGCCTGTTGCCAATATGTGAGTTGATAGATTGTCGGGGTCCCTGCTCGTGCACATCGACCAGAGTGCGTTCCGCTACAAATGAGGATAGCGCTTTACTCTCAGACTTCTCCCGCCCCCACACGCCGTTGCGTATCCGATCCGTCGAGGGATTCAATACGCAGTTGAAGTCCCCGAGGAAGATCGTGGGTTTGGAGTCCGCTGGAACCCGCTGCCGTAAGCTGCTGAAGAAGTTCTCCCTTTGGAGCGGGCGACTTGGCGCATAAATACCAAAAACCCGGCGATTCAATCACGAGACACCGGCCGTCGTCCTCGTTGGACACCCGAGCCTGAAAGTTCTCGTGAAACAACGACGGACGGAGGAAGAACCCCCCCCCCCCCCCCCCCCCCTCGCCCAGCCTTGGTTCCAGTGACTGAGCAGAAAGTCAACCGTTGAGATGGGTCAGGTCGCCTTCCTCACACACGGCACCACTTCTCCTCGAGACGGTCCGCCTCCGCGGAAGTAGCGATGTGCAGTTCTTGGGCAGCAATACAGTAGTGTATTGAAATGTCTTCGGCGCCGAACCTAAAATATCGTTACATTCGGGGAACATTCGTGTAACACGTGAACATTGCAGTGCTAAAGTTGAAGTGGGCATCTTCATTTCCACACCATGGACGCGAGCAACTAGGATGAGAAGACGGCGGACGAGATCTTAGATCTCATGGACTGCGAGCTGGGGGAGTCATCAAGCAAGCAGGACACCTTAGCTCGATCTAAGTTCAATCAATTCCTCTCACACATTGCATTCGGGCGCGACTTCGGAAGTCTCCGGAAGAAAGACGTCACCACCGATTTGATCGGCAAGTTTTGCTCGTTTTTTGCTCCAGGACGATGTGAGCTGGCAGACATCCATGAACTACTTGAGCTCGGTGAAGCGTCAACTTGAGACCACCGTGCGCACAGAGCTATTCAAGAAAGAGAGCGAATGGTATCGCCGCCGCCGTAATCTCCATCAGCAGTATGCTTTGCAAGCGATTAAGACGGGCAAACGCCTAAAGGACCAAGCGCCAATGATGACACTGGAAGATCTTGAAGTAACGAGCAAGGCTCTCTTCCTTCAGAACAGGCCTACAGCGCTTATGGATCGCACGCTGCTGAACAATCGGTGGTTGACAATTGGAAGAAGCTCTGACATTGGCAATTTGCTATTTGATGATCTGCATTGGCTGGGCAGGTTCTTGGTGATTGATCTGACACGGTAAGGCTTTCGTGTGTGTGGTGGATGCGGTGTCTACAACAAATTAAGGCAACGTGAGTTTGACATGTAGTCTCAAAGTGCGTCAGCAGCATTCTGTCTCCATCTTCTGCTCGCCTGGAAAACGGACCATCGATCCTTTCCACTCCTTGGCAAGTCAGCTCGTTGCTGATCCCTACAATGCGTCACACAGAGTTTTCTCACAAATTACTGAGGGCAAAACCGAGACCAGAATTGCCGCGCACATCAATCGCGTTCTAAAGAGTTTGTACCAGACCGATGCTGGGGCCGTTCTTACCCCAGGACGCCAATCTCACTCCGCACGTCGTGGCGGAGCGATCCACGCAAGCAGCCATGGTGATGTAAAGCTCTCTGACCTGGCTTATCGTGGTTTGTGGAGCATGGATGGCTTCGCGACGCTGCTCGAGTACATATCACCAACTTCGGCTAGTGAGCAGAAGATTGCAAAAGTGTTAGGGGGTTGGGCGGATCCAGAACGCGCGGGTTCACCTCCGTCGCTTTCATGCTTCCTCGCTCATCATCATGAAGCAAAGGCCCGCGTCGCAGAGTTTGCCGCTACGATGCGCCGACTGTACTTCTCAAAGCTCGCCAAACAAGGATTTGCAGACTGCCTGACTGCCACGCTACTCATGTACTTCGACGAGACACTCGCAGTCGCATCCGACCACATTGTGCACACAAACATGCTTGCATGTTCGCGCCAAATGCGCACACGGATGGCGACAGTTGAGGAGCTGAAGGGGTGGGGGCGCTTTATTCGAAAACACTTCGTACTCGAAAATCCACTCTCGCTACCTGTGCAGTACGTGAAGAGCTACATGAGTGACCGCGAGCTCGACGAAAATTATGTTGGGATACATACATTTGCAGGCGTGGAATCGCCGGTTATCGTGAGGTTGTGGCCGAGCTTCAGGACGTCAAGACCATGCTTCACAGAGTGCTGGATGGGATGCACGCTCTGCAGCTGTCTCGCGGTCAGGAACAATGTGCGTGCACGCACCAAAGTCTACACGACACAACGCCGCAGTACGTCAGATTACAGCCTACTTCTCAACTCAGCAACGACACACAGCCTCGCCCCGGCCACCCCACGTCGTTGCTTGGCCGGCTGTGGCCGCAGGATTTTACGTCCCTTCGAAGTATGCTTCTGCAAGATCAAATCATCCGGTACGTCCGCGACGGTCTTGCCTTTGCCGCGTACGACCCTACGAATCGAGTTCAAAAGGAGGTTCAAAGCGCGATCCAAATTGTAAAAGAGTTCGTGGAGCTGGCGTCCTTACCTTCCGGACATCAGCCGGCGTCAGAAGCACTCACGCTGGCTCACAGTCATGCCTCTGCTGCGTTTGCGCGTCGGGTGCAACGCGCTGTGGTTGATTTTATCGAAGCGAAGCGCCCTCGACCCGAAGCCAAGAAGCGTCAGCGCCTGCTGACTGGAATGGTTTCAGGTGTTGTTCGCGCATGGGGACCCTCGATCCAACAAGTCGCGCGTCGGCCGCGCTGTTTCCGAAACTCCGCTTTGAGTACACTACATAAATCTACACACGAAAGTAATATAAGTGCATGCATTATGCCTCCCATGTCACACAGTCGCGTTGTGCCATCACCATCGCTACTCGCAGCTGTGCACATGCCTTCCACTCACACGTCGCAGGCAGGGCCACGCGCAACCCCTACGCGCCGACAACCACGGCCACAAGGCCCACCGCTAACACCACGCACGACACCGACGACCGCGAGCCCACAGCAACACGACCGCGACGCCCAGCAACAGCGGCGGCAGCACGACCGCGACAACCAGCAACCGCGGCAGTACGAGTGCGACACCCAGTTGCAGCAGCACGACCGCGACGCCCAGCCGCAACAGCAGCAAGACCACGACGCCGAACCGCACCGAGCCACTGTTCTTTTTGTTCTCGAGTGAGAACGGGGGGAACCGCTCACTCCTCTGCTGCAAATTTCAACCAATCGGATGTTCTCCCGAAGAAAGGAAGATTATGCTCCCTTTTGTGGCCCATATGGACAGGCCATTTCGCACCCCAACATGTATCCCTTAATTTCAGCCTTGCGGCAACCGCCGTCTGTGGCTGAAGGAAGCCGAAGATAACTTTTACAGAGAACCCGCTCTCCTCTTCCACCCGGCCATCCAATTTTCCTGTGTTTGACCCTGGAGTTTGAAACCCCGAACATTTTGAGTCAATAGCCCAAAATGCATGTCTTTCGGGTACCGTGTCCATCTGTGTTGTTTGTTGTTGTGTGTCGCATCGTAAAAACGGTGTAGCCATGGCAGCATACAAGAAGTGAACACTTCGCAAGAATTCGAGTGTGGCGCGCTCGCATTGCTCGGCGCGAGGGTCTCTGAGCGACTGCCATTTGGAAAGAATTAGTCAACTATTTTGTCCAACCAAATCTCAACTATGGTCATTCCTCTAACGGAGCAGATCAACAGACGACGCGGCATGATGGTCGAGAGTCTCGAGACCGGACAAAGTGGCGGTACTTTGAGGCCCAGCAACGCGTGGATGTAGAGCGACCCCTAGCACCGGCCGAGCTCGAGCTGCTGCACGGTCGTGAGCCGCTATTCCGAGAGGAATACAACGCCGCGCTGAGCCGTGAGCTTCCTTCCTCGTGTCTGTGAGCTTGTGGGGATGGATCTCGCGCAGCTCAGGGTCGATGCTGAGCGCGATGTGTGTAACCGTCGCGTGATCGAGCAGGCAGTTGAGCGCCAGCTCCGCGTAGTGCATGTGATCGATGGGTAGGTCGTGGCCGGGAACACTTAGCACTCGGGGGCGCTCGATCGTGGCTGACTGAATCCCACGAACGTCGTCACGTGCGCGCACGGAGGTTGTTTGGTCCTGGTTGACGTCACGACCGCGGTTAAGATGAGTACCCGCAACCGCTGCAAACAGATGCCCTATGATGCTGATCAAAGGGTTTGCACTTGGGGCTGCAAGTGCCGCCGAATCCCTCAAAAGATCTCAGACGTGCCAAACTGTGTTTTTTGTCTAGCACTGTTGAGGTATCATACCCAGGCGCACCAGGATAAGAGATCGAATGGAACTCTAGTTCATACTCCTCATCGACGATCAGTTCTCAGTTATCAAACAGGGCCACAACACAACGATCTTGATGGTAGATTGGCGGGTGGGAGTGACGCACGACTTCATCGCAATCGAATGCTAGCCAAGCACTGTCAACTTCAATGAGCGCAATGCGTTCAAAGTCGACCACCCGTTCCCAGTTTCCGCACGAGCCGCTGACCGTAGATTATAAGCCAACGAAAGCGTCATTGCACGGGACGGTGTAGGAGAAAGAATAAGTGCATTAACGCGTTGACTGCCACCATTTGTGATAACACCTCTTGTGGCGTGGGAAGGTCTTGCGGTAATCGGTTTGCTACTACTCGTCAGCTTCATTTGATCAGGACCAATATCGGTTATGGCATCGTGACCCAAGATGCAATACCGGCTGATGCATTTATTGTCGAGTACATTGGAGAGCTGCTGTACCCACCTGACGCCGTTGCTCGCGCCGACAAGCGATACTTGGTCGAACTAAAAACCAAGACAGAGGACAAATCTCAACTTTTCGTTGATGCCAAATTCGACGGAGACGCAAGTCAATTCATCAATCATTTATGCACTCCAAACTGTGTCAGGTAGGAGTGGGACTGGACCAACAAGTCCCGTCTCGGAATCTTCTCGTCATCCTACATTCCACCCTTGACAGAGTTGGCTTTCTCCTACCGACCAGACTCGCTTTCGCTATTCACCTGCGCATGCGGTGCCGCCAACTGTGCGACTCATACAACGTGAAGGATAACAAATTTAATAAATGTGATCAAATCTTGTCCACGTTGGTGCAGCTTCCCCCTTCATCTTGAGACTTCTTCTCGGAAGCACTCGCTCGCACGCAACTGCTCATCAGCAAGTTCAGGTTCTACATCGTAGGTTCTTAACCTCTCAAATGCCACAGAATGAGTGTATGGAACACAAAACATCCACAAATGCCACTGATACTAAGCTTGAATTAGGTATAGTCACTAGAGCGAGACAAAATCACCTCATTTCTCCTAGCTCTCAGCGGGACGCTGAGAGAACGAAAGAGCTAGGTCCTCGAATAGAAAAGTCATGAGAAACAATGTTGATGGCCCTCAACGCCATTGCCGATCTGGTTATAACCAGGCCCCGGAGTCGTTTAACCGTCTCACGTTATCAGCACTGAATGGGGGTTCGATTCCCGCTGGCGCGCGAGTTTCTGATTGGTCAGAATAGCAGAGCCTCCTGCCGAGTTGCACCCCCATTGACCGGGAATGGGAGATAGTCGTTGGACTGATCTGATTGGTTGCATCCGAGAACCAAGCTTGGTTGGTTGCTCGTCTGAGGGGGACTGAGACAGATCAGATTCTGAGCTAATTGGAGTGGTTACGACTCCGGGGCCTGGTTAACCCTTTTGGCCGAGTCGTTTAACCGTCTCACTCTCTCAATTTTGCTATTATACAGAAGTGGAGAATGGGGCTTCGACCAGTTTGCAGCCCAGCGTAGCGGTGATGCTCTCTAGTGTTATGAATAACCTGAGTGTTAGTGTAACGTTATAGGAGGCTTGCCATCCCTGAGTAACGTGTTCTCATGTGCGATCTGTCATCCGGATTCCTTTTCAATATCGTCTCCCTTTCTCACACATGGAAGGTGGCCTTTCCAACACTGATGAGAAAGCAGTTTGAACGAGAGACAGCATATGGCTCATGCGCCTTGTGTGGCAAACGATGAACACAGATCAGCACGCCGCTCGTCTGTCAACTTGCGTCCAGCAACTGTGGATAAATCTCTCTCTCGCACATGCCCAACACATCCGCCCCCAAGGCTTCTTCTGCACATGTTACTGTGGAGCTCAAGCCTTCTCGAGTCTCCATGCATCGTCTTGTGCTGCTCGTGCCACCTGGTTTTATCCGTATTCGGGCGATGTCGTCCGTACGAAAAAAAAATGGATTCAAGGACAGCCGACTGTCTTCATTCTGTGCAAATCATATTGTCTTCGCACGCCACTGGAAAGGCGGTGTCACGGGACACCTGCAATCCCACAAAGACATGTGTTTATCAGGCTCTGGTCTGCGATTTCCACCTCTGCCGTTTTGTTGTTGCCTCGCAAAGGCCCAGTCTCACTTTGCAAAACACCTTTCCGAGGACATCGACGATTGACCCCCAAGACTACTACGATGAAGTTTACCACACTCACGCTTACTGCCGTCGTGGCGCTCACCGCCTTCGTCGGCCTGCCGTCTGCTTACGCCGACTCTTGTGAGTCGAAATGCCTCGCTGACGACTCGGCTTGTCTGTGGAAGAACATTGGTGAACAAACTGGCTACGCCGGTTTCGAAATCTGCGACACCAACTACAACAAGTGCATGGCGGCCTGCCGCGGCAAAGCGCGCCCAAGTTCCACGAAGAAATAGATTTCAGCAAGGATAGATCTGCTCCACCCCAGCTAATCAGTTTATATCCACTTGAACACAACAAATCTCTTCTTATACACATCCATTCGTGTTAATCGTAACGACACCACGGTCTACTTTCTTTCTACAAAGTACTTCATGGCGCACAGCAGCGCTTGGAGAACTGCTTGCCGTTCGGGTCCTCCGGCACGTCCAGCGTCGGGTTGCGGTCGAAGAACCCCTCGGGCTTGAGCACAAAGCCCGTCATATCCACCGGCATCATCGGCCAGTCCTCCGTGCGAGGAAAGTGAGTGAGACCGAACGTGTGCCACACCACAATGTCCTCGCCATTGACGCTGCGGTTCTTGCGAGTGTACTCGGGCAGACCGGCGCCGCCAGGATGCTGGTTCGGAGTGTACCCGGCCGCCCACAGCTCGTCGCGGTCGTACTGCGTGACCCAGAGGTGCCTGGTGGAGAAGGCGGCACGCTTGCGGATGGACGCCTCGTCGGCGGCGAGCAGCAGCGGCTGGCCTTCCGGGAAGAGCGTGAACGCCGTCGGGTGGCCCAGACGGTTGGTCGTCTCGCTCGACGCGATGCGCCACACGCGGCCTTTCTCGTTCGCCGCCACGCGCTGTGCGTCGCTCTCGCGCTGCAGACGCGTCACCGACCGCGTGAACGCGTTGCCGTACAGGTTCTCGGGACTTATCGGAAGTCGCTGCACCTCCAGCTCGTCTACGTGGCACTTGTCGCCGTCGATGGCAACGTCCAAGCGAGCCGAGAAGAGGTGCTGGTGGATGGGTGCGCCGAGGCGCGGTGCCATCTCGGTCGCGAACTCGTATCCGTCGGCGCGACCCGACGTGAACACGATCCCCGTGGCCTTGCACTCGAGCTGGATCTTGCCGTCGAGGTACAGGTGCCAGTAGAAGCCGTAGTCGTAGTTGCCGACCGTCACGAAGAACGAGATCACCAGACGACGCTGGCGACGCACCGTGCCCTGGTTGGCCACGACATCTGTATGCTTCCACAGCGTACCGAAATCCTCCTCGTGGATGCAGACGGCGTTCTTGATCACGAAAGGCTCGCAAAAGTCGTTCACGACCGTCGCGTCGAGGTACTGGATGTGGCCGAGACAGTCGCAGCCCAGCACGAGCGAGTTGGCGAGGCGACCGAACTGGTACTCGCCGGCGTCGAAGTAGTTCTGCCAGTTATGGGTCGGCAGCGGATCGGCGTACGGCACGACCATCTCGGAGATGGACGCGCGGTTGAGAATCTTGCGACCGGCGAAGGAGATGTCGTGGAGCGTGAGACCCTCGCGGCCGTTGAAGCCGATGCGCACGTTCCACTTCTCCCACGAGAGCACGTGGTTGTCGACCGTGAAGCTCGCTCCCTGAGGCTGCGTGATGAGCAGAGGCCTCATGGTCGTACGGATCGGTCCGGTGGTCTCCGGGTCCAAGTAATCACCTGATTCTTCGGGGATGTGCATGTAACCGGTATCGATAACTCGCAAGACGCGACGGCTGTTGAGATCCACGTGGGCAACGACGCCCTCGATTGGATGGGCGTACATCGATCGACTGCCTTCTTTCGCGTAGAAGCTAAGCACGCGGATCATGCGTGCACCGACTTCATCCTCGTACCCGAAGACGCCGGCAGACAATGGCGAGCAAATCACCTTGGAGAGGTCCGAGACGCCGCGCTTGGCAAGTGCGTTGACATACGCAGGGTCGGCTTTAGCAATCTCACCAGCAGCTAGGTAATCGGCATCGAGAATCGGCCCCCATCCGTCCACTGCCGGGTTGAGCTGACGACGATCGATAATCTTACCACCGGGGATATCGACGACGATCTGCGTGGCGATCATCGTCTCCGTGTTCAGAAGCAGCGCACCGATCTCACGCGGCACGGCATCACCTGGTCGGAAGGCAGAAAGTGTCTTGTGATCTGGCTCGCGCAGCATAACGTAGGAGAACCGCATAGCCGGACCAGGGAAGCCGTTCTCAGCGACGATCTGCTTGAGACGCAGCACTTCGTCGGCCGAGATGGGGTCGAGCGGGTGGAGAACGGCGGTGGTGGTGGCAGCCATCGTGGGTCGGATTCTTGGAGTGATGGCAAATTCGAATGTGAGACTCGTGGCGGAGACGACGTTATCGTGGCGTTTGAGCAGTCTCTATCTCTCTCCTGGAATCGACGTTGATAAGTAGAGCAAAGGGATTCCTCCTCAAGACATTGGTCGGCCTGAAGAAGGGAGACCAATCGCGCTGAGATCTGTCTTCTCTGGCAAGACGCAGAACAGAACAGGAGTACAAAAGATACGTCACTACGCAAGCCTCGCATGCTCTCGCGCGTCCCTCTCATCTAGTTCGTGGAGTCAGCGATTGCAGTCATCATTCTCGGGTACAATGACCCCTACCATTTGCGCGTAATCTTGCTGAGGATCCCTCTGGTGTCAAAACCTCCACCGCCAGAACTTCTGGCGTTGAGAAGAAGGACTGGACCCAAGATTGTCCTGCTCTTTGTAGTGACTAATCCTTCGATAGTCGCGCAGGAAATGAAAATCTACTATTGGATGAAGCGTTCGTGACGCTTCCTGCCTCACGGGTGCAAAGGAGCAGTCGGTGCTCTCACTTTCTTTCTCTCATCGCAAGGATCGGACAACGGCATTGAGCGTATGCGAGTTCTGTTCTCAGGCCGTCGTGAGTGTTTGACCAAACACCGCGACGCTGCTGAGATGAGTCTGTGGGAGATCTTGCGCATACTGTACTGTCGCGACGTTTGATTTCACCTCCCACGCAGAGCGACATGCTGATCACCAAAATGAGCGTAAGCATCCGACATAGCCATCTCACATAGCCATGTAGAGGACGTTGAAGATGAAAGCTGGAGCTCTTGCAAATGGAAGACGCTCCAAATCAGCACGTCTTCATATCAAATAAAACAACTAATACTATCGAGCAAGTAGAAGACGGCGCCAGCAGTTTGAGGCCGCTTGCGCTACGCAAGCCTTCGCCAAAGTTGACGCTTTTCGTGCTGAAGGTCTCCCTTTCCGATGATTTGTCGCTTGATCAGCGCGACCAAACGGTGGCACCGAGCATCGATCTTGTGACGGAATCTACTCCGTGGTCGCCATTCGTCGGGCGTGATTGGCTCGTTGGCGGGATGACGCGCCCGCTCGGTGGGGTCATCAGCTTCACAGCTCATTCCTCCTCTAGCGTGACGCTCGGGCTCCGCCAATGAGAGGCGTGGTACGCGACTAGCTCAGTGGGGCGACTGCCAAGGTCGGACAAGATATTGCCTTCCAGATTGTCCTCTGCTTCCGGGCGACTAATCGTCCCAAGCCTTTTTTGAATTGACGGCGACTCATTGGTCGAGACACCTCGTGACGCTATCGACGTACCCGCACCCCCAGACTGCCAGTTGACCTCGTTGATTCAATTCCCTCACTGCTGTCTGAAGTTCGAACAGAATCATGTCTTCCGATTCCATTCTTTGCACAAACAGCGAGGGACAAGATCTGTTCCGACGATGGAATTTCAGTCAATATTTGTAGATCTTCGTCCTGGGAACAACCCTGGCGACGCAGCGTTGGCCGTTGAAGTTCCTTTATGACGCGTCTATACCGGCCAATAGCATCGTTCATCCATTCGAGACGTGAGATCGTACTATGGTGTGTTGTACTCGAGTTTAATTAACACTACACCCAGCCTTATCCTGCTGCCCCCACAGCAGTCTTCTCATCATGGCCCCTCTCTTCTTCGAGGCCGACTTTCACAGCGTGAACTCTGTGTGGTTGAAACAGGAAGCTCGCTGGTGTTGAGTTGTCAATCTCCAAACGTTTCTTTGTGTTTTGATCGTTACTCATTCTGCTTTCTACTTCCAACTTCCCACACCGAGAGCCCTTGCAAATGTCCGAGATTTTACTGTCCCCCGCCATCAACGACGGCACAGCTCCCGCCGAGACTCGTCGGTATGCTAAAGTACCACATCTGTGGGCGTTAGGCGTAGGTGCTGTTATTGGTGGGGATTTTTACGGCTGGCAGTCAACGCTCGTCGCTGGTTACCTCGGTCTCCTCGTCATTCTCGCCTTCGTCACGGTGCTCTACGTCTTGCTGTCATTCTCTGTAGCGGAGATGGCGTCGATGATGCCCACGGGTGGCGGGCCGTATGTCTTCTCTCTCCACGGTATCGGTCCTCGGGCAGCTTTCTTTGCCAGCCTTGCCGAGACGCTCAAGATCGTGGTCACGGTCTCCACTACATTCTATGGGATCTTCCAGCAACTTGATGTGATCTACAATCTTGGCGGTCCGAAGTACAACCCGACGTTCTTTGGGGCCATTTTCGTTGGTCTCAACAGCATCGGAGTGGAGGCCACATTCCGCGTTCAAGTGTGTGCGACAGCTTTGTCTGTGATGACTCTACTGGTCTTTTATGTCGGTGCCTCGACCAAGTTGGACTATGACACGTGGGTCGTGCAGCAAAACTGGGAGTTTACGAACTGGAGCGACTCGATTCAAGGCATCTCGTTCGCTCTTTGGTTCTACTTTGGCATCGAAGAACTACCCCTCGCGGCTGAAGAAACCATCGAGCCCGAGAAGAACATCCCTCGAGGGCTTGTAGCCTCGATTATCACGCTGATCATTATCTCGGTCAGCACAGCGACCTTCAGCTCGTTCATCGGGCCGGGTGTGACTGTCATGATGAAGTCTAACGCCCCACTTGTGTTGGGTTACCGCAGTGTCTTTGGAGATACCACGACGCTGTCGTGGTTTCTGTGGATCACCATCGTGGGAGTTATCTCGAGCACGCACTCGTTTGTGTTCTACATGGGCAGACTGCTATTTGCTGTCTCTCGGGACGGATACTTCCCGAGATTCCTCTCCAAGGTGCACCCCACTCGCGGCACAGCCTATGCGGCCCTGATCACAGGCGGCGTTGTCGCCCAAATCGTCTCAATATCTCTTCACTACGCCATCGGAGATGCTCGACTGGGCTTCGTCATGATCAACCTCGCACTCTTTGGTGGACTCATCTCTTACTGCTTTCAGCTCGTATCCTTCATCCTCTTGCGCGTTCACCAACCCAACCGCCCGCGTCCATACAAGAGTCCATTCGGAATCGCCGGCGCTGTCATCTGCCTCATCCTCTGCTGGGTCGCGATCGCTGGCATTCTCTACGCGGGTGCGTCAAACCGCGACTTCCGAGCGTCGGTCGTCGCGGCCGTGGTCGTGTTCGCGATCGGCACGGCCTACTTTTTCCACAGCGTCAAGCCGCGACTCGAGAAGATGCACGCGATGACGCCGCAGCGCGCCAAGGAGCTGCGCGAGACGCTCGTGAGCCACCAGTCGCACGCCTAACTGCGCACGTGCGACGCCTTGCGGTTGTTGTTTTTTATATTTTATGGCTTGCTTTCTACGTAATTGAGATGCATGGAGTCACGAGGAAACTCGGAAATGCTTTGAAATTGTCCTCCGAACGTTTAACGTTCTCTTCGCGAGGCCACAGGACCATCACTCCCAATTCTCCTGGTGAGAAAGTACAGCCACCGACATTCAAGCGATTTGATTGGTCCCCGAAAGTTGTCCCTCGTTTAGCCACGTTCATGTTCCTTGTTGAAGTTCCGCACAAAGGATCACGCGTCGTCCACTGAGCCATTGTGGAGAATGGACCCAAATCGACTCGACGTCGACGCGCATATCTCGGTCCCGACGGGTGCGATCGCACTGCCGACAAGCGCATCGCATCCGCGAGTGTCTAATCTCGCTGTGGTCCAATTTTCAGATCCAGAGGACGCCTACGAGAGCCGCGACGGCGCGCGCAAGGTCCACATCGCCCACGTGCGCATGCGCGACGGCGACGACCACTTGCGGCTGCTCCTGCGCATCTGCAACGACCGCAAGACCTTCTACCGAGCGACCAGCGAGCGTCTCGATAAGCTGCGCCACCGGCTCCAGATCCTGGCGTCGCAGGCCAGCGACGGAGGCGCCGAGCCGTTCCTCGGGAACCGCACGCGCAAGCAGCGCAACCGCGCCGACCCGCGCCACGAAGCCGCCGCTGCGGTCCGCGTGCGCTTCCTCTCGCAGGAGAACGAAGAGATCGAAGGGAAGACGCTGCGCGTGGGCGAGGCGCTCCGACGCACCGACCGCATCCTCATTGGCGACGAGACGTACGTCGTGCTGCTGAACCAGCCGACGGTCGTCAACATCTCGGTCGTGAGCCCAGTGCTCGCGGGCATCCCAGTCGTGCCGCTGCCCGACGCGGACTTTTGCGAGCCGGACGACTGCACATGGAAGTGGTTTCGCGTGGATGCTTGTGGAGGAGAGGAGGTGTTTGTGGGGGACGCTCGACGGTTCCTTCCGACAGATAAAGACCTCGGCTGTCGCTTCCGCATCGAGTGCCACGCGCCGATCATGCACTCACACTATGCACACGAAAGCGCGGCGGAGGTCGTGACGACGCCTGTCGTCCATGGACCCGATCGGTCGGTCTTTGATGAGAGAAGGAGACTCGGGTCTGTGCGAGCTAGGCCGACGGCGCACGGCTCGAGTGCCTTTCGGGTCATGACGTACAACGTGCTGTTCGATGGATACACGAGCACACTGCAGAGCAAGGCCGAAGTGTTCCCGTACGCCAAGCACGAAGTGCTCGAGGAAATGTACCGCATGCAGCTCGTGTTCCAAGAGATCGAGGAAGCAAATGCTGACGTGGTGTTCATGCAAGAGATGGGCAAGAAGACTTTTCGGTCGTTTTTCGCGCCGATGATGGCACCGCTAGGGTATCACACGATTTACACGGGCAAGACAGGTACGACCCACGAAGGCTGCGCGATGCTGGTGCGAAAAGAGTGCTTCGAAGTCATGGAGGAAAGAACGCTAGCAGTTTCCCCAGAAGCTCTGAAGCTCGAAGATCCCCAAGTCCAGGCCCTGCTGGAAGCGTATCCGGAACTCACAAAGGCGCTGAAGAAGATCCCGTCGATTGCTCAGTTGCTCAAGCTTAGAGACTGTCGAGATCCCAGCAAGTATCTCATCGTCGCAAACACACATCTATTTTATCGAGAGGGAGCCGACATGATCCGACTCGTGCAGGCTGTTGCGATCGTTCGATCAATTGAGGCGTGGAAGGCCGAGCTTGAATCGAGCGGCTATCGCGTCTCGGTCGTCTTTTGTGGTGACTTGAATGCCGTCCCACCATCGGCTGCTGTCAACTACCTGCTAGAAGGCGCTGTCGACCAAACACATCGCAACTGGCAGCAACTTCCAGCCTTCAAGTGGAAAATCACACCCAGCGACGACGACGCGGCAGCGTCTTCTGAGGAGCCGGTACAACCAGGTCGCATAGACCACTCGCTGGCATTGTCCAGCGCGTGTGGGATCCCCGAGTTCACGAATTTTGCAGGCTCGTTCGTCGCGACACTCGACTACATCCTGCTAGGAAGCCGCGATCTGGAAGTCACGCAGACGTTCCCTCTCTTCACCCGGGAGCAAGTGACCGTAGAGACTGCTCTGCCGTCTACCGCGTTCCCATCCGACCATATCTCGCTCGTCGCAGACTTGCAGTGGAAGGAAGGCATATAGAAGTAGATAATGAAATAGAGTCTCCCTTTTCCATCAACGCCCCTTCCTCCATTACATGCCCAGCGAATGAAGGTACTCGCCTGCTGGAATGACTGCGCGGCAAGCGTGGCAGCGACCCTCACTCACACTACGAGTGTCGGTCGCGTAGTTGCTGAGACCACCAATCAAGAAGTGGCTTCGTGCCGACACTTCCGCTCCTCTTTGTCATTCGCAAAGTTGACCCCCAAGGGCGACGAAGACGCCTGCGGGACGACACGTGTTCGCGTGCATGGCAGTTTCCCTCGGCAAACACCTCTCGAGATCATTGCGGATGACGATGGAGAGCAGCGGGGGAAGCAAGGCGCGGATCGCGTACGTGCGGTACCGCCAAGGAGAGACTCAGCTGCGGCTACAGATCCAGGTCGGGGGTGCGATGAAGACTTTGCTGCGGCCTGCAGACGGCAAGCTCGGCAAGTTTCGCTCTCGCCTCCAGGCTCTTGCAGCGCAAGTGGTAGACGCAGCAGAGAATGGCTCTGCTCCTTCCATCCGAAGGAAGCGCCAGACGGTGGGTGCGTCCACAGAGATTGAGCTCAAGTTCTTGACTTCTTCCGGGGACGAAGTCGCCGATGACTCCGTCACGGTGGGTGAGGCGCTCTTGCGCACAGAGACGATCGTGATTGGCGAGGAGACGTACGCTGTTCTCCACAATCAGCCGATGGTGGCGCGAATATCCGTGATGAACCCAGTGCTCGAAGGAATTCCGATCGCGCCGCTGGCCGAGACCGAGTTCTGTAGCGCGGAAGATTGCGTCTGGAGCTGGTTCCGTCTGGACGTGAACGAGCAGGAGACGCTCGTCGCTGACTCATGGCGGTTCGTTCCGACAGAGCATGACGTCGGCTGTCGTCTTCGCATCGAATGCCGAGCACCTATGGGCTCACCAGTATCTGAAGCAAGTGTAGCGGAACTTGTGACGACGCCTGTCGTGCGTCAACCTGATCGATCAATATTTGAGAAGCGAGTGGAGCTTGGGGCTTCGACGGCCCAGCCAAGCGGCTCAGGGTCAAATGCTTTTCGCGTCATGACCTACAATGTTTTGTACGACGGCTATGCACGCAACGCCAAGACCAAAATGTCCGTCTTTCCGTACATAAGTGGCGAGGCTCTTAGCGAAGCGTATCGTATGCAGCTCGTGTTCAGAGAGATCCAAGAGGCCAACGCCGACGTCGTGTGCCTCCAAGAAATGGGCGGAAATATCTTCCAGTCGTTCTTTGAGCCCAATCTCCGACCTCTCGGGTACCAAACCATCTACACTGGCAAAATGGGCACGACGCTCGAAGGTTGTGCGATGGTCATTCGAGCAGACTGCTTCGACGTTGTCGAGCAGAAGACACTGACCGTGTCGCAAGAGGTCTTGAACTCTCAGGACCCAGGGATCCAAGCACTGCTCTCTGCTTTCCCAGAGCTAGCTATCGGTCTCAAAAAGATCCCGTCCATCGCTCAGATCATCACGCTCCGGGATAAACGGGATCGGCGTCGCCACCTCCTCGTCATCAACACCCATCTATACTATCGTGAGGACGCCGACGTGATCCGCTCGCTTCAGACTGTCGCCACTGTCCGCGCGATCGAACGCCACCAGTCGATGCTGGAATCCTCTGGGCATCGAGTCGCTGTCCTGTTCTGCGGCGACTTGAACAGCGCGCCAGACTCGTCAGCCATCCGATTCCTTCTCGACGGTCGTTTCGACGAGACCCACCGCCATTGGCAGGAAGTCCGCGACTTCGTCTGGGATCGCTCCACTTCAAGCGAGTCGACTATCTCACCAGAGACCCTGTCGCCAGCTTCCATCAGCCACTCGCTCGAGCTGATCAGTGCGTGCGGTGTCCCCGAGTTCACCAACTACGCCGCGACCAGTGGAAAGGTCTTCGTCGCGACGCTCGACTACATTTTCTTCGGCGGACGCGACTTGGAAGTCACGCAGACCTTCCCCATGTTCACACGCGAGCAGGCTACGCTCGAGACGGCTCTGCCGTCGCCAGTGTTCCCATCGGACCACGTCTCGCTCATCGCCGACCTCCAGTGGAAGTCGAGATGACCCACAGCAAAACTTAAATCAAAAACAAGCTCCGTCCCTAAATTACACAATACATATTAGGGACCTCCCTCCGACATCTCTGATTGGCTAGTAATCAGTCAATATCAGCCAATCCATACCCCTCATTTCCGGCTCAGCAATAACCTCGGGCAAGATTGACGAGACGGGAAGCCACTCACCGCCATGGCCGCCTCCTCTTCCTCGTGAGTATATGCGTGCTCTTCGCGCGCGTCTCCTGCGCGCGCCGCCGCCTCTGCGCCCGTGAAACTGACTTCACCGTGTTCTCCGTGTCTCGCGCTCTCCGTCGCGGTGCCGCTCGCCCGCGGACGCGCAGTGTGTGCACGATCGTGCTCGACGGCGCCAACGTCGCGACGCGGAAAGACGGCCAGCGCGCGATCGCGCGGCTCGCGGCCGCGCTCGCGTTCTTCCGCGAGCTGCAGACGAGCCGCCAGTGCGCGCTGCGCTGCGTGGCGTTCGTGCCCAACTTCTGGCTCAACTCCAAGCCCACGGACGCCGGCAGGGGCAACGGCGCGATGGAGACCGACGACTGGGCACTGCTGCAGAGCCTCGTGGACAAGGAGCAGGTCGTGCTCACGCCCTCGCATGTGCGTGGTTGCGTGCATCTAGGGGAAAGGGAATCGGGTGGTGATGATCCGATGGGTGCGTGTAGGCCCACGACGACTTCTACGTGATCGACTACGCCGTCAAGAACGACGGCTTCATCGTCACCAACGACATGTTCCGAGACCACGTCGAGAACAAGGTGCGCACCGTCTGCCTTTGCGTAGTTTCTTTTTGGTCGTGGTGGTTGGTTTCCTCAACGCGACGATGGTCTCCTTTTAGCGAGTCTTCCAGGGCCGACGGCTGACACAGCGGTGGACACGCTCGCGATGTATTGACTTCACGTTCGTCGGGAACGAGTTTCTGCCCAACTCGCAGACCATCGAACGCGCGCTATCACACCACCCACATCCCGAGAGCCCGCGCGACACCTTGCCAGCGGCTGCCACAACAAATGACGACAAGACTGTCGAAAAGGCTGCGGCTTCAACTAACGTGCGATCGCCTCGCCCGACGCTACCCCGTCGAAGGTCCAGCAGTCTCACGAAGGCGCTCGCTCGCGCACGCGCGGAAGATTGCGACGACCAAGGTGACGAGGACGACGACACCAACGACATGGCGATTGAACACGTGCGCAAGAAAAAAGTCGACTTGTCCGAGCTGACTGCGTATCGAGTGCCGCGTTATTTATTGCCGTTACTTCATGGCGACGACGGAGAAACCATGAAGCGATTTATGGATCACACAGGCACCCACATCGTGGCACCCCCGGTCAAGACAAATGCGACATCGGATGTCGCGACACTGTCGATTTACGGGTGTGGTTTGCTGGGAGGCAGACTCGAGACTGACTGGGAACTAACTTGGTGGGTTCTGTGGACAGATCGGAGGCGGAGCGAATGCATGCCGTTAAGATTCTCGATGCAGCGCTACCAGAACTGCACCAACAGTACGTTTTCCAGCAACAGCAGGAGCAGTGGTTGCTGACACAGCATCAGCATCAGCTTCAACAGCAACAGCAGCAATATCACCACCCACACGACCTCCAGCACCAACAGCGTCTCGAGCAGCAGCAGCTACAGCAGCAATATCTGTATCATCAGCACCTCCAGCATCAACAGCAACAGCAACAATACCACAATCATCACCCACCAGCCAACTTCCCGCTCCAAACCCACCACGTTTACCACCCCAGCGATGACCACATGGACATCGAGCTCGAGTGAGATCGTCGAAAGGTAAGTGCAGCGGTGAGGCGGCCTAGCGTATGTTGGTAGTTCAGCTCTCCCTAGTGCACAGTCCCAGTAGTTGGCCACCTCACCCGTGTTTGCGTTGGTTTAGCGGGTAGCTAGACTCTTTGTAGTTGCAGCGTAATTTATTCCGTCTTCTAATTGCAACGCTACTTCCACTGCTTCTTGTACTGATCGTTGTCTACAACGCCGAACTTCTTCTCGTCGCCCTAAAGTACAAGAACACAGCGTCAGACAATTACCTCGGGAACAGGCAAGAAATCACTTCATACGCGTTCTTCCTTGCGCGTGTGTGGGTCCATCTCTTTGCGCTTCTTGCCACCCTTCTGGAAGTCGCGCCAATTGCCGACGCGATGTTCTCGCCGGTCTTCCTCCGCCCACGTTCGCTCACGCTTGAACATTTCCGCAGTCTGCTTCTGCTGCTTCTCTTGCTCCTCCGCTTCTCGCTTCTTCTGTGCCGCCTCTCGCTTCTCAATATTTTGGCGTCGGTGCTCCATCTCTGCGAAGGCTTTGATCACGGCTTTATCTTTCTCCTCTTCGAGATCGCCAAGCTCGCTCTCTTTGATTCCTTTCTTGAGTTTTTGCCGTCGCTCTTTCTCCACTTTTTCGTATGTGTTTGTTATCAGTCGAGCATAGGTTTTTCGTCGGTCCTCGTTCTGTAGCGTGTTGTACGCTTTGGTCACCTCTACACAATATCAAAGATATGCGTCAATAATGCAAATGACACAGAACTCGCTACTCACGACATACGTTCAAAGGCTTCGCGTGCGCGAGCATGACGGAATTTGTCTGGGTGCACGAGCGTCGAAATCTACAGCCCCCTTAGCCTGTGAGTGCCTGGAAAGACAATGCGTGGATCATATGAAAACGCACCTTTCGGTAATGCTGCTTGATATCTTCCTCAGTCGCGTCGATGTCGAGCATGAGCACCCGAAATGGGTTCAGGTTGATCCACTCGTAGTGCTCCTGCAAGAGCCGCACGAGCTGGCCTTCCGAGTTGCCAAAGTCCACGGGTTTCTTTTCCTGCGGCGGTTCCTCTTTCTTGATGCAGTTGGCGCTCTCCTCGAGCTGTTGCACCTCGGACATGAACTCGGCGAGCAATGCGTCTTCATCGTTCGCATCTGCCTGGGCCGGTGTCTCCTGCTCTTTCTTCAGCTGCGCTTCTTCGGCCTCGCGTGCCTCTCTCTCCTGCTTCTTGCGCTCTTCTTCTTTCGCGGCTTCGCGCAGCCTGCGCGAGTGTTCCTGTCCCGCATTGTACGCGTCCTCGGCGGCCTGCAGCAGCGACGCGTTGTCCGGATCGAGCTTGAGTCCTTCCTGGTACGTCGCGCGCGCGGCGTCGAACCGCAGCAGCGCGTGCTCGGCGGCACCTTTGCGACTGTAGCCTTTCCACCAATCGGGCTTGAGCGCGATGCACTTTTCGGCGTCGCGCAGCGCGTTGCCGCGCTCGTCGCCGAGCGCCAGGAACGCGGCCGAGCGGTTGCTGTAGTAGACGGCGTTGTCCGGATCGAGCTCGATGGCGCGCGAGTACATCTCCACGGCCTCTCGGTGCCTGCCCTCGGCCACGAGCGCGTTGCCCTGCGCCTTGAAGGCCTCGGCCTGGAGCTGCGCTTCGGCCGTCGCGTCCGCCATCGTCGTCGTGGTCTTTTGAAGAGCTACGCAATGGAGATTCGTACTTTAGAAGACCTTACCGTATTCTAGAATGGTATATGTCACTATACAGGTAGGGCATTCCAACGGTGTAGATGTCATTGGAGAGAGGGGAAACGGATAGTGACAATTGCGCTCGTGAACTGCTCCGCCTTGAAGAGAGAGATCCGATCGATTGGGAGGCCCCATGTTCGGCGCGACCGTGTGCTCCTACGCGACGCGCAAGCCCGTACGTGGCTGTTTGGGATGGTTTAGTGCGTTAAGAACTCATGGGTGTGCTTGTGGTGGGTCTTGAAGACGCGCTGCGTGGATGCGCTGGTCGCGGAGAAGACGCGGTCCCAGTTCCTGATCGGCACGACGGCTCTCCACGGCGCCAACAGCGTACGCGATCGTTTTAACTATGCTTCGTGTTGTGGCGTGATAGTGACTTGCAACTGCACATGCGACGACATAGATCCACGTGGTCGAGTATGAAAGCGGCGCGAACGAAGCGAGGCTCCAGCAGCTGTATGCTCACCCCGACCAAGTGCTGCACCTTGCCCCATCACCGTTTGTGAAGCAGCTCGTGTTCACGTGCCATAAAACCAAGGGCGAAAGCGCTGAGGCAACGCTGTGGAAGATGGACGGGTTGGACGATCCACCAGTGAGCAGCGAAGACACCGAGCCCAAGCCGTTAACGGCCGTGGCGTCGTTGCCGACCCAGGCCTCGCCACCCGGCAAGATCGTATGGAAGCACGACGGATCTGAAAGCGATGCAACTGTCGCTACTGTCCACGGAAGAAGCGTCTTTTTGTGGGACGTGAAAGGCCCGTCCATCAGTCAGCTCGATCGTATCGACGTTGCCACTCAGGACGTGGGAGTCGTCCAGTGGGATCCACACCACGACCAGTACGTGTCGTTTGCGTCCGGGGCCTCGATTCAAACGTGGGATACTCGTTCAAATGCGACGGCCTTCATCATCGAGGAAGCTCACTCGGAGAGCGTTCTAGACTTTGATTACAATCCGAACAAGCCTTACACGATCGCCAGCGGAGGCGAGGACGGCCGACTTAAGTTCTGGGATCTGCGCCGCGCCAACAAGCCGTTGCTTTCGCTCCCAGCGCACTCGCACTGGCTTTGGAGTGTGCGATACAATCGATTCCACGATCAACTCGTGCTTTCATCGAGCTCCGACTCGACGCTCGCGCTCTGGCGTGTTTCATCGATCTCATCGGCGCCGATTGTCGAGCTGGATGAACAAGACCTCATGAACGAGGCTGCCGCGGGGAGCGACGTCGCTGACTCACGCATCAAGAGCTACGAGGAACACGAGGATAGTATCTATAGTGTCACGTGGGGTGCTGCGGACTCGTGGATCTTTGCGAGCGTCTCATACGATGGACGCTTTGTCGTCAACCAAGTCCCGTCGACTGAGAAGTACAAGATCCTGTTGTAGAAGAATTTCCCGTTGTTTTATTGGTTTTGTTCAAGCTCTATAAGCACAGTGTGGAAGGGCATCGCTCGGCGCCACATTCGTCCGTGACGAGCTGCCCGTCGGTATCTTTCATCTTTCCTGCCCACATCGCTGGTTTTTCTGTATTGATAACATTGTTGTCGGACAAGCATCAGTACTTGCTGCAAGGACTAGAGGGACAATCGCACTGCCTAAAATCACCATCGGGATACTCTTGATCGACCGAACTGCCCGATCACAACGCACAGCACACAAAAATCCACGGTCACCCTCGCAGCATCTTCTCGTTGGCTTCATTGCGAATGCTGTCGAGCTCGCTCATTGCTGCTTGGAACGCAACCATATCGCCCTTCGTGACGCAATCAGCCACCCGTTGCGCCGCAGCAGCGAGTCGCTCCTCCAATGTGCCAGCACCGCCTTGTGCTGAGGTAGGACTCAGGGCCTTTCGGGAAGCTGCAGTCGTGGGACTCAGCATAGTCGAGGGCTTTGGTGGAGACCGAGCAGCGATACCCGTCGATACATTTCGTACAATTCCCGAAGGCAGAGTCTTTCCTGTCGCCTTCGGTGTATCTCGAGGCGGAGTGGTTGCTAGTCGCTGAAATCCAGGAGGTGGAGATGGTGATGCCCCAGATGGCGGAGGACCAGGGATTGGAGTGGCTCCATTCGTTGGCTTGGCCGTGAGTATTCTGGCCGCGTTACTTGCCCCGATGCCTAATGAGCTCTGAATAATCTCGTCCTTGACGCGTGTCTTGTCTTCACTGCTAAGGCTCCCACGACGCGCGAGTTCGGCAACTTTTCGAAGGCGTACGCCGTTCGGGCTCATCATTGGCAGACCCTTGGACGACGACGTAGTCGATGCGTTGTCTTCATCATCAGTTAACGGCGGTGGGGGAGGTGGCGGAATCGACAGACTCGTCAACCCACTTAGGTTGTCGCGATTTTTCCCAACGCCAGCGGCGTTGTAGAATGACACGAAGCTGCCTCCACCTTCACTTCCACCGTAGTCCTCGTCATCACTCGTGTCTGCATTCGCGACAACAGAGAAGTTCTCCTGCACGTCGAGTCTTTCGTCGATACCTGGCATCGTGCCGTTGCCTCCGCTCGATCCGGGGCCTCCGCCCGTTGAACCATAGTTTGGGAAGCCACCACTTTCCATGTAGGCGTTGCTCGCCGCAATATCCCGTGCAAGTTCCAAACGACTCTTGCTGCGTCGTCGAAACTTGAAAAACTCGGCTGCATTTCCAAAGCTTCCACGTCGTGGTCCCACATTACTTCCCGGGGGAGATGTGCTGAGTGGGACGGAAGGAGTTGGGCCAGGGGCGGGAGGCGGGGCCCCGCTGCGTTGGCGCGCAAGTGAGAGCATGCTCAGCTCTGCTGCTACTTCAGCCGCTGGGGTCTTCAATCCAGTGCCGTCGACTTTCTGGCTCGTCGGTTTCATGGGGTTTGCAAACATGTTCGAGGTCAACGGCTCAGACCTGCCCGAGCTTGTAGGTGACATGACAGTTTTGCGACCGGTCGTTGTCTGTGGAGTGTTCAGAACTGCCTCGGCAACCTGCCAGGGAACAGTCATGGAAGGTCGACGGGAGAGACCGGGAGGAGGTGCGATCACGGCATTCTGGTCACGACTGACGTCTTCTTTCGCTTGTTGCTGCGAGAAAAACGACGACTGCTGGCTATAGAACGAAACTGGCGGTGCCGCGGGCTCGAGCTTCTTGGACCGCACAGGCGGTGGGGACCACGACGGAAGGGATGTCGCCACAAAGCCACGGTTCTCTTCAATTGGTGGTGGTGGAGGGAACGAGTCCTCACGAAACGGCAACGCATTGAACTACAACGAGCGTCCAATGAGTCAGCAACCTGCACCACCTCCACGGAGGCCTTCCAAAGCGCGAGTCTTACCTCATCGAAGTTGTACTTGCCTTCGCCATCGAGGTCCAGCGAGTGGCGCGTGAACTCCACGTCGTCGTCCGAGTCCGAGTCTTCAAAATCGCCTGGTCCCGAGTACGAGTATCGCATGTGGTCGAGCGAGTGGAGTCCAAAGTCCGAGGCTCGCACGCGGTCCACGTCGCCTCCTCGCATCGACGGGATGCCCAGAGGGCGGCTCGGCAGGCTGTGGCGTCCGGCCATCGGATCGTACTGGTCGCTCTCAGCCCGCAAGCTATTGCGCACGGGCGTCGTGGGCATGCCTGTTCGCTTGGGCGTCGTGCTGGGCGTGAGGGGTCCTCGCAAGCTCTCTCGGTAGTGGGACTTGGCGGCGTTCGACAGCACGGCCTTGCTCACGAGCCCCGTGATCTCGCTCTGGTGCATCGGCACATTCTGCGACGCGAGTCGCAGCGACGTGAGCTGCTTGAGCTCTTGCACCGACATGCCTGCCTTGGGCACGAGCGGCGTGGGCGTGGGCACGCTCGCGGCGCTGCCTCCGCCCGAGGCCTGCACGACGGCGATGTTGATCGTGGGCGTCGGCGGCGCTGCGCCGGCGCCACCCACGGACGCGGCCGTGGGCGTGGCTGGCGTCTGGCGCGCGTCCGTGGCGGCGGCGCCCGACTGCTGCATGCGCTGCTGCGTGAGTCGCTTGAGGTCCTCGACGGTCATGCCGCTCTTGATGCCCATCTTGGCGTTGTTGTTGACGGGCGGCGTGCGCGGCGCGGGGCCGCCTCCACGACCAGCGGGGGCGGCGGCGGCGGCGGGGCGCGCGTAGCGCTGCGCGTTCTGCTGCGGCTGGAAGCGCGGCGGCGAGCGCGGCGGGGGCATGTTCGCGCCCACGCGGCGGCGTCCCGTGTCGGCCATCGGAGGCGCGCGCGGTCGCCGAGCACGACGCGCAGAGAGCGCAGAGAAAGGCGCGTCGCGCGCCGAGACTCGCGGGGGGCGCGGGGCGCTCGCTGGGGCGCTAGCTCGTCGCGAAGAGGCCAAGCGCGGGGTCCCCACGCGGCGATCTCTTCACGTTGACGCTTTGGCCCGCGGTCCGATAACCGCCCCCTTCTGTCTGTCGAGGAAGGGCGACGCGCGCCCCCTGATTGGGGAACGAGAGAGGGAAACGTTGCAAGATCGAGGCAGCACCCTGAGTCCACCATAATGGGAAAGTGTACCGTGAAAACGGTACATGGGTTCTAATTGGTGGAATTTCGGACAAAGGACAGCCAATGCGCGCGCGACGAGTGCGGACGAGTGGATATCGTAAATATTCCAAGGAAAGCAGTCGAAAATGGTAATTTAGAAGGATTCTGCGACCTTTCGTGTCACACATTGCAGCAAGACCAGATCAGATCAGATCCCACGGCGAACAACATGGGGAAGACCAGCGGCAGCGCGGCGCCCGAGGACAAGACGCGCGACCTGCAGCTGGACGCGCGCGGCGACGGCATGTACAGCGGCACGTTCCGCTGGCTGGAGACCAAGCAGTTCGCGCGGCTGCCGGCCACAGGCGGCGACAACCAAGGCGCTCCGATCGAGCTCTCGAAAGGATGGGAGGGCTTCTTGAAGTCGCGCAGCGGCCAGGACGCGGACCTCGTCGACACGGCCAAGAAAGACCCGTCGTGCTTGGACGCGCTGAGCTTCCCGGTCACGTTCATGCACATGGCCGCGCTGCTCAAGCTCATGGACGGCTCGGACGCGAAGCACGTCGTGGTGCTTGGCGCGACGAGAAAAGCCGAGCAGCGCGTCTGGCTGATCACCGACTACTGGTTCGAGGTCGCGCGGTTCTTTGCGTCTCATCACATCACACTGTGGTTCGTTGGACCCGAGGTCGACGAGGCGTGCAGCTCGCAAAAGCCGTCGCAGCCAGAGAACCTCGCGGTCCGCCACGTTCAAGGCACGTTCAGAGACTTTGTGCAGCATAAAGACGCAACGTCGTGTACGCCAACCAACACCGTGCTCATCGGCTACAACACGGGCTTTGGGAACTTTGTGGATTCCGGCCATTTCGATCTACTGTTCAGCTGGCTTCCGGACTTGTACGCGATCGCAGACGCGGGGTTCCCTGCCATCTTCACATGTGCGAATGACTATGCCGACATGAACGGCGAGTTTGCCGTCCAGTCGCGGATCGTTGGCTCCAAGATGTTGCTGCTGCCCAAGCAGAACCCGTTCAGCATGGCGTCACATCTCCACGAGGAAGGAAAGAAAGACACAGCGTGGTCAAGAGGAAACAGCTTCTTGTATGCTGTCCGCGGATACGATTCCAATCGGCGGATGATGCTCAAGGCCGGCGACGTGATCTCGCTCCAAAACCGTCTCGACGCCTCGCTGGATCTCCACCTGCAGGACTCGCTCGGTCGCCATTTCTACAAAGGAATCGTGCTCTCCAAGGAACAGGCCGCTCGCTACAAGGCCCTGCAAAACCCTGAAAAGACAGGCATCAAAACCCCAGCGCGATCGCGTAGCAACTCGTACAGCTTCCCAAGGACCCCGACGTTCGAGATCCTCCCTGGCTCCCACCCCAAGGAGGTCGTGATCCACGTCCACGTTCCGGACGTCGAGAGCTCGGACCGCGTCGCCGTCGACGTCTCGGACGCGTCGCTCTCGCTTCTGATCCCCGAAAAGTACACGCTGCGCACGACGCTGCCCTTCCAGGTCGAGAACAACGCGCCCGTGCGTGCCGAGCTGCTGCCTCCGTTCCTCAAGATCACTTGCACGCGTCAGTGACCCCCAGCTTTCATTGCGCGCTAAGTCCATCTCAATACATTTCATTAAGTACGCATTGGAGCTCCTCAAAAAGCAAAGCGTCACCAGGCACCATGGCGGGCATGAAGTTCCTCAACCTCAAGGGCTGGCACCCGTCGAACGCCCGCAACCAGAAGCGCATCTGGATCGCCGAGCAGAAGGCCAAGGCCACGGAGCAGGCCGAGCGCGAGGCCGCCGCCGAGGTGCGCAAGCACGCCGAGACCCTGCGGTACCAGGCGCTGGCCAAGGGCGAGAGCGAGAGCGAGCGGCTCCAGGTCGGGTTCCTGTACGCGCCGCCGCCAGGACTCGCGAAAGTGGACGAGAAGGCTGCGGAGGACATGACAGAAGGTGCGAGAATACGAAGAAGGCGAGAGCCTGGATGGAAAAAAAAGAGAAGGTATGTTTTCTAATCGTGGACGTTTGGGCGGATTGTAGATGACGCGGTCCGCGAGTTTCGTCGCAAGATGGAGAAGCGGAGTGCGCCAGGGCAAGGAGAGGATATCCAGAGGCCGCTGGAGCGATATGTGGGTCGACGGCCGGACGAGATGCTGACGATCAAAGAGCAGGTCGAGCGGTTTCCGTTTCTGAAAGACGCGCCGGTCGAAGGCGACTACGCGTCGAACGTCAAGGTCAACTTCAAGCCCATGGGCCGCACGCTGCGGAACGTCAAGTGCATTCGATGCGGTGAGTGGGGTCACCAGTCGGGCGATCGCGAGTGTTCGATGCGCGATGCGAACCCGAACGACGCGGCCCGACAGGCCATGGAGGACCCTCTCGCGATCATGTCCAGACTCAAGAAAGAAGGTCAATTGGTGATCAGAAAGAACGCGCTGCCCTTGGAAATGCAGACGATCGATGCGAAGCAAGATTCCCAGTACGAGATCCTGCTGTCCGATGGTGGGTACTACTGATGGGACGGAATGTGTGGTTGCAACTATGAACTGACCTTTGTTTCTGAATAGAGGAAGCAGTTGACCCGGAGAAGGCGTACTTGGCCGGGCTCTCCAAGAAGGAGAAGAAGTCGCTTCTCAAGCAACTGCGCAAGCAGTCCAAGGAGAAAAAGCGCCGACGAGAGGCGTCCTCCGAGAGTTCAAGCGACTCGGACTCGTCCTCTGAAGACGAATCTCGAAAACACAAGAAGCGGAAGCGAGACCACAAGGAGACCAAGCACCGCAGGCGCGACCCATCGAGAGAGCGCCACCATCGTTCCGATCGACGAAGAGATGCAGAGTCTACGCGAAAGCCCCAGGAGAGGATAGACGAGTCAAAGCGATCTCGCCATCGGTCTCGCTCGCGGTCTCGAAACCGCCACCACCACTCTTCACGCCACGACGTCCGCAACTCTCGACGAAGAAGCCACAGTCCAGCGAGAGACACACGACGCCACCACAGTCGCTCAGCAGATCGAGACTGATCAAAGTCGTCGTCGTACGTCTCCATTATAGACCATTTATGTAATTTACGGGTGCTTCCCGTCTAGAATGGAGCGTAATCTTCTGATCAACATTCCTGCAGTTCTGCAAGATTCGGAGCTCCTCACGAGATCAAGATGGCCACCGAGGCGACCGTCGACCGCGAGGCCTTTTACGCGGCGCTGCGAGCCAACGACGCCGCGAGCGTCGCCGCGTACTTCGCGCAGGACCACGTGCGTCGCGTGGTCGCGGAGACCGAGGCGCTCGTGGCGGCGCGCGCGCCCACGGAGCTCGCGTTCGAGCGCGAGGACGGCGCCATGTTCTACCCGTGGTACTTCCACCACCGCGTGCCCCACGGGCCGTTTCTGCCAGAGTTTCTGCTCGGCTCGGCCGCGCGCGAGAACGCCGTCGACGTGCTCGCGTGGTTTTTCTCGGATGAGCAGGCGGCGGCCATGGGCAGCACGCTCAAGTTGGCGATGCAAAGTGTGCTGCTGCAGTGCACCAGTGTCCAGGCTTTCGATATTGTGCTCTCGTCCAAGGTATTCAAAGATCTGGTTGGTGCAGACGAGCAACGTCAGTTGGTCAACGCGCTGGTGTGGATGATGGACCCTGCCTTCACGGCGCTGCTGTTCGCGCATGGAGCCGAGGTGACGGGGGCAGGTGAGCACGACCCGCTGCCAGCGCTCGCAAGGCGAGGAAACCCAGCGTATGTGGACTTCTTCGTTGAGAATGGAGCGTTCATCGTCGGTGCAGACATTCTTGCGGATGCGGCTTACCTTCGTAATGTGGCCGCCGGTCGCAGCCTTTTGCAGTTCGGCGCTGATTGGGGAAATGCCGACGGCGGCCCACTCCACGTCGCCGCAGAGGAACTGCGCCCAGAATTTGTGAAGCTTTTACTCGATGAAGGATTCGCTGATGTCGATGCGCAGGATGCTGACGGGCTGACCGCATTGATGAAGCTAGCGGGAAGACCTCGAAGAGCGACTAGGGCCGCTGGTGCCGAGCCGTTGGCCATTGCACGGATGCTGTTATCGTATGGTGCGGACGTGACTCTGAAGGACAAGAAAGGACTCAGTGCGCTCGACCATGCGACACGAAGTGGAAGTGTAGAGCTTTCCCGATTGCTCTCGGACCCCGAATCGTCAGATCCACTGGACATTCCCGCTCCGGCTCCGTTGCAGCCACTCGGCCACCTGTTCCAAGATCGGACCCGATGTTTTCCACGCGGAACGCCACAAATGTGACCTGCAGGCACCGAAAAACACCCAGCAGATACTGTATAGATGTTCGAATGGCTTTCGTTTATCACTGCTCCTTCAGCCCCAGACGAATCATTTGTATCACAGAGTATCTATTATGCAGACACAACCAGCACGTGGTGCAAACCAGAGACGAAGACGCGGCAGATGATCTTTTCAGAGCGTGAACGACGACTGTTGATGCTGAGAGGACGTTGGCGGTCAGTGATCACCACAAACGATAGATCTGGAGTATCCTCACAACTTTCAGCAGGTCGAAAGATTGCCACTGATGCTCGAACCGAGAGAGAATTTATGATGATGATGAGGATAAAAGTTGGAGTATTTTGCTTATGCCGTGCGACCAGCTATAAAACATGGAGAGGGAGAGAGAGAACCTTCGGAATCCGAAGGTCGAAATGGATAGGCGTTGTTGCGTATTAATCGCCTGCTCGTCGAGTGACCTGAACACTGTCAGGTAAGTGTCCAACGAAGGTAACGATAGGCTTTCCTTTGGTTAGGATCTGTTTAACGGCCCGTCTGGCTCAACGGACTCACTATGGACCTCCAAAACGGAAGACGCAATGAGCTGCGACACGGGACCCAGATTAACTTCAAGAACAACGGCGCCCCAGCTCCCCACTGGATCTGGAGGTCGCAACCTCCACGTGACGGGGCAGAAGCTCAACATTAGTGACCAGTTGCCGACATCGAGGGCGTCGACTGAGGGCGCCTTCAAGCAGGCAGCACAAAGGAGAGCTCACCACTCACTTTGCAAATTCCAACGCAGCCCAAGCACCACCACAACCCCAACCTCTCGACTATGGTCCAGCTCACCTCCATCCTCGCTGTCGCTGCCGCGACCTTCGCCGTCGCCAACGCTCACCCTGGCCAACACCACGAGCGATCGCTCCTCGAGGCCGCCAACAGCCACCTCTTCCGAGCCAACGCGCACAGATCGCTCGCCGCCTGCGCCAACAACAAGAGCCTGCGCGAGCTCCAGCAGCGCGCGGCCGACCGACGCCTCGAGACCATCAAGAGCATCCAAGCCGAGCGTCGCCGACTCGCCGCCGCGGATGTGATCGCCAAGGACCACAAGTCGAGCCTCACGGGTGTCACACCCACCAACTTCGACGCCGTTACGCTCTTCGGCTCCACGCCCAAGTGCGTGCTCGAGCCCGAGGTGACCCAGGGTCCGTACTACGTCAACGGCGAGCTCATCCGCAATGACCTGCGTGAGACGCAACCCGGTGTCGATCTCTACACGCAGCTGCAGTTCATCGATGTGAACACGTGCTCGCCTGTACCTGACTATTACGTTGACTTCTGGCACTGCAACTCCACCGGCGTGTACGCGGGTGTCGTGGCCAGGGGCAACGGTGACATCAACGACGCGAGCAACATCAACAACACGTTTGCTCGTGGTATCTACCCGACCGACAAGGACGGCCTCGTGCAGTTCGTGACCAAGTACCCTGGCCACTACGTCGGTCGCACGCACCACATCCACATTTTGGGCAACCACGGCGGCTCCGTGCTGCCCAACAACACATACAGTGGCGGTGGTGTGGCCAGCGTCGGCCAGATCTTCTTCGACCAGAATCTGTCGCTGGAAGTGGAGAAGACCGGTGCGTATGCGACCAACACTCAGCGTCTCACGACCAACGCCCAAGACTCCATTTTCGCCCAGGAGGCTGCCACGGGCTTTGACCCCGTCGTCGAGTACGTGCTCTTGGGCGATAAGGTAGAAGACGGCATCTTCTCGTGGATCTCTGTCGGTGTGGACACGACCATCTCCAAGCACATCGCGTCTGCTTCGACCTGGACGGCGAACGGCGGCGTAGCCAATGCGCCAGTTGGTGGCGATGGACAGCCGCGCCCGTCGCGCCCACCGACCACTGCCTCGCCAATCCAGCTTGCGGTCCAGGGATCAGCTTGAGCAGTGCAACCTCAAAGAACACGCCTCGCGATAGGCAGTTCCGGCCTATCTGCTTTGCAAAATTACACAAGAGACTAGACATCCGGCATGGTTGGTCAATCCTGTAGTACATTCACTTCTTCATTGCGGATTCGCTTTGTTCCAAATGCTGGTCTATTGCTTCATAACGGCAAACTTAGTTGAACACCTGTTCGCAGCACTCGTCTTGAGATTGCTGGAATGTGAAGGCAGAGGATCTGTCAGTTGGTGCCTCGGGGATCGGAGGAAACAACAGACACGACCGCAGGCACACTCTGCCTCCCAGTTGCCAGCTTTGATACAGACCATGAAGACGCGACGATTCGTCGCGTCTCCAAGGTCGTTCTGTCCAATTTCCGAGGGAGCCCGTCGAGCAATTCTGTGATGATCTTGATCAACTCAGCACCGTCTTTGTTTACCGAGAGTACACGACATTTCCCGGGACTCAGATCCGGAGTAAACGGATCGCACGAGATGAGTCGATTGCTCCGGCTCAAAGCATTCCCACGCACGTCTCCATCTGGCGCGGTGGTGTCGACTTGGCATCAGCTTGGATCGGCATTGGCGAAGCCAATTCCTGCATCCACATCGTATTCTTACACCAGTGCCTTCCATTGCAGTCGACGGAGACCAATGAATGGTCTGAAAGTCAAAGTAAAATTCCACGCCTGTTTATGCCTAAATAGTCACTTGTTGGCCTGGCTATGTTCAAATCGAAGCTTGCTCAGAGAGACGGGACTCGCTGTTGGTTTTGGTGGTCCATCGGTGACACCTCCGTACACTTGGCAAGCGCTCAGTGGTTTGCAACTACAGATTTTAATCATAAACTTGTGAAGGAGACGCCAGACTTTTGTTGCTGTATGGATTGCTCGTGCTCGATTCACCAAGTCGTGGTCGTGGCGTAACATCCATGAGAACGATATCGTTGGAGTGGGCACGTTAAACGAGCTCGGCAAAACCTATGTTTTCGAGATGATGACCGATTTATCAGATCATCGAGTCGCCTCTCCTCGTGGCCATAAACTGATAGTACCTTTTACTTTACTCGCGACTGCGTCTTCTGTTCTGTAAGACGCCCGAACGATAGACGCAAATCGCACCGGAGAGGGCTGTCAAACGTTGGTCCTTACGCAACAGCGCACGAACATTGAACTGATAACCTCGTCGCAACTAGAGGAGGATCGGCGCTTTTAGCCTTTGCGCCCAATAGCGATCCGCGATCTGATTCTGTCCACGTTTGGATTCTCGAGTTGCGGTCGTCCATCTACTTGCTGGTGGTCCCTTTCAGGGCCAATCCTCTATGGAGCACAGCTTCATCGACACTACTTCTCACTCAGCATTTTGCACACCGACAAACAAGCTCAACCAAGAACCTCAGCTCTCTCGGCAAAGCACCATGGTTCAGCTCTTCAAGCTCTTCTCAGCTATCGCTCTCACGGCTGCTGCCGTCGGCTTCGACTCTGCCGTTGCCCATCCGGGAGCCAACCACGTTCGCTCGCTCGAGGAGATTGCCAACAGCCAGCTCTTTAAGGCCAACGCGTACCGCTCGCTGGAGGCTTGCGCCAACTCCAAGCACATGCGTGAGCTCCAAGAGAAGGCGGCCACTCGTCGTGCGGCGCAGATTGAAGCGCTCCGCAACGAGCGCCGTCGTCTCTCCGCCGCCCAAGTTATCGCCAAGAACCACAAGTCGCCGCTCACTGGCATCACGCCTGCCGTGGACCCGAAGACGCTCTTCGGTACCAAGGTCGCCTGCGTGCTTGAGCCTGAATCGACCGAAGGTCCATACTACGTTCGTGGCGAGCTCATCCGTAACGACATCCGTGAGAACCAAGCTGGTGTGGACTTGTACGTCGACATCCAGCTTGTGGACGTCAACACATGCACGCCCATCAGCAACGTGTACATCGACTTCTGGCATTGCAACTCGACGGGCGTCTACTCGGGCGTGGTTGCGGCGTCGAACGGCAACATTAACGACAAGAAGAACATCAACGCCACGCACTCGCGCGGACTCGCGCCGACGGATGCGAACGGCATTGTCCAGTTTGTGACCAAGTACCCAGGCCACTACGCGGGCCGTGCGCACCACATCCACGTGCTGACCAACTACAACGGCAAGGTGCTTCCGAACAACACGTACTCGGGCGGCAAGATCTCGCACGTCGGACAGATCTTCTTCGACCAGTCGCTGAGCACTGCAGTCGAGACGACGGCACCGTACACGAGCAACAAGCAGCAGCTCACGACCAACGCCCAGGACAGTATATTCTCGCAGGAGGCCGCGACGGGCTTCGACCCAGTCGTCAACTACGTGTACCTGGGTAAGTCCGTGTCCGACGGCATCTTCTCGTGGATCTCAGTTGGCGTCGACGCGAGGATCTCCAAGACCGTCAAGGCCGCCGCGACCTGGACGGCGAGCGGCGGCAAGGCCAACTAAGTGACCTAGGACGAGGCCGTGTTTTGGTCATGTGCATGTAAGGAGTCGTAAAGAAAATATACCGAATAAACACCGGTAAAACCTTTTTACTTCAATATTGTTAAATCAATAGGTGCTCTGTAGCTCGTCAGTGGGAAAGGCCGGCATGGTCTCACTTGCCATTCCTCCTCGCCCGCCCAGCGTCTCTTGTCTGCTCGCTGAGCATGGCGCGTCGGCGCCTGGACGCGACGACGCTGCCGACGTGCGACACGAGTCTCGCACGCCTGCCGGCCGCCGATCTCGCGGTTTGCCCGACGGCGTACCAGCTCCCACAGGCGAATATCCAGTACACGCAGTACTGCGACTCGGACGTCTGCAAGCGCGTGCTCGCGGCCATGAAGGCCGCCAACCCGACCGAGTGCCACGTCCCCGGTTTCGGCGGCAGCGCCAACGATTTTAATCTCTACAGCGACTTTTTCGGCCGCATTGACACGGTTTGCAAGTCGATCACGCCGGCGTCAGCCGAGCCGGACGCAACGCCCTCGGCTCCAACAACGTCGTCAAATGGCCAGGCAACGCCGACACAAACGACCAAGGCGCCGAGCAAGACCACCAAGCCGCCGACATCGTCGCCAGGGACTACAACGACCACCACGACGGCCTCATCTGATGGAAGCAGTAGTGGGAAGTCCGATGGGTCGTCTCCCAGTGCGCCGACCGCGACCAAGAAGCCGACGACGAAAGCGCCGACTTCCGCAGCGAGTAGTGCTGGAAGCGCTGGCTCAGCCGCAGCACTCCCGCCTCCGTCAGCAGCATCAGAGGGTCCCGCAGGTTCGAACGAGGCCGCATCTCAGAGCGCTGCTGGGGCGCCTGGGGCCATAACGTCGTCTTCGCCGAGTCCAGGAAGTAAACAGATCGTAACGACAACCACGACGAGCTCGGGGACACCAACTGGAGCTATCGCAGGTATCGTCGTTGCCGCGGTGGTTTTGGTTCTCGCCGTGATTTGGTTCACGCGGAGGAAGCGGAAATCGTCGGCACCGAAACACGTGGATTCCGGACAGTACGCCCAGTTTGACATGACAGCACCCACAACACAAGGCTCAACGTACGCGCTGCGCTCGAAGGTCGCTGTCGACGAGGCCAAGGTCCTCGCAGCACTCGCACCACTCGCTCGGTGGCGCGTGGATCCAGCTGAGATCTCGACGCACTCGCTCCTAGGCAGCGGAAGCCAGGGCGCTGTCTATGCCGTCACACTCAACAAGACTCGCGCGCTGGCGTCGAAACGGCTGCCATCTGACCAACTCACAGAAGCGAGACTGCTCGGCTTCGTCGCAGAGATGCAGCTCGTGTCGACGCTGCAGCACCCAGGGATCGTAGCGTTCGTGGGTGTCGCATGGACGAGTCCATACGACGTGCAGGCGCTCTTCGAGTACATGGCAAATGGAGATTTGCGGTCCTACCTCGACCGCACTCGTGGGGAAGAGAGTTCGCGGCTATGGGGTCCGCTCAAGTGGCAAATCGCCATCGCAACTGTCGAAGGACTCGTGTTCACGCACTCGTTCGACCCGCCAGTCGTGCATCGCGACCTCAAGGCGCGCAACATCCTACTCGACAGCGAGATGAAAGCCCGCATCAGTGACTTCGGTGTCGCTCGGCTCCAGTCCGAGGACGGCACGATGACCACTGGCATCGGCACGAGCCGTTGGCTCGCACCAGAAGTCATTCGTAGCGGCGGCACTTACAACGAGCAGTGTGATGTCTACTCGTTCGGCGTCGTGCTCTACGAGATGGCCACACACGACGTGCCATTCGCCGGCTCCGAGAACGTGCCATCGGAGCTCGCTCTGCTGCAGCGTGTAGCCACGGGCGAGCTCACGTTGCAAGTACCTCCGTCGTGTGACGAGACCATTGCCCAGCTCATCACTGACTGCGTGGCCTGGGATCCCGAGCACCGACCCAACGCACTGACGCTGTCGTATCGACTCCGCCAGGCTGTGAAGCCGTGATAATCGCAATGTACTAACTGAGATTCCTTAACCACGTCGCAGAAGAGCCCAAACGTCGCTCTTGAGAATGGAGACGTTCAAGGAGAGACGCCCTCGAGCTCATTCGCGACTGAAAACTGTGACTCGCTACGAAATGCGAGCCACAGGAACTGGGAGCTGCTCAGTAGGCGAAACCGTCGCGACGCCACGAGTGGCGAGGCGTCAAGACAAGAGAGTGGGACGGACGTTGGGTTAAGAATGCGTGGAAAGGCGGCAGGGTCAGCCGCCTGGAAGGAGCGGAGATGGACGGAGATACATAAACCACTTTAGCAGGGTATGGTTTAACAGATGTAAGATGTCTATTCGAACATCGTTTCGTATTTTAAAATTATACATCATTTTATACCATTTACACATTTTTACGTTCAAGAAGACAGTATGTAAACCGTAGCTAATGCTCGATTCGTTTTCCGCCGGCATGCGCTCGCGTGAACCCAAGGCCTCTTCGCGGCTCACTCGCCCTTCTTCCTCGTTATGATGCGTCTCCTTGTCGTGGTGCTGCTGGCTGCTCTGCTCGGCTCAGCCGCGGCGCTCGAGTGGCCGTATTCCGTGGTCTTCGCCAACCTGAGCTCGGCAGTCGACGGCTGCGCCAAGGTCTCCGGTTTCCAGTTCCAGAATGGCACGACGCCGTCGGCGAGACAGCTCTCCAAGATGTGTGGGGATCCGAGCTGCGGCTCGCTCATGAGCCACATGCTGCACCTCGAGGCCTCGAGTCCCAACTCATATAACGACCCGACGAAGATCGATGCAACTCGGCTCGCAGCGACAAACGCCTTCAGTGCTCAGGTGCTCAAGTTCTGCTGGTACGACCGGCTACCAGCAGACCCATGTCCGAGCGAGCCCTTCGTGCAGTTCGCCAAGGACTTTGCCGAGCCCATCGCGACGTGCCAGCGCGAGAGCAACCTCTCCGCACCGTTCAATATCTCCACGGCCGAGCTCGAGGCCTTCAAGAAGAGGAACAAGACGATGCCTGTCGGGTGCTACCACCTCATGATGCGCGTAATGTACTTGATCGATGGCTTCCCGTGCGTGATCGTCAAGGAGCAGATCTCCGCGCTTCTCGACCAGACCGAGTTCGTCTACGCGTTTATCGAAGCCATCGACCCGTATAACTTCACCGAAATCATCTACACCTACGACGAGGGCTGGTCTGTACCCGAGATTCCTGATCTGCCCACGAGCCCACCGCCCACGCCACCGCCCACAACAGCCGCGACACTGCCTGACGCTGGTGGATCTACGGATGGGAGCGTCGGAGTTAGCCCAACGCAGCCGCCAATATCGTCTATGATCAAAACTGCACGCAAGTCTTCCAAGCCTACGACGACAGCACCCTCCCAGTCTTCTTCAACAGAGTCTTCCTCTTCTTCGGCGAGTGACGCGCCGGTCACAAAGCGTCCAACACAGTCTCCGTCGACTACGACACCTGCTCCCCAGTGGATCAAGACCGCGCGGGATCCTACAATCACGACCTCGACGGAGGCGCCTGGAACTACTGACGCCCCGACCCAAAATGTTACTGTCGCGTCTCGCTCGGAGTCGAACACGACGTTGATCACCGTCCCGACAGCCGCTGCCGTGTTGTTGATACTTGTTGTCTTCGTTATCCGCCGTCGGCGGTTGCAGGACGCCAAACCAATCGACCTTGACGACGACGATCTCCGCGACGATCAGTACTCGGTTCTCACCGACCGCTCGGACGCGAGCGCAATCACGCTATGTGGACGGGAATTACACATCTCCAAGGTTGTACCTGTCGACGCGCTCGAGGACGTCAGACTCATTGGCACGGGCGGCCACGCCGTTGTGTTCCTGACGGTAGAGAAGAAGTCGCAGCGACTCCTTGCGTCCAAGCGACTGGCCAAAAACCACGCGACGGACGAGTCGATCGAGGTGTTCCTGGACGAGATCGAACTGGTGTCTCGGCTGCGGCATCCGTGCATCGTGGAGTTTGTTGGCGCGACGTGGACCAACCCACTGGATATCCAAGCGTTGTTCGAGTACATGGAACGTGGCGACCTACGCACATACCTGGAGAATCCTCATGCTGGTGGAAGCTCAAGTCATGGTAGGGAAGCGGTTCATTCCGGCGCTTCGCCCTGGACGAACGAGAAGACGCTACTGGCGTTGGATGTCGCAGAGGCGCTCGTGTACGTTCACTCACTTTCGCCTTCACCAGTTGTCCACCGCGACCTCAAGTCCCGCAATGTGCTGCTGACGACACGCAGTCCGAGGCCCCAACGCGGTAACGAAGACAATGGCTCACCAACGAGGTTGCGCGCCAAGCTGAGCGATTTCGGCGTCTCGCGGCAGCTATCGAACAACCACACGATGACGACGGGAATTGGCACGAGCAGGTGGCTGGCGCCCGAGGTGATGATGGGCGGTGGCCAGTACAACGCCGCGTGCGATATTTACTCGTTTGGCGTGGTGCTCTCAGAGCTCGACACGCACCGGCTACCGTACTCGGACGTCGTGGTGCCTGGCTCGGATTTAATGATCCCAGAAATCACAATGCTGAGCATGGTGTGCCAGGGTGATCTGCAGCCATCATTTTCGGAGTCCTGTCCGCGAGCAGTGTTGTCCTTGGCACGTTGGTGTTTATCTTTCGATCCAAATGACCGTCCGAGTGCCGAGCAAGTCGCGACGGCATTGAGGTCGATGGTTCGTGCTGATGGTTTGTGAACTATGTGTTTAGAGTAAAATTGTCGGTTAGTACTTCAGTTAGGAGCAATACAACTTGTAGCTGTGAAAGCATACAGTAAACTCACTTGTCAATGCTGGTGACACCATTGAGCATTTGTGCGACATTGCGCATGATATCGTGGCCATAAAAAAACAGTAGTAGAACAAAAAAGCAAAATCGCGTGAAGTGAAGATTGAGGTCAATCTTTTGAGAGCAGACCCCTCCTCGTCGCGGCCCACTCAAAGCGTAAGAGCACAGCGAGTGTCTCCACAAGCCAGTGGGCGACGTAGACTGCATCATGACCAGTGATTTTCCCCCCGATGTGAGCGCGATAATCAGTCGAGTCATCGTTGAGGGCTTGGAAACGGAGCCAAACAAAATTCGTGTTCCAAACGTCCGTCGGCTCGCACGTCTTCTTCTGGACTTCGGGAATACAGAGCGAGCGCACAAATTGGGTAGAAGAGGTCCTGGTTCTCACTCGTGACACGAGATTTATCTTGTGCACGTCGACAGATATCGCTGGGTAACGGTTTGTGCAGCGCACGATCCAGTCGTCTGGTGTAAACTTTTGCAGAACTTCGACCCAACCTCTCGCGCGACCGGCGTTCATGAGCGCATTGAAGATATCCTGGTCGGTGTACGCGCTCCATACCGTGTCGATGAAGTTTTGCATCGGGTACCCTCGAACTACCTTCTCAAAGCTGAATTGCACGGCGTCTCGGGCCTCGACAATTCGGCGCTGAGCTTGCCAGCCGAAATAACTCGCGCCGATAGCGCGCATGTCCATACTCCAGAGGAACGTGTTGAGCTCTTTCTTACATGCGTCAAGCTCTCCCTCGCATTCGTCGATCGTCAGCGGCGTGTAATATCGATGTGTGATCGCTTGCCATCGTCGAACAGTTCCGTCCCAGTCGTCTGTCGATATTGTAGCGTGGAGGCCGGCAATCGCATAACAGGCCAGGCGGTGTTCGTGCAAGAGGCGACCAAGCAGCTTCTGAGACGTCTCGAGCTTCCGTGCCTCGTAGGCCAACGACACCGAGCGTCTCAGATATTTTCGGACCCGCGCAGCATCCGGATCCAAAATTGCCTCTTCCCACAGCGCGTTCGCGTCGTCTTGGAGTGTCGGGAGCACGAGCAGCGCACGCTCAAGCGCCTCGACGTTCTCGCGCAAGCTGAGGAGCCGCGCCTGGCAAGCTTTTGTTTAATGAAGAACGAAAGAAAGAAATAGCGGAGACCGTGGCCGTGGAGAAAGTACGCACCGCTCGACGTTCGCGGGAGCGGCGCTCGCGCTCGCGCTGCGTGAGACTGGCGACCGTCCGCGTGCGAGGACGCTCCGAGACGTTCGTGAAATCGTCCAGCTCGCTCATCATCGACCCGGTGAGTCCACCGTAACAGAATGTTTCCACCTCCGCTGAGTGATTGGCTTTATTCTGCAAAACGGGAGCGTCATACAATCCAATGGAAACCGCACTCGACCTAACGTTACTGGAGAATCGGCACCGGCCAGCCTTGGTCGTACTCGTACGAGTAGTGGTCTGGGTAGTCGTACTGGGTCATGCCGAGCACAGTCGTGTACACGAACGCAGTGTGCTCGATCAGCTGGACGCGCTGCTGCTGCGTGGCCGGACACGGCATGTTGTCCACCATCCAGAGCAGACGCAGCAGCAAGTGGAAGCACGAGAGCGGCAGCGTCTTGCCCGAGCGCTTGAACTGCTCGAGCTGTGCGTCTGAGATGTTGACTGGCGCGTCCAAACCGGTCTCCTGGCGACACGCAGCCGACGGCTCGCCAAAGTCTCTCGCGAATTGCGCGAACGGGTCGCTCGGACACGGGTCCGTGGGTAGGCGGTTGTACCAGCAGAACGAGAGCATGGGCACGCTGAAGGCGGTCGTGGCATCGCTAGCCGCGGGGTCGGGCTGGTTGGTAGGTGACTGGATGTAGTTGAGCCACATGAGTCGCGACGTGAGTGCGCCGCAGCTCTCAGCAGCACACATCTTGGAGAGTTGAGACGCGGACGGCGTTGTGCCGCCTTGGAAGTCGAAGCCGGAGATCTGCGCGCATTCGTCAACTGAGGCGGTCATGTTGGCGAAGACGACCGAGTAGGGCCACGCGAGAGAAGAGGTTACAGCCGAGCTGGAGGCGAAAAGGGAGGCGGTGAGTGCCAGTAGAAGAGTGCGAATCATCGAGGGAGATCGTTGGCGGCGGTGGTTGCTTGATCGGTTCGATGAAAGTAGTCGAGTGAGGCTTTCTCGACTGCTTTCAGCCGCGAGGACTCGCTGCATGGCTGTGTACGTGGCACTACAGATCCTAACGAGAGGCGATTTCAATGTGAACCTAAGCAATCCCACGCTCTTCCGTTGTCTTCCGCGCGGATAAAATGGTCATCACGATCGGCATGGTGGAGCCTCGTAAGAACCAACCCACGCGCTACAAATCGTGAGTACGTGAGACCCATCCCGCCGGTCCTTGAAGTTCCGATTTCGATTTCTGAACCTAAAGCCCGTTGGATCGTCCGCTTCATCACACTTCGTCGTCAGCAAAGAATCCAGCTCTAGTGTGTGGGCGCGACAATGACCAGACCACAGTGTACACACCAGAGCTTCATCTCGAAACCCAAACACTGTCCAGCATCGTCGCGCTTCCTGGTCACTTGTACTGCCCGAACGAGACCGAGAGTGCCCGCCGGACGCCGCCTATCGCAACTCACGACTTGTTTTTAAGGCTCAGCGAAAATACTATGGAGTCTGTTGATGAGAGAATCTCGTCGTGTTCTTGCTGGGCCCACTGCAAGCTGTTGCATGAGCCACTGGACGCACACTGCGTCAGGCCGGTGATTATTCCGCCAATGTGAGCGCGATAACTTGTCGCATCATCGCTTGGTGGTTGGAAGCGAGTCCAAACGAAGTTCGTGTTCTAAATGTCGGTGGGCTCACAAGTCTTCTTCTGGACCTCGGGAATACACAGTGAATGGTTCAGTCGTCCGGTGTAAGCTTTTGCAGAACTTTGACCCAGCCTCTCGAAACTGCGGCAAGAAACTTCGGCAGCAATGGGCTTGGTTTGGCATCGTCGAAGGATCTAGCTTAGTTCGGACTAGTTCGCCTCGGTCATCTGAGGTAGTACGATCATAGCGTAGTTCGAAACGTGGAGTAACGTCCGCACTTCCGGTAGCCGTTCCTGCCGATCCTCGACGTCTCAGTGAGATTGCTCGTCAGCGGAGACCCCGACATGGCTTGAAGCCATCGCAGCGATCGATCGCCGCTGGTCCACGATTCGGTCGGTCGCCTGCTGTATCCAGAGCGTGCTTCGGAGACAGCCAGCACCGCCGTAACCCTCACCCCAGTCGACTGCGAAAGAAGTTGGGCCCGTTCGTGAAGACCAGCGCCTCTCCCATTTATTTCCATTCCCGCAATCTCACCCACGAAAGGAAAGGTTCAGTTCAACGAATGCTGATCCGTCGTGTAGGAAATTGTAAATATTGTTGTCTGAACAGGTTGTTAAATCCTCCAGGATTCCTCACTTCAGCCACGACGATTGATGGACGTCTCGGAACCCCCACGTACCCGAACGGTCGACCGGCGAACCCTGCGCGAGCGCGAGCGCCGATCACGCGAGCGGCGGGCGGTGCGTCTTTTGTACACGCGCACGGTCTCCGATATAAAGGCCCTAACCAATCCCTGCGCCAGGCACGGCTCCTCCGGCTGCGAGCAAGCATCGAGACACTCGAACTCGCGCTGCTCGTCGCCCCGACACTTGGAGATGAGGAGGATTCGCTATGGGAGCTGTCCATTGTGCATCCCGACGCTATGCGTGTCCGAAACTATCTGAAGCGTTGGTCTTCCCTGGCTCACGAGACGAAGTGGCTCGAGAGTAGCCAGAAGCAGCTCGGTCGGCTCTTGCACGAACATCGCTTAGCGTCTTATGCGATTAAGCGGCTCAACGAAAGCCAACTAACGGACGACTGGGACGCAAACATCCGAACGTGGCGAGCAATCACACGGCGGTATTACACGCCGCTGACGATTGATGACTACGAGAACGAGGTGGACGCGTCCTGGAAAGAGCTCAATACGTTCCTCTGGAGTCCCGAAACGCGCAACATTGGAGCGAGTTGCTTTGGGTGGCAAGGGCAAGGTCGAATTGTCGAGGCCCGCGACGCCGTGCAGTTCAACTTTGAGAAGACATTCCGTGGATACCCGATGCAAGACTTTGTCGACACTGTCTGGAGGCTCTACACGAACCAGGACGATCTAAACAAGCTGATGAATGCCGGTCGCGCGAGAGGCTGGGTCGAAGTTCTGCAAAAGCTTACACCGGACGACTGGATCATTCGCTGTACAAATAGGTATCCGGCGATCCCTGTGGATGTGCATAAGATTTATCTCGTGTCACGAGTGAGAACGGAGGCAGGGTCGACGCAGTTTGTGCGTTCGTTGTGTATTCCGGAGGTCCAGAAGAAGACTTGTGAGCCCACCGACATTTGGAACACGAACTTCGTTTGGACTCGCTTCGAATCACTAAACGATGATGCGACAGATTATCGCGCTCACATTGGTGGCAGAATCACCGGCCATGACGCGGTTTATGTCGCCCATTGGCTCGTGGAGACACTTGCTGTTCTGTTGCGCGTCGAATGGAGGGCGACAAGGAGAGGACTGATCTCCACGAACTGATCTGAACCTTTGTTTTTGCGAGGCAAAAAGCTTCGAATCGAGGTTCATCACGATCGCGGTTGCTGAACGGATCAAACGAAATGGTATTGCGTGGGTGCTAGTGCGCATGATCACGAATACCCAGATCAGCCTTCGTATATCACCAAGCTCTCTCCTCGCCGATCCTACAGAACGAATAAACTCACCCGTATAAGGACGATGATGAAGATGAAGTCTATTGAGCGCAATAAATGTACCCTAATAGCTGGAGCTCAGTGCGTTCCGGTATTACCGTGGGTCAACCTGGCTGGCTAGCCAGGGATGTAAGTCTGAGGCGAGGAGCTGGGGCAGGTCTGTGGGGCAGTCCCTGCCGGTGGGGTGGCGGACAAGGCTCGTTGCATGAGCTTCCGTCGCATGAGTGACCAGTGCTTTGGCCATGGCGTTGTGTGCAGTTACCTGGTGGTGCCACCGTTGAACGCCGACCTGGTCAGCTAGGCGCCGAGCCTTGTGGTAGAGCGGCCTTAGACTCGCGTTCCGACCCGTATAAGGACGAGATTTCTGGTATTAGAGTTGGCAAACGAGAAGCGTTTCAACTCGCGGTCCTCTGCTGGGTGCTGCGCTCCACAGCAGCGTGCTGCTGAGTCCAGAATAGCCCATCCCAGCTTCTTGAGAACAAATGACACGAACAGAATGTACAAAATACATGTATTGTTGAACTTTGTGAGTATTGTCGTCAGCTCGCCCCAACCACAGGCGTGTCGTCTCTACGTTAAAGGTCTTGACTACAACCGAGGTCGTTCCAGCTTGATTTCGAGGGAGTCACAGAGATCGACTCCAAAGGTTTTTCGCTCGATAGAGCCACTTACGCCTCGGTCGGCGGAAGCGGAGGACGACCGCTGCCGCTGCCGCCCGGAGGACCACCAGGGCCACCCGGACCACCCGGTCCGCCCGGGCCACCGGCACCGCCAGCATTCGCGACACCACCGTTCGCCGTCCACGTCGCCGCTGCGCGAACCGACTTGGAGATGGTCATGTCCACACCGATCGAGATCCACGAGAAGAGACCGTCCTCCACCTTGTCGCCCAAGTACACGTACTCGACGATCGGATCGAAGCCCGAGGCCGCGGCCTCTCCGAAGATCGAGTCCTTTTCGTTGGTCGTGACAGACTGCGTGTTGGTCGCGTACACGCCGGTCTTCTCGACCTCGGTGATGAGGCTCTGGTCGAAGAAGAGCTGGCCGACGCTGGCCACACCACCGCCGCTGTACGTGTTGTTGGGCAGCACGGAGCCGCCGTGGTTGCCGAGGATGTGCAAGTGCGTCGTTCTTCCGGTGTAGTGGCCTGGGAACTTGGTCACGAACTGCACGAGGCCGTCCTTGTCGGTCGGGTAGAGGCCACGCGCAAACGTGTTGTTGATGTTGCTCGCGTCGTTGCTGTCACCGTTGCCCCTGGCCACGACGCCCGCGTACACGCCGGTGGAGTTGCAGTGCCAGAAGTCGACGTAGTAGTCAGGCACGGCCGTGCACGTGTTGATGTCGATGAACTGCAGCTGCGCGTAGAGATCGACGCCCGGCTGCGTCTCGCGGACATCATTGCGGATGAGCTCGCCGCTGACGTAGTACGGACCCTGGGTCACCTCGGGCTCGAGCACGCACTTGGGCGTGGATCCGAAGAGCGCGACGGCATCGAAGTTGGTGGGCGTGACACCCGTGAGGCTCGACTTGTGGTCCTTGGCGATGGAGTCGGCCACGGTGAGACGTCGGCGACGCTCATCCTGGATGCTCTTGATGGTCTCGAGGCGTCGGTCGGCGGCGCGCTGCTGGAGCTCACGCAGGTTCTTGTTGTTGGCGCATGCGGCGAGCGATCGGTGCGCGTTGGCTCGGAAGAGGTGGCTGTTGGCGGCGTCGAGGAGCGATCGCTCGTGGTGTTGGCCAGGGTGCGCGTCGACGACGGCGAGGTAGGCGGCGGTGGCCGTGACAGTGGCGAGGATGGTCGAGAGTTGGACCATGTTCGTGGTTTGCCTTGGTTGGGGTTGGTTTGGGAGGGCTGGTTGGCTGGTTGGCTGGCTGGTTGCCTGGTTTCCTGGTTGATTGGGAGGAAAATCCGAAGTGAGAGGACACGAGATGGAGCGGAAGGAGGTGGAGAGCTAGGTTGGACGGAGTTGGTGACTTTGGACTACGGCTATGGGTGAGGTGTCTCTACCTCTGCACGAGCTAGAGCAGGCCGTTTCAGCGGTGACGCGAGTCTCGCGTGCTCGTGATTCCGCGGGTTCGGGAGGCTGATCTTTGACGGTTACACTCTACGGTATTGACGGTATTGGAGGGCGAAGACAGAAAAAAACGGTCGCTAGCACTCCATATAGTGGGATTGCTCGAGTGGCTCGTGGGAGGGCTGATGATTCTTTTGTCGTGTGTCTCTCCCAAGGTTGCAGGTAGAGAGACGGTGAGTTTGGGAGGTGGAGAAGGGCCAGGAGGTGAAGAGACCGGAGGCGCGCGCGAGTGGAGAAGAGAGGTGGGTACAGGTGCCGTCGATCAGGGTCGATGACTGCGAATTGAAGAGCTTGAGCTGATCTTCTCACACGGGGCACTGGAGTGCACGTACTATGGTCGCGTCGTTAAATGGGGTGTAGCGATTAACTCTCCTCATCTCTGCCGTGGGGTGGACAGGACTCAACGGTCGACCGCGACCGTCTGCTCTCACGGTCTGATTACTTTGCGGCGTGAGTGTCCAACTTGGAGCAGTGATAATTTCGTCACCGAGAGACTCGTTCCCTCCTTCAACAAAGCAGGGTCAATCGGTTCAACTCGTTGATGATCGAGAGTGTAGACGGGGCGAGGAACCATTCCAGTGGTTTAATGAGTAAATTTGGATTTGACCTATGCGACAGCGAAAAGGGTCCTACTATCATCCTCGAAGCTGATTATTTCGTCGTAAGTGAGGGCGTGGTAGATCTGCTGTCACCATATGCGTCTTACGTAGACATGATGATGGTATGTGGTTGTTTTGGGTTTAGAATTGCTTCAGGGGTCACGTTTAGTTGACGGTGACGGTCGATCGAGACACGGGTCTTGCGTATGCGAACGGGGATGAGAAGCTACAGCCAGAACCTCGGGCAACTGGAAACGGTTGTATGCCGTTCACTCCCTCTTCGCTTACGGGTTTGTAAACGTGGTCACGTTTTGTGAAAAATAAGACGAGTCTATCCATGAGAAGCTCGGTTGCACTGAAGAGTGGGACAGCGCATCGCTCGAGATGATTTTGTCGCAGGTGAGAACAGCGCAGGTCAATCGGTTCAACTCGTTGATGATCGAGAGTGTAGACGGGGCGAGGAACCATTTCAGCGGTCCTGGGAGAGCTGAAGAGCGTGGGAGGGAAATGGATGACACTCTTGAGCAAAGCTACTTGATAGATCGTAGCTCGTGTCACAGGATCGTCTAGAGAATGCATGAACTTGTCAAACCTGCGCTGTTCTCACCTGCGACAAAATCATCTCGAGCGATGCGCTGTCCCACTCTTCAGTGCAACCGAGCTTCTCATGGATAGACTCGTCTTATTTTTCACAAAACGTGACCACGTTTACAAACCCGTAAGCGAAGAGGGAGTGAACGGCATACAACCGTTTCCAGTTGCCCGAGGTTCTGGCTGTAGCTTCTCATCCCCGTTCGCATACGCAAGACCCGTGTCTCGATCGACCGTCACCGTCAACTAAACGTGACCCCTGAAGCAATTCTAAACCCAAAACAACCACATACCATCATCATGTCTACGTAAGACGCATATGGTGACAGCAGATCTACCACGCCCTCACTTACGACGAAATAATCAGCTTCGAGGATGATAGTAGGACCCTTTTCGCTGTCGCATAGGTCAAATCCAAATTTACTCATTAAACCACTGGAATGGTTCCTCGCCCCGTCTACACTCTCGATCATCAACGAGTTGAACCGATTGACCCTGCTTTGTTGAAGGAGGGAACGAGTCTCTCGGTGACGAAATTATCACTGCTCCAAGTTGGACACTCACGCCGCAAAGTAATCAGACCGTGAGAGCAGACGGTCGCGGTCGACCGTTGAGTCCTGTCCACCTCACGGCAGAGATGAGGAGAGTTAATCGCTACACCCCATTTAACGACGCGACCATAGTACGTGCACTCCAGTGCCCCGTGTGAGAAGATCAGCTCAAGCTCTTCAATTCGCAGTCATCGACCCTGATCGACGGCACCTGTACCCACCTCTCTTCTCCACTCGCGCGCGCCTCCGGTCTCTTCACCTCCTGGCCCTTCTCCACCTCCCAAACTCACCGTCTCTCTACCTGCAACCTTGGGAGAGACACACGACAAAAGAATCATCAGCCCTCCCACGAGCCACTCGAGCAATCCCACTATATGGAGTGCTAGCGACCGTTTTTTTCTGTCTTCGCCCTCCAATACCGTCAATACCGTAGAGTGTAACCGTCAAAGATCAGCCTCCCGAACCCGCGGAATCACGAGCACGCGAGACTCGCGTCACCGCTGAAACGGCCTGCTCTAGCTCGTGCAGAGGTAGAGACACCTCACCCATAGCCGTAGTCCAAAGTCACCAACTCCGTCCAACCTAGCTCTCCACCTCCTTCCGCTCCATCTCGTGTCCTCTCACTTCGGATTTTCCTCCCAATCAACCAGGAAACCAGGCAACCAGCCAGCCAACCAGCCAACCAGCCCTCCCAAACCAACCCCAACCAAGGCAAACCACGAACATGGTCCAACTCTCGACCATCCTCGCCACTGTCACGGCCACCGCCGCCTACCTCGCCGTCGTCGACGCGCACCCTGGCCAACACCACGAGCGATCGCTCCTCGACGCCGCCAACAGCCACCTCTTCCGAGCCAACGCGCACCGATCGCTCGCCGCATGCGCCAACAACAAGAACCTGCGTGAGCTCCAGCAGCGCGCCGCCGACCGACGCCTCGAGACCATCAAGAGCATCCAGGATGAGCGTCGCCGACGTCTCACCGTGGCCGACTCCATCGCCAAGGACCACAAGTCGAGCCTCACGGGTGTCACGCCCACCAACTTCGATGCCGTCGCGCTCTTCGGATCCACGCCCAAGTGCGTGCTCGAGCCCGAGGTGACCCAGGGTCCGTACTACGTCAGCGGCGAGCTCATCCGCAATGATGTCCGCGAGACGCAGCCGGGCGTCGATCTCTACGCGCAGCTGCAGTTCATCGACATCAACACGTGCACGGCCGTGCCTGACTACTACGTCGACTTCTGGCACTGCAACTCCACCGGCGTGTACGCGGGCGTCGTGGCCAGGGGCAACGGTGACAGCAACGACGCGAGCAACATCAACAACACGTTTGCGCGTGGCCTCTACCCGACCGACAAGGACGGCCTCGTGCAGTTCGTGACCAAGTTCCCAGGCCACTACACCGGAAGAACGACGCACTTGCACATCCTCGGCAACCACGGCGGCTCCGTGCTGCCCAACAACACGTACAGCGGCGGTGGTGTGGCCAGCGTCGGCCAGCTCTTCTTCGACCAGAGCCTCATCACCGAGGTCGAGAAGACCGGCGTGTACGCGACCAACACGCAGTCTGTCACGACCAACGAAAAGGACTCGATCTTCGGAGAGGCCGCGGCCTCGGGCTTCGATCCGATCGTCGAGTACGTGTACTTGGGCGACAAGGTGGAGGACGGTCTCTTCTCGTGGATCTCGATCGGTGTGGACATGACCATCTCCAAGTCGGTTCGCGCAGCGGCGACGTGGACGGCGAACGGTGGTGTCGCGAATGCTGGCGGTGCCGGTGGCCCGGGCGGACCGGGTGGTCCGGGTGGCCCTGGTGGTCCTCCGGGCGGCAGCGGCAGCGGTCGTCCTCCGCTTCCGCCGACCGAGGCGTAAGTGGCTCTATCGAGCGAAAAACCTTTGGAGTCGATCTCTGTGACTCCCTCGAAATCAAGCTGGAACGACCTCGGTTGTAGTCAAGACCTTTAACGTAGAGACGACACGCCTGTGGTTGGGGCGAGCTGACGACAATACTCACAAAGTTCAACAATACATGTATTTTGTACATTCTGTTCGTGTCATTTGTTCTCAAGAAGCTGGGATGGGCTATTCTGGACTCAGCAGCACGCTGCTGTGGAGCGCAGCACCCAGCAGAGGACCGCGAGTTGAAACGCTTCTCGTTTGCCAACTCTAATACCAGAAATCTCGTCCTTATACGGGTCGGAACGCGAGTCTAAGGCCGCTCTACCACAAGGCTCGGCGCCTAGCTGACCAGGTCGGCGTTCAACGGTGGCACCACCAGGTAACTGCACACAACGCCATGGCCAAAGCACTGGTCACTCATGCGACGGAAGCTCATGCAACGAGCCTTGTCCGCCACCCCACCGGCAGGGACTGCCCCACAGACCTGCCCCAGCTCCTCGCCTCAGACTTACATCCCTGGCTAGCCAGCCAGGTTGACCCACGGTAATACCGGAACGCACTGAGCTCCAGCTATTAGGGTACATTTATTGCGCTCAATAGACTTCATCTTCATCATCGTCCTTATACGGGTGAGTTTATTCGTTCTGTAGGATCGGCGAGGAGAGAGCTTGGTGATATACGAAGGCTGATCTGGGTATTCGTGATCATGCGCACTAGCACCCACGCAATACCATTTCGTTTGATCCGTTCAGCAACCGCGATCGTGATGAACCTCGATTCGAAGCTTTTTGCCTCGCAAAAACAAAGGTTCAGATCAGTTCGTGGAGATCAGTCCTCTCCTTGTCGCCCTCCATTCGACGCGCAACAGAACAGCAAGTGTCTCCACGAGCCAATGGGCGACATAAACCGCGTCATGGCCGGTGATTCTGCCACCAATGTGAGCGCGATAATCTGTCGCATCATCGTTTAGTGATTCGAAGCGAGTCCAAACGAAGTTCGTGTTCCAAATGTCGGTGGGCTCACAAGTCTTCTTCTGGACCTCCGGAATACACAACGAACGCACAAACTGCGTCGACCCTGCCTCCGTTCTCACTCGTGACACGAGATAAATCTTATGCACATCCACAGGGATCGCCGGATACCTATTTGTACAGCGAATGATCCAGTCGTCCGGTGTAAGCTTTTGCAGAACTTCGACCCAGCCTCTCGCGCGACCGGCATTCATCAGCTTGTTTAGATCGTCCTGGTTCGTGTAGAGCCTCCAGACAGTGTCGACAAAGTCTTGCATCGGGTATCCACGGAATGTCTTCTCAAAGTTGAACTGCACGGCGTCGCGGGCCTCGACAATTCGACCTTGCCCTTGCCACCCAAAGCAACTCGCTCCAATGTTGCGCGTTTCGGGACTCCAGAGGAACGTATTGAGCTCTTTCCAGGACGCGTCCACCTCGTTCTCGTAGTCATCAATCGTCAGCGGCGTGTAATACCGCCGTGTGATTGCTCGCCACGTTCGGATGTTTGCGTCCCAGTCGTCCGTTAGTTGGCTTTCGTTGAGCCGCTTAATCGCATAAGACGCTAAGCGATGTTCGTGCAAGAGCCGACCGAGCTGCTTCTGGCTACTCTCGAGCCACTTCGTCTCGTGAGCCAGGGAAGACCAACGCTTCAGATAGTTTCGGACACGCATAGCGTCGGGATGCACAATGGACAGCTCCCATAGCGAATCCTCCTCATCTCCAAGTGTCGGGGCGACGAGCAGCGCGAGTTCGAGTGTCTCGATGCTTGCTCGCAGCCGGAGGAGCCGTGCCTGGCGCAGGGATTGGTTAGGGCCTTTATATCGGAGACCGTGCGCGTGTACAAAAGACGCACCGCCCGCCGCTCGCGTGATCGGCGCTCGCGCTCGCGCAGGGTTCGCCGGTCGACCGTTCGGGTACGTGGGGGTTCCGAGACGTCCATCAATCGTCGTGGCTGAAGTGAGGAATCCTGGAGGATTTAACAACCTGTTCAGACAACAATATTTACAATTTCCTACACGACGGATCAGCATTCGTTGAACTGAACCTTTCCTTTCGTGGGTGAGATTGCGGGAATGGAAATAAATGGGAGAGGCGCTGGTCTTCACGAACGGGCCCAACTTCTTTCGCAGTCGACTGGGGTGAGGGTTACGGCGGTGCTGGCTGTCTCCGAAGCACGCTCTGGATACAGCAGGCGACCGACCGAATCGTGGACCAGCGGCGATCGATCGCTGCGATGGCTTCAAGCCATGTCGGGGTCTCCGCTGACGAGCAATCTCACTGAGACGTCGAGGATCGGCAGGAACGGCTACCGGAAGTGCGGACGTTACTCCACGTTTCGAACTACGCTATGATCGTACTACCTCAGATGACCGAGGCGAACTAGTCCGAACTAAGCTAGATCCTTCGACGATGCCAAACCAAGCCCATTGCTGCCGAAGTTTCTTGCCGCAGTTTCGAGAGGCTGGGTCAAAGTTCTGCAAAAGCTTACACCGGACGACTGAACCATTCACTGTGTATTCCCGAGGTCCAGAAGAAGACTTGTGAGCCCACCGACATTTAGAACACGAACTTCGTTTGGACTCGCTTCCAACCACCAAGCGATGATGCGACAAGTTATCGCGCTCACATTGGCGGAATAATCACCGGCCTGACGCAGTGTGCGTCCAGTGGCTCATGCAACAGCTTGCAGTGGGCCCAGCAAGAACACGACGAGATTCTCTCATCAACAGACTCCATAGTATTTTCGCTGAGCCTTAAAAACAAGTCGTGAGTTGCGATAGGCGGCGTCCGGCGGGCACTCTCGGTCTCGTTCGGGCAGTACAAGTGACCAGGAAGCGCGACGATGCTGGACAGTGTTTGGGTTTCGAGATGAAGCTCTGGTGTGTACACTGTGGTCTGGTCATTGTCGCGCCCACACACTAGAGCTGGATTCTTTGCTGACGACGAAGTGTGATGAAGCGGACGATCCAACGGGCTTTAGGTTCAGAAATCGAAATCGGAACTTCAAGGACCGGCGGGATGGGTCTCACGTACTCACGATTTGTAGCGCGTGGGTTGGTTCTTACGAGGCTCCACCATGCCGATCGTGATGACCATTTTATCCGCGCGGAAGACAACGGAAGAGCGTGGGATTGCTTAGGTTCACATTGAAATCGCCTCTCGTTAGGATCTGTAGTGCCACGTACACAGCCATGCAGCGAGTCCTCGCGGCTGAAAGCAGTCGAGAAAGCCTCACTCGACTACTTTCCTCGAACCGAGCAAGCAACCAACGCCGCCAACGATCCCCCAGCAGAGCATCCAATTTGGATGCTGCGGTTTCCGGATGCGGCAAGATGCCGAGGAAGCTCGCTGTATAATTAGAACATTCGACAGAGTAGAAGAGGATCATCCTCAGTCTGCAATTTGCACACTAACAGCTTCTCCAACAACTCTCCCTTCGTTCACCATGGCCTCTCCCGACGTCAAGCCAGGCTCGATCGCTTTTATTGGCCCAGCGCACTCATCGTCACTCGACTCGTTCACCTACGTGCGCGTCCGGCGTATCGAGCATCAGACAGCATGGGTGCAACCTGTCGGACCTGACCGACGTCGAGTCGAGTGAGCTAGATGTGCCCGTCACCAAGCTCCGTCATCGTTTGGTGGACCCACGCGAGACTGACCTGTGGCCTGGATCGTATGTCGGGCATCCTGTCGCTTTTCTCCAACCGCGGGGCTTATCGGCCGGGTTGTGGGCCTATGGTGTCGTGTCGGGATACCAAATGACGGACGACGGCCCGACACTTGACATTATTCACGTTGACACGGTTGTGAATGTTGTTCTCAGCGAACCCCCGCGACTGATCAAGGTCGACGTGGTCAATTACGCACTCCAAATTGGTGCGGGGGCAAACGGTGTGGCGTTGAGCCCGATGGAGTTACTAGAGCACCAAGACGCAGTTTGTGCGGCAACGTCCAAGCGCCGAAAATCTATCGTATCGGCTGTGGAATCATTGCTGACATCACCATTTATTCCTGGCGACATTGTTCTGCTGATTCGTCCTAACGATCTTCAAACAGTCCGTGTTCGGCGACAACATATCATTGACTGCGCGAGCCAATCATCCAAAAAGCGTGCCAATACGGTATTCAACGATCCTCAACTTACAGCAACACCAACTGCGTATCCACCTCAGCACCAGCCATCTGATATCGATGAGCTCCTCGACGATGCGGTAAGTAATATCGATTCGAGGAATGACAAAGCGGAAGTACAGCGTCAAAATCAAGCGTTGCGCAAGCGTCAACGTCTGCCATCCTCTTCATCATCATCCTCATCCACGTCCGAGGTCGAGGACACGCGTGAAGTGGTGGTACATCGGCCTCATCGCTCGTCTAATTCCCTATTTCAACCATCGACAGCCGAACTATCCCTCCATGCACTCGTAGCAAGTCCGTCATTGGCAGGTACGTCTCCACATGACACGCTAGAATCGCTGCAGCACTCCCCCCGCGTGGTGAAGTTTTTGCCATCTCCTCCCATTCTTCGTGGTGCGTACGGATTCGATTTCAGCCGTGGACTCGAAGTTGTGCACTTCAGACACGTCACGACCGCGGACCGAATCGCTGCACGTGAAGCCGGTGTTGACATGACTGATTTCTCAAAGAAGAATGTCATCCGACCCCCAGCGAAGGCGCGTAATCGAGCGGATGTAGCCGACGCACTGCGAACATTCCGACTCTTCGGTCGCTATTTCTACAACAAGAAAACTATCGCGGTTATCGAAGCCGCGGGTGTTTTTGTTGATGAGCATACTGGTATTCGAGGTGATGACGCCGTTGGATGGAATTACATTGCATGGTGGATAGGTGACAAGTTCGGCAAGTTTAGCAGCCTTTTATTGTGCAACGAGACCGCTGCGGCACAAGCCGTCGCGCTCGAGTTCAACAGATTCGACGAAGGTCTCGCACAGTTCAATGATCTCCGACAGCCACGACGAACGGACGAGTCAGAACAACACCAGCGACCACGGCACGGTGAGAATGGATCGCGTCATCCTGAACGACAACGCCGTCCTCCAACTGTACCCCTGAGCATCATCAGTAGCCTTCCGACGTCTGGCTCAAAGACTCTATGCATGAAGTATTTATCCGTCGCGGGGTGCTCCGGAAACGGTAGCGGGGGCTGCTTCGACCCTCGGCGAGCTCATTTCCGACCAAAGGGATCCGATTTGCACGCTGACGCGCGCAGTTTTATTCAGAAACGATACCAAGGCTTTGCACCAGCTTTTGCAGATCTCTGACTAATGGAAGATGAGCACATGCGCAAGAGCAAAACGCATTCACCAACTGAAGAGGTGCCCTGCGCATGTGATGACCACCAACGTCACCGCCGCGATTTTAACTTACAGTCACGGCTCATTGAAGCAACCAATGATTTCGCCTTACGTGTCCTCCAAGATTTTGCCGCCATCCACGGCTATCAACTTCCACTTGCCAACTGGGACCAAGAGCAACTCGATCACACGTTCATCACAGAGGTGTCCGCGGTCGCTCGTGCATCCGGGGCAACACTTCCTGTCTTCATCCGTGCAATTCGCGGTGAGACCACCGAGGATCCGCGACCCAACAAGCACCTTCACCAAATCCGTCGTCACATCGATAGTGTCGACAAATTGTCGCTGCTCCAGTGGAACCAAATCGTCGAGCACGGTGTGTGCCCGGAAGGGCTGCCAACAAAGCCGGTAGTGCAATCACATCGACCACCAAACCACGGTTTCGCTCAACGGCATGAAGCTCTAGTACGAAAACACATTCGCAAAGGTGCACGTGACGGTCGATATCTCATCGTCGAAGAATCACTACTCCTGCAATGGCCTGAGATCTTTATCAGTCCGATTGGTGCAGTGGAGAAATCCTCAGATGACGGTGTTGATGTTCGGGTCATCAACGACTATTCGTTCCCTGATGGGGCATCCGTGAACGATTTCACATCACGGGAGTTGTTCCCAACGATTACGTACAACCCACCGGCCGACATTGCTTGCCGAGTGCACGAACTACGACAAAAAGACCCCCACGCTGCGGTCATGATGATGCTCGGCGACGTGTCTGGAGCATATCGCCACGTGCCGATCAACGCCAACGCGGCTCATATGTTTTCATTTCGTTTCGACGGGTACGTTGTGGTTGATTTGTCGTGTGGATTTGGTTGGTGTGGATCTCCTGCATTCTACTCGCTGGCGGGCACTCTCATCCATCAGTTGTACGAATCATCTCAACCAGCCGCTCAATCAACGTCAAAGCACACGATATCAAAGCTGCTCGGATCGCTTTGACACGTTAGTATGTGCGTTCGTTCAACACGTGCATTTTTCCAGCGGCTACATTCGACTTGGGCTGCAGCGTCCTCATATCAACAAACCCGCCTATCAACTGATCTACGTCGTGACCTCATGTGGATCCAAACGCTACTCGACACAGGCGCGCTCAACAACGTACCAACTAGCTTGCTCGCACACACATCAGTACCCGACGTACACCTCTTCATGGACGCCAGCGACTCTGGTCTGTGTGTTCTCAATCCCGGACGGCGCGAGTACATTCGAGTGCAATTCAATGCCGAAGAACGTGCAAAGATCGCAACAGGTAGTTCCCAGGCAACTACGGCAAGCCTGCATTCCCAGATCATCGAGCTTCAATGGCGATCCCTGGCCGACACATCCAGACAGCACTACCTCAGTACGTGGCGCCAGTGGATCAAGTTCTGTTCAACACACAACCTGTCAACCTGGTTACCAGCCGACGACACCAATGCTCAATCCTTACAGCTCACTCTGTTCGCTGTTCACAGCTGGCGTTCAAACGATTCCTCACCAACACGACGTTCTGAAACAATACGATCTAAGCTCAGCCATATCGGATGGTGTCATCGCCTCGTCGCCGGATTTTCCCCAAAGCTACAACCACACCACCAACTTGTTCTCGATGGGATGCGTCGAACCAGTGGCGTCCAACGCCAACGCGGCGCAGTCACCGTCGCGATGCTCCAAGCAATCGTCGATACGGTCGACTTCTCCGTCGCCCAACACCGCCTCATTTGTGGGGCTGCGATGCTGGGCTTCTTCTTTTGTCTGAGGGGATCCGAATATCTCTCAACCAACGGCCGTCGGCACGCCTACTGCCTCCGCGTGGGCGACATTACAGTGTTCGATGCAACCGGCAACATATGATCGCGCTACGCGGATGCCTCCAGCGTACGAATCATCCTTCGAGGAAGCAAAACGGACCAAGTCGGTGCAACAACCTCGCGAACACTCGTCAAGGGTCTACATCCGCCGCTATGTCCAGTCTTTGCAGCATTACTACTGATCACAAACGCCAAGTGCCTACGCCTACGAGCTGATGATCCTCTGTGTTCGATCTCACGAAACTCGGTGCTGTCTACGTCCACGATGAGCAAGGTGATCAAGTGGGCAGCAGCGAAAATCAAGCTGGATCCATCACTATTCTCGACTCATTCTCTTCGTGCAGGCGGTGCCACTGCACTCCACCAAGCCGACACTGTCCCTGATGAAATCAAGCTGCACGGTCGGTGGCGTTCACTAGCCTATCAGCGCTATATCAAACACCACGAAGGTTTTGCATCGTTGCTAACTCGGCGCTTCGACAAACACGTCGCAAAGGTCCAAGCGGCTCGGCAACAAGGGGCTGCACGAGCAATCCAAACTCGTGCACCAAGCCTCTAAGCCTCAATGCAACGTTGTTTGTCCCCACGCACACGGAGAGCAAAGGAAAGTCCATAATTCCATATGGTGTTTACAACACTATTTTCATGATTGGTCCATTCCTATCGTCCATGACGAAACGAATAAAACCGAGGTTTTTTCGCCCTAAACCTCGCAGCTGCGAAGGGGCGAAAAATAACGACTTGATCCAAAACGACGAGAACCGAGCCAAAGCCAATCCTTGGTCAACAGCAAGCGGCGAGAATGGAGCGATCTGGCGGCAGAAGCGGCGGCGGCAGCAACAGCGATCAAGAGCGAGATCGTCAAGGTGCCAGCAGCGACGATCAAACTGGCGGCGCAAGCGGCGAGCACGACACCAGCAGCACCACCAGTGGTGCTGCTGGGAAGAGAGCATGTCGTGCTCGTCACGATCAAGCTCCTTTTAAACGACGCAGAAGCCCGCGATTTGGCGCGCTGGAGGAGGCGATGGGAGCTGCTCATGATGCACTGACAGTTGGTACGTATCACGACGTTGATGATGTAAAAGCGTTGATCTAACTGCAAACATGCGCTAGTTTTCAGCGACATCAGCACATGTCTCGCCGGCGCAGATCCAGGCAATGAAACGAGTCTACACGACCATTGAGTACTGCAAGGAGGGTGAAATCTTTTGTGAATGGTTAGACGACGAAGTGGCACGTGCCTTGACGAAGAAGTCGGACGCTGACAAGCTTGAAGACTTGTCTGCGTTGATCAAGTCAATCTATCCACACGCATATATCCCAGGCCTTCCTGGCAGATATATGCGGAGTGTGTATCGAATCCACGCGTCTGGTTGGTTTCAAGGTGACTTGATCGAGGCGTTTGTGAACCGCTTGCAAGAAGTGTACGGATCGTGCCGGTACGCCGGGGTAATCGAGCGCGATCGAAAGGCGACAAAGACAAGACCAGCTGTTGAAGTGGAAGGGCGCATCCAAGACCGGATTGCTGAGTTGATTTCCGATGAAGGAGTTGACTTTGTCTTCGTTGTGATGAACCTCGACAACACCCACTGGACGTGCCTCATTGTTGACCCTTTGCCCAAAAAAGTCGCCACGTACGACTCTCTTGGTCATGGAAACAAGGATCTGGATGCCGTGGCGTGGAATATCGCCGCCAACCTTGGCGGATACAGTGTCGTCTCAGGAAATAGCCCCCTCCAGCCCGACGGGAACAGCTGCGGTCTCTTCATTTGTTTCAAGCTTTGGCGCGCTTGTGACCATGACGTGTCAAGAATCATGACTAACAACGTCCTCAACACCAGACGTTTCGAGCTCACCTACTTCGTGATGACCGGTAACCTCTTGCATAACTAGGTAATTAGTCTCGACTAATATACTCATCCATTTGATCCACCTTCTACTTTGTTTCGTTCCATCGCATGTGAAAAAAAAAAGCATGGATGAATCATGGAACAGGATGGGGAAATCATGGACCGATAATCTAGTGCAGTTCTTGAATGTCTTACTAGTTTGACCAGATTCAAACGGGCTGCACATATGTATGGAGCGTAGAGCTCTTAGGAAATCATTTGCCGAGCACAACCTGCGGCACTCACACCTTCTCTTTGATTCTCCAGCTCGGGTTGAACTTTGAGGAATCTCGGAGGCCATAACTTGGCTCAAGTCAAGATCATGCGGCTTCGAGTTGAAGCTGTTTCCAAATGAATTGACTCTTTGAATTTAGTCCTGGTAGTTTGCACTTCAACGAGTAGTTTTCACTTTCAGAAATCTCGAGGAAATCAGGATATATTACCACTAAATTTCATCGCTTTCGACAGGTTTCAAAATTTTGGCGAATGGTGGACGACTCATGGTCAGACGCGGATGAAGTATATGACTGTAATACCAGCCAATTTGGTTGGCAGGACATCCTGAAACACCAAATCACCAAATTTTCCACTCAGATTCAGATTTGGTATCAGCATGAGTTGAAACTTGCAAGAAGCTTGCTGCGAGCGGATGCGCACGACTATACTGGCGCTCCTCGCCGCCCACCGCATCGCGCAGCAACCGCTTCGAGTGATAACCCGACGAGACACGCTTATACCTCGGCGTGCGCTTTTGGCGCCGACAGCATCGGCCACATCGTTCACACTGACGCTGCTTGGCGCAGAGCTTGGTGCTTCTTCGTCGTCCATCGGCGGCTCACTCGACCGAGTTCGGGCACCCTTAACAAGCAACACGTGGTTCTGATGCGAAAATGGTCGACCGCCACCATTTTGTCGAGCGTGTCGACCACGCTCGATTTCAGGTAACATAAAATGGGCGATTGGTAGCGGTTCCACCATTTCTTTTTGGTGATTTGGTGTTCCAGGAAGCATCCAATGCTTTGGCTTCTGATTCATACGAAGCCGGTATCTTCTCCATACAAAATATGACAGGATCCGGATGGGTTTGGCCATACTGACTCCACACATTTCTGCGCGATCACGCTCCCCACGCATATCGACTGTTAAATATCCCCTTTTCAAAAGTCGTTTTCTTCGAAGAGCTGGCCCCGGACTGCACAAGTCTGTTGGTCTCATCCACTTGGACCGTGGGTCAGTACATCTACCCATCTCCATATCATCTCCCTGCGGGAAAGAAATATGGATTATAACAGTTTCATAGAGAGTTGACAACGGCTTAGAGCGCGAACAAACTGTACTGTACTGAGTGGCGTGGTGAGCATGCAATACGTAGCACTTCAAACTGTGCTACGCGTACGTATTCGAGACCGGGGACTAAATGAATGCAGCGCCAAAATTGTCCAAGAAAAAGTCAAAGAGCCCATCGTTTGCATTCAGTCGAACTCCCCGCGACAATTGTCATGTGTTTGCGACCGCGGAAGGCTTTGACTTGACATGAAGGTGATGCCCAACGGGAAAATACTGCCCTGTTTGCTACTGGAAACGAATGTGGAGTCGGAAGTTAGGCGCTCCTTTCGTGCCCTGTGTGGCCACTTCGCGGTGTGGTGACCCTGAAAGAGTGTCCAAGAAAGTCGGCATGAATCGATCGTTGTCGACTTCTCCCTCGGGGTCGACTTAGAGGCGCCGTTGTTCTGGTAGAGGAAGCGGTACGAAGGAGTTGGTGGACTGGTTACTGGTGTGCTTGACTTGGTCGGTGTGTGGATGTGGACTTGTTGCTTGGAGGGCAAATGTTGGAATGCTATTGCTTTTTAGTTGTGTTTTTTTTGTGCCCTCACTTTTCTTTTCTTCCTAGTGCTCCGACCTAGGATACTCACCATGTTGTCGTAGATGCAGAACGTAGAGACTGATCGCGGGGTCCGCGATCAGCGGCGGCGCGCCGAGGCACCGTTCGGCGTGCGTGGAGACGCACGCTGACTCGTGGGTTAGGAGATCGCCTTCTCACGGTGGTCCTTGCGGAGTCTTGGCGATGAGCGTATCGGCTCACGTCGATGCGCAATCGCCGTGAGCCGGGCAGAGCGCGTGGTCGCCTGCGGCGATGGTGCAGTTGACGTTGCAGCACGTGTGGCTCGGGATGAGCGGCAGTCATCATCAGTGAGCCGGGCGGCAGCTGCGGCAGGCTCGGAGGCTCGTGGTTCTTGTTGCCGCCCTGCTTCGGTGAGCTGGGCAGAGACTCCTGGTTGAGCGGCCGCGCTCAGTCGCGGCTGAGCAGCACGACGTTGACCACGATCAGCACGCTGCTGATCGTGTCCAACGCCGGGCTGATTGCGAGCGAGTAGCTGCGGCTGACAATCGTGGTTGCGCAGTAGCTCGCATGCTCAAGTAACGAACTGGTTGGGAACGGGCCTCACGCCCAAATATGTTACGCCAACACTACGGCACAAGAATATTTTTTACCTAACCCCACATATCGCTAAGTTGCGACCAGGACGCTGAGTACGTCTCACACGGGGCGAAACGAAACAAAACGAAAGAAACGACACGAAAACTTCCTCTCAAAACCATCGCGGAAAACTCATGTCCTCTCAAAAAACTGCCACGTCCTCTTCTCCGTCATATTGCCTAATGAGCCAAAGGCTGCCGATGTCGTGATGGTAGGGAGAATGTGTCGGCTTGCGTTCGCCAGGTTATTGATCTGTGAAATGGCGTCACGGTAAGCCAGAAAGTCTATGGAAATGTGGAAAGTTTTATCAGTGATCGCGTCACCCTTGCATGCCGTGCGATTCTTCCCTTTGCAGCTCCTCACCGCGCGCATGTAAAGCGCTGCCCTCTGACACCACTCACGACGCGTTTTAGTCGGCATCCTGTAGATCCTGTCATCGGCCTGTTCAGATCCTGGTTCATGTGGTAAAGTGGCCGAGAATTTTAGGGCACTAGACCGAGGTGATAGGCAGAGACTCTGGGTAGTACCATAGGAGGCTCCAGACTAACCCATACTATTAATACACTCGGTATCAGCCGCCGGTATCACCGGCGGAATCGATACTGAGACGATTGTGCCATCCCATAGCCGATTGGCTAAAATGGGGGCCGATTGCGTAGCCGAAAACCGCAGTCATCACCTGAATACAAAGAGGATGATCGGCAGGATACTGGCTGAATCGGCAGAAAAGGGGCATGTATTCAGCACTAGTAATGGGTGTAGAGCCGGTAGCGAACTTAGGGCAGACGAACTTAGCGTAGGGATACTTAGGTCAGCTGATGAGACCAAGGTAATAGACTTCCGCTTTCACCGCCAAGCCCGCAAGCAAGCCGCGTCGTCTTGGCAAGAAACGTCGCATCAAGGCTCACCGTCACCAACAGGAGTTGACGTTAAAGAAGACCCCGGCTGAACCTGGCTATTGCTGTCAGGGGAAGCCGACGACTCTCAAGCGGCCGACTTGAAGCGCCACACAGCATACGCCACGGCCGGCCGCGTGCGCTGGGCTGCGTACTGTAGGCTCCCGATAACGGAACGATACGGCTTCTTCTTCATGGACTCCTTCTCGTCGTCGGTTGCCGATCCATTCGCCTTCGACAGAATCAGGCTGAGGTCGCACAAACAATAGATTGCTCGAAAATTGAAGCTGAGTAGAAACAAGCAGCATCGATGTACACTCGTGCAAGTTTCGGGTCACTGTGGCGTGCGCACAACACAGGAATGCCCGATGAAGGCTGATTGGTGAACTTCGAGAGACCCCACTGCGGTTGCCGTTACTTCAGGAAGTTCCTAGTGTGTGAGCACTTGGTTATCGTACAAAACCGACAGGACCTCAGTGCTCTTGGCAAGAGACGGAAGATTCTCGACCGATCTCGGAACACAAAGAAAAGGAAGCATGGTGGTGAATCAAGCGAAGCAAATGTCCACCCACTGTTTCGCTGAATGGATCTCAAAATCGCAAGACAAGTCGGGCTGACGCCTCCGCCCGTTCCACACTGAATGGTGTCTGTCCACCAATAGGCGCATCTTCCGGCATGACCTCCCAGCGTCTGGATTGTTCGACAACAAGCGCAGCACCTACCAACGTCGCCGATCGGTCGACAGAGCAAACATGCAATTGGTTTTCACTGGTCAATGGGGCTCGGAAGACGCAGTATCGACAACAACAGCAACTCGACGTCAGTGATGCACGACACCGAACCACTCTCGAATATCAACACTATCGCGACCAGCTTTGGACCTCAACAAATCGAGCAACTGCTCGAGACCAACTCTTTGAGAGTTCTCACTCAATCCCCCTTGGAGATGACCAACCACGCGACCAGCGAATCGATTGGCAGCTAAATAATTCAGCTCAGCACGTCGAAAGGGAGCAGTACTATGATCGTGAGCGCCAGCCCGGGGCCACGACCAATTGCAGCAGTGGTGGGATTATAACGATAGGGGGCAGCACACCGAATGGGAACAACATCAAGCAGCAGCAACAACAGCGGCGTCAAGACCATTGCGGACAACGCTATGATCAGGAACAACTGTTTGTGGATCCCTCGAGCTTCACGGATCGACCTATGCGAAGTCACACCCTCCAACATGGACATCAGCAACGGTTTCAACGGTTCCAGCACTATCCGCATACAGTACGAATTGAGCAAGCACCCCATTCTTTTCACTTCAGCGACTACTCTCCCCGACGGCGAGGTCGACATCCCCTAGCGTCTCGTGCTCTCAACGTCGACTAACCAGGGGCTCCCATCCCAGTCTCTGATGGAGCTACACGACATAAAGTGAACGCGTGCGCTACGAGTATTGATCTGCTTCATATAAAAGGTTAGCTGTGGGTTGCTCCGTGTCAAAAGATCATGCAACCACGACTCATACCCTCTCTGTCCAACAGTTACGGTTTCTGCTCGCTGTTCCATAACCGAGCTGATCACATGTGTACACTGCCGTGTTGTTCAAGACTGTCCAGTAAACGATCAAGACCAGACGTGGTCCTCAATGCTGCATGGTGAGTCCCTGTCTTTAGTTGCGTTCGCTGACACTCACCAACGCATACTGTTCTTTCAGCTCCTATTTTGGGTGAGTAGCAGGAGTGCCTACACATGGTGTCGTTGTAGGTCACGACGGTGATATAGCAGCCCAACTTGTAATCGTGTGGCGGAAGCTGCTTGCGTCGATGCGTGCGGTACTACAAGGTGTGGACGTGTGTTGATTCTTGGCGTTGAGTCTGTTCACTGACGTTACCTGTGGCTAGGCACCTAAAGACGTGATGCATTTTCGGGAGTTAGCTGGACTATCCACATCAAAGTCTGCCACGGTCTTGCTCGGTTGAGACCCGGAACCTGCGTTCACAGTGCATTCTTGCTGATAAATCAAAACCTGGAATTGCAAGTACGATACGCCACACAGCATCTCTATGCGAGTTCAACTATGTTGGTGAAACTTCTGTCCGATTTTGCATCAGCGTGCCCTCCTCATCGAGCTTCCGCATCAGAGTGCCGACAATGCATCTCGGACCCAAACACGCGAGAGCCTCCAGTGGATCGCGGAAGATATCATCTGAGAGCCACCAGTGGATCTCGAACCCAAGCATCTGGGGGCCACCAGTGGATCTCGGACCCAAACATCCGGGAGCCACCTGCGGATCTCGGACACAAACATCCGAGAGCCACCAGCGGATCTGTACAAAGACTGATTGAAGAGAAGACCAAGAGTTTATACTTACCATGTATATTCAAAAATTATCTACTCATCGACTTTGCTTTCATCCGAGCTTGATTGAGCCACTACCGGATACGAGTGCTTGGAGAAAGTGTCTTTCTTTTTGAACTCTCTGTTGCACAAATGACAAATCGCTCCTTCGTTGTTCTTCCGCTTGCGTGTTTCCGCAAGCTCCAACTTCCTTGGGTTCTTGATACAAAACGTCTGTGGTTGTCGCGAGCCTTTCTCTCCAAGAATACTTCAAAACAGAAGTTACACAAATATTTGTGCATCGGTACGGCTTCTGTCAAATCATCCTTCTGCTCGACACCTTCGACCCGCAGAAAACAGTGAATGCGAATGTGCTCGCGACTGTACTTCACTCCTGCATGAGGGAGATCACCACGAAGCACTATCATACCACCTTTTGGAATTTTCACTCGGGTACGGTTACATTCCAAAACCTCTCCAGTGTAACCCGATGGGAATAGATCCTGCTCAGTGTCATCATCGATGGCGACGAAGAGCGATGCCTGCACCCAGGATTTCTTTTTGAGTGCCTGGGCAGTTTCAAAAGCTGGGAAATCGCGGTGCACGTCTTGTGGCATACCATCGGGTAGCGATTTAATCACAGTCCACTTCTTCAGTTGCCAACCCGGGTAGATGGATTGCAGCAGGGTTGCCATGCGCTTGTGGAGGGGCGTGTTTTTCATCGGGATACCTGCCATCAGTCGTTGGTTGTAATTGTCGTTGTTGTCGTAGACCCTGTTGAATATTGGGCTGTATTCCAGTCGTGCAGCAGTGTCTACAAGTTGGTTGATTGTTTTCGTGCCGATCACGTTGTCGCGTACAAAATAGCCATTATTCCAGAACACGCCACGCAGTTCGCAGGACTCCTCAGAGGTGAATGTCTGTTGGGGGATCATCCGATTGTCGCTGCTCGGGTTCAGTTGTGATGATAGCCACACGAGTCTCCCACTTAGCGTTTGTTTTCTGAAACAATCATTATGCCTCGCCTTCAGCCGTCCTGGCTATGTTCTAAGATTTGTACCTGACCAGGGTTATGATGTGTACTCGAAGCACTATGATGAAGACTTTTCCTCGAAAAAATACAGAGAAAACGTGGAAACACAGACGGTAGGTCATCATCCTAGTGTGTTCGGGAGCCGGGCCGCGATTAGCAGGGGGTCCCGCGTGATAGCACCGGAGCGGAGCGGAGGTTGCGGGCGTGGGTCATGCAAGTGGCAGACGGCGTACCCACAAGCCTGCAGTGAATGTACAATCGAGGCTCCTGCCCAACAGCGACCTTACCGACAACAGGTTGCCTACATGCACGTCACACGTATAAAGAGACTGCGACAATCACACACGAATATTTGGATCACCTATTGATCATTTTCAACTAGTCTGCTGGGTTCCCCAGCCACTAGTTCGCCGCAGGCGGCTGGACCACAAATCACCCAACTGCGTAATCAGGTGCTGATCACCAACCCACTGAGTCTGATACTACTTAGGCTCCTCAGATCTGTTCATACTGTATCAGGCCGTCAGGACCTCAACGAAGTTTCAGCCACTGGGCCACGTCCCAGGTGCTGGGACGTTAGCACCAGGTCCCCCTCATGCAGACGCGCCTGGGGACACTGTGGATGCACTGACTTCAACGTGTGGGGCAGGCAACGCAGCATAAAGCTGCAGTCGCCTGTCGGAGGGGTTGGATGCTAACCGAATGTTGGGTGAGGTGCGTCAGGTTGAGATGCACCTCAAAACCTCGGGGCACTTCACCACATGGGTGCTCTCGATCACAGACACAATCGTACTCGCTGGGTAGGCTCTCCAGTAGAATGAAGACTGACGTGCTTCGTCCATCCGATCGCCCACTGCTTCCATCGCCACCACCAACTCGCCAAACCTGTCCAGGTGGCTCGCCATGTTGGCTCCCTCATCCATCTTAAACTCGTGTAGTCACCACAATGCGGTTCTGAATTTTGTTCCAGTTATAGTAATCGCGTAGGATGAGTCATGCCTGCCTTGCGGTCTTTGCGTGACAGATCTTTGACTGGTGCTACAGCTCGATGCTTTGCGCGATGATCGCGAAGGCTCTCAAGTCATTGGCTCTCCAAGCGGGATCACTCATCACTTTCTCGTCCCAATCGCTCTCCGCATACAGGGGTAGCCCCTTCTTGGCCAGCGTTATCCGCATGTTGAATTCCCAGTAAAGGCAATTATCATTTCCGAGGAGACCCGATGGGGTTTTCATCTTCGTCGAGTTCGCAAGCTTCTTCTTGTTGCCGAGGTCTTCAGCCAAGCACAGAACCAGAGCTTTGAGCTCATGACCTGTTGCGAACCAGTCAACTTGGAGAGTGATATGGGCTCTGTTATCTTCTGGTCTGCCTACGATCTCCCAACGCTCTTACACAGTCCTACACAGTCGGTGTTAGCGGGTTCTAGAACGACGTTCTAGAACCACAAGCGGCCCTCACCTCTGGTCTGCAGCGGCATTCTCGATACGCGTTTGAGAACGTGGCTGGTCTCGTAGCCGCAGTCCAGATCTCCATCTGGACGCGTTGACGTATGGTGACTTGGCTATTCATTGTCAGAACAATGAAAAATCTCAAAGTGAGGGTTCAATTAGGTCCGTAAAGAGAAGATTGCTGTGCATGAACTTGAAAGTCAAGGTTGAACGGGGTGAAGGCGACGCCGGACTGCGAAATATTGGCAACTACGTTCACCAACCAGAGTACAAGCGATACGCGGAAGAATATTAGATTCCAGCATTCCTCGTGGAATTGGAAGGCCTGTCGCTTCTATCCGGAGTTGCTTGCTCGAGAGCAGATTTATTAATGAGAGAATATAGCGACGACAAACCTATGAGCTCCTACTCCACTGGCTTGTGCTCCTAGTCCTCTTGGTCCATCCATATAAACGAGTGCCCCCCTGGGCCACCTCGACAAAGACTTATCCCGCACAACCGAGCTCACGCGACCACGTGGACTGGCCCAATCAAACCCGTAGCAGCGTGGCCGTTCAGGCGTCCACATCGCGGACACGCGCCCCACAGCTGAGTGCCCGGCGGCTCACAACACACTGAACTCGCAATCCCACGACCTCGGATCCCCTCTGCACACACTGGCACGCGCCCCATATGCCTCGGGCCTTCTGATTGGCCCACCAGACCGCACGTCACCCACTTGACCATGTTGCAGGCGAGACTCAGATCAGATATAAAGAGTCAGACCACGAGACATGTCAGGGCGACAGACGACAGCGCCCCACTGATCTTGTCCGCTTAATCGAACACCGCCGAAATGAGATCTGGATCACCGGTAGACCGCACATACTCGCGAGTACGGGTTGGCATGGAGTCGAGTAAGCCAGCTAGGCCCTCCCAAGAGTTCTCGATGTCCTGTAGGCCAACCCACTTGATACTTAGTTCCCAGCGGTTGGCATCATTATTGAAGCGGTAGCCCTCAATCGACTCAACACCAAGCTCGATCCCCTGTTCCGAGACAAACTCGCGTAGCTCTTCCGTCACACCTAGTGACGGATCATGGTAATACTTAAGTCGAGAACCGTGTACCTCGTACGTGGCCTTGGACAATACATGCTCGATCATGAACGAATGTTCGCGTGTCTCGATGATCTTGAACGGACCGAGCCACGTAGAAAGAAGCTTGCCGTTGGGAAGTCGCTCATCCACACGTGACCATAGAACATAATCACCAGTATCAAAGTTGCAAACCGTTGCGCGTTTCGAAGCCATCTCTTGTAGGCGCTTCCGTTCCTTCTTGTCCACGACGTCGCGGTGAAGGCCATGCAAGCTGCGACGTGTAGTGTCAAGCCACTCGTTGACTTTTTCGAGGTCCACTTTCACGAACTGCACCACCCCACCATCGGCAACCACAATACTATCGAGCGAACTGGGCTTGGGTAAGGCAAGGAAAAGTTCCATTGGTGCGTACCCTCCCAGTTACTCAGCCGGAGTGTGGTTCAAACATGCTTGGATAACCGGTAACAGATACGGCCATTGCGTTGTGTCTAAGCGATACTCGAGGAGAAGCACGCGGAGCACTTGAAGCAGATCTTTGTTGAGTCGCTCAACTGTTCCATTTATCCATGGAGCGTACGTACACTGGGGAGAATTGGCGGTCAGTCTTCAACATAGCACACAGACGATCAATCGTTTGATTGCGGAAATGAGAACCCTGGTCGGATATAAGGATCTTAGGGCTCCCGTAGCGCTTGTACCATTCGACCAGTCCCTCCGCAGACACCATACTACTCGGTGGACCACTTGGAAACAGCTCACAAAAGTGTCTTTCATGACAAGCACATAGGAGTTCTCTCCGTAGCCATCTCCAAGGTAGAGATAATCCCAGTGTAGTCCTTCATTTCTTTCAGTCGCCGTAAACGTCGGGCCCCATGGGCGCTGAATGATCCTCGGGCCTTTCACATGTTTACAAAGTAGGCAACGACGGACGAATTCCTGGGCCTTGGCCTCCAGCTTTTCGACGAAGAAACGCTCGGACAACGTTTGTACCATGGCATCAACTCCACGATGCCCATGGCCACCACAGTGTGAGACGATGAATAGGCGTTGGAGTAGGTTCGTGGCCCCCGACGGCACCCACATCTTACCATCAACGATAATCACTCCTTCAACATCGGATTACTCAACACCACCATCACGAAGGAGTCGGCGGTGCGTCTGCTGGGCACGTACCACTTCCTCTGCCGACGGGAAGATGAAATCGTCATCATCCAACGGGCGCAAGGGACTTAGCACTGGATCACTTCTCTGACTGCGAGTACGGACTGCAAGGGCGCGTGGAGGGCTTGGCGTCGCCCAACGGGACAAAATGTCCGCCCACACGTTGTTCGAACCTTCGATGTGTTCGATTGTATAGTTTAGACCCACAATGCGCATCGCCCAACGTTGTAGCTTGTCTTTGACATGTTGTTTCAACTCAGCTTCAGGAGAAAAGATGTAGATCAGGTTTCGATGGTCACAAAACATCTTGAACCCGGACTCGCGGAGTAATATATACTCAAGTTCGGTACACGCTTTGACAATCGGAAATGCTTCTTTTTCGATCGTGGACCAGTTCAACTCGGCACCGCTGAACGTTCCGCCTTTGCAAACGAGGAGGCGGTGTTGTTGCTCATGCACTGGTGTGTCCGGCTTCCATTCATCGACTTGAGTCACGATGATGCTCCAGCCCTCCATGGACGCATCAGTGAATAGACAAACGTCGCCGACGTCCGATGGGAATTCTAACGGCACAGCACTTGCTACAAGAGCCTTGATGTCATTGAAGCAGCGCACCTCCGCCGCAGTCCACGTGACTGCCATCTTCAATGCGTTCTTGTTGCGTCGACCTGCCGCCTTAATCAATCCATCGAGTTTGATACGCAGCGGAAGAGAGATACGTGCGTAATCCGGGAGTGAGTCACGAAGCCACCCGACTGCGCAAACAAAGTGTTGGAGTTCTTGAACAGTCTTGGGCAACGGCATGTTGCTGAGACCGGACAGGCGCTCTGGATCATGGCGCACCTCAGCCCCTGACACGATCTTACCGCACCATTTGATCTCCCTGCAGTACACTTGACTCTTTTTTGCGTTTAGCTTGAGATCATGGGTACGAATGAGCTCGAAGAACTCACGCAGTGTGGCCAAAAACGACACATCATCGGGGCCAAAAAGGATGATGTCGTCGACCCACACGAGGCACCGTCCCTGAAGTGGCGCAAGTACAGTCTGGAGCTGCGCCTGGAAATGAAGTGCACTGTCACGAGCGCCTTGAGGAACACGCGTTGGGGTAAAAATACCATCATCGGTCATGATAGACAGCACCTCTTGAGACTCAGGGTGCAGCCCAAGCTGCCAGAAGCCTTTCATAAGATCAAAACCGGCAAACACGCGGCTACCACTGACTTGCGGCATAACGACGTTGAGATTGGGCATCGTCCCGGCGATAGGCACCGTCATACGGTTCACTATTCGGTAGTCCGTCGTCATTCGAAATTCCACGCCCGGGCCGGGCTTGCGTACAGGGTAGCAAGGACTGGCCCATCGCGACATGTTGTTGCGCTTGATGTACCCATACGCCTCGAGCTGGCTCGTGTATCGACGCATGAAATCACTTTGAAGCGGCGCGTATCGCCTTGGCTTAGCACGATACGGCACAGCGTCTGGCTTGAGCTCGATGCGCAACGGTTCGAGTCGCGCTGGCGGATCCGGCCCAAGTTCGGTCCTCAACGTGTCCTCATACTCGGTCAGAATCGTGCGCAGCTCGTCAGCGTGTTGGGGATTAAGCCCAGCGCCCAGCGCGTTTGTGACTTGAGCGTCGAGAATGCTGGTTACCTCAGACACTGCGGGCAAATCCTCCTCTGGATATGGAAAAGTGTTAGCATCATCCTCGACGGCTGGGGTTGTGGCCAATTGCTCGAACATACGCTTGACATCAATACCGAGGGAAACCATCAGGTCATTACCAATGAGAACATCGCTGCCATCACCTAGCATAATGAGACACTGCACACGAGGGACATTTACCGTCCCTGCCGCCGTCATGAGCCTCATGCCCACGCAGACCTCCGCATCGCACATTATATTGCGACCATCGGCAACCTCAACAGAGATTGGCACATCCAATGGTTCGACCACGATCGATCGGTCAATATCACGAAGACACTCGACCACACCAACAGGGATAATTGTTCTGTCGGCACCCGAGTCCACCACATAATTGGCCTCCAGCACACCACACAATTGAACCATTCCTTCAACGAGACCGTGTTCGCCGACACCCGAGCGCATGACGCGCTGGTTACGTTGATCGCGTGCCGACTTGAGCTTCGCACGCGCTTCCCCCTTCTTCTCGTCCGGCAGGGGACACTCACGAAGCCAGTGCGCCCCGCCACACGCGAGACAGCCATCTTGGGGCGGTGGTTTCGTGGCCGAAGCCTTTGCAGCGCCAGGTGGAAACGCCGCCTTTGACTTTGCGTCCTTGACTTGCGGCTTGCGTTCCTTCGCGTCCACCTGACGCCCACCACCAATCACCGAGTGAACAACTGCTGCACCTCGAGCGGGACGGGGGTTACGTAACTCCATCATCTGCATATGAAACTGGTGTTGGAGCTTTGCATGCTCCATAATCAGCCCAAAGAGTTTGATGTCGTCAACTCGACACTCACGTTGCTCGAATGACGCGAGTCGCTCAATTTTTGCCTTGAGTATCGGTGGCTGTAGGTTCTCCACCAAGATGGCACACCGAGTCTTCATGCGCGCCTTATCGTGTATGGATCGACCCACCATGCCTTGCAAACCATGCTCGTCCACAATGCGGTTGAAGTCTTGAAAGTATTTGAAGACACGGGCTTCCACATCATCGATTGACATGTCCATGCGGAGGAGCTCAGCAAAAAGCACCTTCAAATCGGGGACATAGTCATTCTTCAACGAGCGGCATCGAGTGTCAATAAGTGCGATAAGGTCTTCTTCCGTCACTTCTTCCACGTCGATACACAGCACGTAGCAGCACAGGTTGTCCAATACCGATGGAACAATGGAGTGTTTCACCGTCGTTGCGACCTTGGAGTACTGCTCACCCGTCACGGCACAGCGTTGACGGATTTTGTTCTCGTAGCGGACGCGGTCACGTCGCCATGTGACCAGCGCCGCATGCTCCCACGACGTGAGAATTGGCGCCGCGATAACCTCGTACACTGGCTGCGCGGCCGCCATCTCAACATCACCGTCGTGGTCCATCGTCGCACCCACTGCCGAGTACGCCGCTGCGGGTCTCACCACCGAAACCCGACTTCGCCTTTGATCAACAAACCCGCAGTCACTTGCAGTACGACCACCACAAGCGCCCACGCGCAAAGTCGACTTTGTCGCTTCTATCCGGAGTTGCTTGCTCGAGAGCAGATTTATTAATGAGAGAATATAGCGACGACAAACCTATGAGCTCCTACTCCACTGGCTTGTGCTCCTAGTCCTCTTGGTCCATCCATATAAACGAGTGCCCCCCTGGGCCACCTCGACAAAGACTTATCCCGCACAACCGAGCTCACGCGACCACGTGGACTGGCCCAATCAAACCCGTAGCAGCGTGGCCGTTCAGGCGTCCACATCGCGGACACGCGCCCCACAGCTGAGTGCCCGGCGGCTCACAACACACTGAACTCGCAATCCCACGACCTCGGATCCCCTCTGCACACACTGGCACGCGCCCCATATGCCTCGGGCCTTCTGATTGGCCCACCAGACCGCACGTCACCCACTTGACCATGTTGCAGGCGAGACTCAGATCAGATATAAAGAGTCAGACCACGAGACATGTCAGGGCGACAGACGACAAGGCCCGTGGTTAGGATTATCGACCGCGCTAAACATCAACGGATCAATTGTTCACGAGCATTTGTCGCCTCAACTTGCTTTGGCTGCACCGAACCATTTACGGCAAACTGCGTTACGGTGCTTGGCGTCGTTAAAGCGTGCTGTCTTCGCCTTGATTGATTTCTATGCGCAAGATAGACTCAGGAAGGTTCCTGCTACTTGTCACCCATTGTGGTTGTACGGTACGCCCAATTATGTGAGTGTCAAGAGAGCAAATGGTTATGGATGAATCGTCAAGTTTTTGGAAGGACGCTATGGGGATACCGTGCACCACTTCTGCGCAGCTAAAGGAAATGCACCGCCATTGTTGGGCTGTGTGCTGACTAGTCCCAAAGGTATTTGGAGGCGTATTGAAATGGGAGAATGGGAACTGAAGAGTATAACGGAAGCCACCAATCCTGACGATGCCCGAAGCCAACTGAAGCTACCGCTTGATAAGTCGCGAGCAAACAACTTTGTTCATGGATATTTGCGGCCACCCAATGTGTTTCTCCATAGCTCGCAGGAGAAGGTTGTTCTGATTGATTTTTACTTGGCGGGTGTTGCTGGTGTGGACATTTGTCCTTATGGGATGAATCCGGATATTAACTGGCCTGAACGCGCATATGGAGGAGCCAAGTTGGATCCAGCTCATGATTTGGAATGGCTGCATCGAATGTTTTCACCGTAATCATAGTTGTGAAGTAATTCTCCACAGAATTGTCCTAGCAACGTAACTTCTAACCAGACGCACACCAGCTTTCAAGCCAATTTCCATGTATTTGTTTCAAAATGCCATCATACTCCCGCTACTCGCTACATCTGCGGAAACAAGATCCATCACATACAGCTCCATGTCCGCGCCAAAGAGGCTAACCTCGGCGAGACACAAGCTGTGTCCATTCCCGGAAGGAGCCAACCACCAGAAACCTCTGCTGCAACCATCACTTCTTAGGACTGCGTGGCAGGGGACGCGCTCGTCGGGGGCTTGCTTGGTGGAGAGCCACCCGAGCCACCCGGACCACCCGAGCCGCCGGGGCCTCCCGCACCACCTGAGTTCGCTACGCCACCATTAGCCGTCAGCTTCGCTGCAGGGTTGATTGTCTTGGAAATCTTCATGTCCACACCAATCGAGATCCACGAGAACAGACCGTCCGCCACGGTATCACCCAGGTACACATACTCGATCACCGGATCGAAGCCCGTGGCCGTCGCCTCGTTGAAGATACCATCCGCAGCGTTGAGCGTCAACGGGTGGTTGTTGGTCGTGTACACGCCGGTCTTGCGGACCTCCGCGAAGAGCGTCTCGTCGAAGAAGAGCTGACCGACGCTCGAGGCGCCACCGCCGCTGTAGGTGTTGTTGGCGAGCAGGGTGCCGCCGTGGCTGCCGAGAACGTGGATGTGTGGGGCGCGACCGGAGTAATGGCCCGGGATCTTGCTCACGAACTGCACGAGGCCGTCCTCGTCAGTCGGGTAGAGACCGCGGAGTGCGGTGTTGTCGAGGTTGGTGAGGTCGTTGGCGTTGCCATTGCCACCGACGACGCCCGAGTAGACACCGGTGGAGTTGCAGTGCCAGAAGTCGACGTAGTAGTCTGGCACGGGCGAGCACGTGTTGATGTCGATGAACTGCAGCTGCGCGTAGATGTCGATGCCGGGCTCTTTCTCACGGATGTCTTTGCGGATGAACTCGCCGCTGACGTAGTACGGACCCTGGGTCACCTCGGGCTCGAGCACGCACTTGGGCGTGGATCCGAAGAGCGCGACGGCGTCGAAGTTGGTAGGCGTGACGCCCGTGAGCGTCGACTTGTGGTCCTTGGCGAGCACGTCTGCGGCGGCGAGTCGGCGACACTCGGCCTGGATGCTCTTGATGGTCTCGAGGCGTCGGTCGGCGGCGCGCTGCTGGAGCTCGCGCAGGCTCTTGCTGTTGGCGCATGCGGCGAGCGATCGGTGTGCGTTGACTCGGAAGAGGTGGCTGTTGGCGATCTCTTGGAGCGATCGCTCGTGGTGCGCGCCGGGGTGTGCGTCGGCGAAGGCGAGGCAGGCGGCGGTGGCCGTGACTGCGGCGAGGATGGTGGAGAGCTTGACCATGGCTTGTAGCGTGTAGGTCCTTGGGTTGTGGGAGGTGTTTGCTTGGTCGAGAGGAACTTGCAAAGTGAGCGTTGCGGTTTGGCTGAATGGAAACTTCAGTTCTATAGTCAAGACCACCACTCTGTTGTAATTTGTGCGCTTGTTGGATCAGTTTACACTCAAACTATTCCTGTAGCATGTGATCCCGCTAGTCTTGGATAGAGGAGTTCGATTTGCAGTCTGGAGTGGTTGTCCACTTGCGTTAGATGACTGATCGCACTCATGATAGGATGTAGGGACAAGTCGAGATCCGCCTTGGATCTCTCGGCTTGTCGGCGCTATTTGCAGGCATGACCTGCAAGATCTCTACCCCTCCATTCTGATCCTGGATCGCGAAAACCGTACCCGCATGTCAATGACATGCGGGTCGGTCAAGAAACTATCATTGACATCATGTCAATGATAGTTTCTTGACCGACCGGCATTCGATTTAAAGTCATTGATCGATGAGGACAAATAGGTGATGAGCCCGATGCACTCGATCAGAGTGGCCCGTCGCGAAAGACCACTGGAACTTCCGGCGATCTTCTAGTTCATAGTACCACCTCAGCGCAGCACACATAGCATCGTTATTTTCCTTTTTTTTGTTTTGTTTGGACCCCCGGCTATTTGTAGCTCGTCCACTACAGGTCGTGCAAAACAAAATAGTCGGTTTAGTCGAGTTTCGCTTGACCGGGGGATGAGGTGCAGGGGTTTCTTATCCACCTGAGGAGCTGGTCTTGGAGGAAGGTGTTTTTGGCCACCTTCGTTCAGGTCGAGAGGCAGACAACAGACCCAATGCGAAGACCAAAGTCGTTGTCTTCCATTTCAACGTGAAGACAGTGTTGTAGCCTTCCATTTCGACTCGACATGGAAAAAGATGTGGAAACGGTCGAAAGCTGTGAATATCGACGGGCCTAGAAAACCAGCTGGCCAGGAGCCAGGTCGATGAAGGGGTCTCGTCCACACTCGCTCCGGACCCTGGAGAAGCATGAAAACAGGTGTACAGTATATGTTGTAGCACAACTAGAGGAATCCGCCCCTTTTATGGGCACGCTGGTGCTCCATCTACATCATCATCGTAGACCCGTTAATGATACTTTGTCCAGCGTCGAGTGCCGTACAGGACTATACGCGACCCGAGTGTCCAACGCCTAATGGCCATAAATGGGTGTCGCAAACTTCGCCTGGCTATGTGCAGCAATGGGCGCCTGGTTATGTGCAATAGTCACGCACTGCTCAGCCAGCGGAGAAGATCCACAGTGACCAACATGTGGTGCAACTGCGCAAGGATGGGTGAGAGAAGAGAAACGGAAAGCACTGGAGGAGCTTCTGCGAGAACGAGTGCTGTGCTGCGCTGTGCTATGGCGTAACCGGGTCGACGTTTGCCGTCGACATCTCTAGATGCTTCCCGACTCGAAGTCGTTGGGACGCGCTGCGTTCGCCAACATGGTGAACGTCCCCCCTCCGATTTGCCGATTTTCAAGGCAGACTCGTGATCGCCATGATAGATAATTGAGACGACGTTGCCAGGATTTTGCACCGTGATGTGTTTCGTGCTACATAGTGTCAGAGGAAAAATTGTCTTCCGTTGAGAAGACATTGCGGAATCCAAATTCATTTTGTGACACCGCGACCATACATGCTTGCTGTTGCCTGCACTTGCCTCGATCGTCTCTTGGCCTCAGCGGGTCAGTATCGAAGGTTAGTTGCTATGTTCGTAGCAACTGAGAGGGCTGATCGCGCCGCTAGAGAATTCATCGCGCCAATCACAATTGAAGTGGGCTCCGGAGAACGAGAGGATCCTAATACCTTCTACGTAGCAACTGTGATCCAATAGATCTCCCATGCAAGTCAACCCGATACTTGTGACAATTGCCAGTCGATGCCACTTCCCCGCTATAATAGGCTGGTGTTATCCTCACCCACGCGTGTACAAGTAGTACTATTCAGTGGACCGCAGACAATTCGCTACTGTGTACCGGCTGTCGCAGACCAGTCGACGGGACAGGAAAAAAAATCATCACCGCACAACTCCTGTACCTTCCGAGGTGGCCACGATCGAATGCTCCATCTTCTTCGTCGAGGAGACCACTGGAATGGCCCCATGTACCTTTTCTTCATCTCCTATCGCCACGTTGTAGTCCCAACAGGGTTCTCATTGGTTCCAAGATTATCACTGCAACCGGTAGGACTCCAAAGATCGAACAAACGGGAAGACAGTCAAGCGGCACTACACGCATTGGCAGTAATCTAGCGCACGGAGGACTATACGCTGCAAAGACTGTCTCCATCGCCACGAGACAGGACCATGTCTTGAGAGCGCACACCCCCGCACACCACGACCGAGAGGACCTTCGTGAGCAGGAGCATGCGGCTCCTTGAACCTCAAAGCTCACTTTGCAAGTTCCTCTCGACCAAGCAAACACCTCCCACAACCCAAGGACCTACACGCTACAAGCCATGGTCAAGCTCTCCACCATCCTCGCCGCAGTCACGGCCACCGCCGCCTGCCTCGCCTTCGCCGACGCACACCCCGGCGCGCACCACGAGCGATCGCTCCAAGAGATCGCCAACAGCCACCTCTTCCGAGTCAACGCACACCGATCGCTCGCCGCATGCGCCAACAGCAAGAGCCTGCGCGAGCTCCAGCAGCGCGCCGCCGACCGACGCCTCGAGACCATCAAGAGCATCCAGGCCGAGTGTCGCCGACTCGCCGCCGCAGACGTGCTCGCCAAGGACCACAAGTCGACGCTCACGGGCGTCACGCCTACCAACTTCGACGCCGTCGCGCTCTTCGGATCCACGCCCAAGTGCGTGCTCGAGCCCGAGGTGACCCAGGGTCCGTACTACGTCAGCGGCGAGTTCATCCGCAAAGACATCCGTGAGAAAGAGCCCGGCATCGACATCTACGCGCAGCTGCAGTTCATCGACATCAACACGTGCTCGCCCGTGCCAGACTACTACGTCGACTTCTGGCACTGCAACTCCACCGGTGTCTACTCGGGCGTCGTCGGTGGCAATGGCAACGCCAACGACCTCACCAACCTCGACAACACCGCACTCCGCGGTCTCTACCCGACTGACGAGGACGGCCTCGTGCAGTTCGTGAGCAAGATCCCGGGCCATTACTCCGGTCGCGCCCCACACATCCACGTTCTCGGCAGCCACGGCGGCACCCTGCTCGCCAACAACACCTACAGCGGCGGTGGCGCCTCGAGCGTCGGTCAGCTCTTCTTCGACGAGACGCTCTTCGCGGAGGTCCGCAAGACCGGCGTGTACACGACCAACAACCACCCGTTGACGCTCAACGCTGCGGATGGTATCTTCAACGAGGCGACGGCCACGGGCTTCGATCCGGTGATCGAGTATGTGTACCTGGGTGATACCGTGGCGGACGGTCTGTTCTCGTGGATCTCGATTGGTGTGGACATGAAGATCTCCAAGACGGTGGGGGCTGCGGCGACATGGACGGCGACTGGTGGTGTGGCGAACCCGGGTGGCGCAGGTGGTCCAGACGGCTCGGGTGGTCCGGGCGGTTCGGGTGGTCCAGGAGGTCCTGGTGGTCCTGGTGGTCCCGGTGGTCCCGGTGGCTCGGGTGGCCCCCCACCTGGAGTATCCCCGACGACTGCGTCTCCTGTCACTCAGTCCTAAGTGCTGACCGCCGCGGAGGTTTCCGCTGATTGACTCCGTTTGGAAATGGGCACAACTTGCGTCTCTCCGTAGCGACCTCTTTGGTCCAGAACATGGGGCTGTGTGTGATCCGTTCTGTTTCCGCAGGTGCGGCGAGTAGCGGAAAGAGGATGGAATTTTGAATCAAATACACGGAATTTCTTGACAGCTCGTGTGCACTTACTTATAGTTACGTGCACTTGCTCGTTTTGCTGGTGGTGCCAAGGATTGATCCCCACGAACTGATCTGTGCAGGCAAGAAGCTTCGGCAGCAACTGGTTTGGTTTGGTATCATCGATGGATCTCGCTTAGTTCTGGTTAGCTCGTCTCGATCACCTCACTTAGTTCGAAACCTCGATCTGGCTTAGTTCTCGTTAGTTCGCCTCGGTCATCTGAGGTAGTACAGTGTACGATCATAGCCTCGTTCGAAACGTGGACTAACTTCCGCACTTCCGGTGGCCGTTCCTGCCGATCCTCGACGTCTCAGTGAGATTGCTCGTCAGCGGAGACACCGACATGGCTTGAAGCCATCGCAGCGATCGATCGCCGCTGATCCACGATTCGGTCGGTCGCCTGCTGTATCCAGAGCGTGCTTCGGAGGCAGCCAGCACCGCCGTAACCCTCACCCCGGTCGACTGCGAAAGAAGTTGGGCCCGTTCGTGAAGACCAGCGCCTCTCCCATTTATTTCCATTCCCGCAATCTCACCAAGCTATTTGAAGCGTTGGTCTTCCCTGGCTCACGAGACGAAGTGGCTCGAGAGTAGCCAGAAGCAGCTCGGTCGGCTCTTGCACGAACATCGCTTAGCGTCTTATGCGATTAAGCGGCTCAACGAAAGCCAACTAACGGACGACTGGGACGCAAACATCCGAACGTGGCGAGCAATCACACGGCGGTATTACACGCCGCTGACGATTGATGACTACGAGAACGAGGTGGACGCGTCCTGGAAAGAGCTCAATACGTTCCTCTGGAGTCCCGAAACGCGCAACATTGGAGCGAGTTGCTTTGGTGGCAAGGGCAAGGTCGAATTGTCGAGGCCCGCGACGCCGTGCAGTTCAACTTCGAGAAGACATTCCGTGGATACTCGATGCAAGACTTTGTCGACACTGTCTGGAGCCTCTACACTAACCAGGGCGATCTAAACAAGCTGTTGAATGCCGGTCGCGCGAGAGGCTGGGTCGAAGTTCTGCAAAAGCTTACACCGGACGACTGGATCATTCGCTGTACAAATAGGTATCCGGCGATCCCTGTGGATGTGCATAAGATTTATCTCGTGTCACGAGTGAGAACGGAGGCAGGGTCGACGCAGTTTGTGCGTTCGTTGTGTATTCCGGAGGTCCAGAAGAAGACTTGTGAGCCCACCGACATTTGGAACACGAACTTCGTTTGGACTCGCTTCGAATCCCAAGAAGCGTTTCGACTCGTGGCCCTCTGCTGGGTGCTGCGCTCCACAGCAGCATGCTGCTGAGTCCAGAATAGCCCATCCCAGCTTCTTGAGAACAAACGACACGAACAGAATTGTACTCGATGTACAAAATACATGTGTTGCTCTTCTTTGTGAGTGTACTCGTCAGCTCGTCCCAACCACAGGCGTGTCGTCTCTACGTTAAAGGTCTTGACTACAACCGAGGTCGTTCCAGCTTGATTTCGAGGGAGTCACAGAGATCGACTCCAAAGGTTTTTCGCTCGATAGAGCCACTTACGCCTCGGTCGGCGGAAGCGGAGGACGACCGCTGCCGCTGCCGCCCGGAGGACCACCAGGGCCACCCGGACCACCCGGTCCGCCCGGGCCACCGGCACCGCCAGCATTCGCGACACCACCGTTCGCCGTCCACGTCGCCGCTGCGCGAACCGACTTGGAGATGGTCATGTCCACACCAATCGAGATCCACGAGAAGAGACCGTCCTCCACCTTGTCGCCCAGGTACACGTACTCGACGATCGGATCGAAGCCTGAGGCCGCGGCCTCACCGAAGATCGAGTCCTTTTCGTTGGTCGTGACAGACTGCGTGTTGGTCGCGTACACGCCGGTCTTCTCGACCTCGGTGATGAGGCTCTGGTCGAAGAAGAGCTGGCCGACGCTGGCCACACCACCGCCGCTGTACGTGTTGTTGGGCAGCACGGAGCCGCCGTGGTTGCCGAGGATGTGCAAGTGCGTCGTTCTTCCGGTGTAGTGGCCTGGGAACTTGGTCACGAACTGCACGAGGCCGTCCTTGTCGGTCGGGTAGAGGCCACGCGCAAACGTGTTGTTGATGTTGCTCGCGTCGTTGCTGTCACCGTTGCCCCTGGCCACGACACCCGCGTACACGCCGGTGGAGTTGCAGTGCCAGAAGTCGACGTAGTAGTCAGGCACGGCCGTGCACGTGTTGATGTCGATGAACTGCAGCTGCGCGTAGAGGTCGACGCCCGGCTGCGTCTCGCGGACGTCATTGCGGATGAGCTCGCCGTTGACGTAGTACGGACCCTGGGTCACCTCGGGCTCGAGCACGCACTTGGGCGTGGATCCGAAGAGCGCGACGGCATCGAAGTTGGTGGGCGTGACACCCGTGAGGCTCGACTTGTGGTCCTTGGCGATGGAGTCGGCCACGGTGAGACGTCGGCGACGCTCATCCTGGATGCTCTTGATGGTCTCGAGGCGTCGGTCGGCGGCGCGCTGCTGGAGCTCACGCAGGTTCTTGTTGTTGGCGCATGCGGCGAGCGATCGGTGCGCGTTGGCTCGGAAGAGGTGGCTGTTGGCGGCTTCGAGGAGCGATCGCTCGTGGTGTTGACCAGGGTGCGCATCGGCGACGGCGAGGTAGGCGGCGGTGGCCGTGACAGTGGCGAGGATGGTCGAGAGTTGGACCATGTTCGTGGTTTGCCTTGGTTGGGGTTGGTTTGGGAGGGCTGGTTGGCTGGTTGGCTGGCTGGTTGCCTGGTTTCCTGGTTGATTGGGAGGAAAATCCGAAGTGAGAGGACACGAGATGGAGCGGAAGGAGGTGGAGAGCTAGGTTGGACGGAGTTGGTGACTTTGGACTACGGCTATGGGTGAGGTGTCTCTACCTCTGCACGAGCTAGAGCAGGCCGTTTCAGCGGTGACGCGAGTCTCGCGTGCTCGTGATTCCGCGGGTTCGGGAGGCTGATCTTTGACGGTTACACTCTACGGTATTGACGGTATTGGAGGGCGAAGACAGAAAAAAACGGTCGCTAGCACTCCATATAGTGGGATTGCTCGAGTGGCTCGTGGGAGGGCTGATGATTCTTTTGTCGTGTGTCTCTCCCAAGGTTGCAGGTAGAGAGACGGTGAGTTTGGGAGGTGGAGAAGGGCCAGGAGGTGAAGAGACCGGAGGCGCGCGCGAGTGGAGAAGAGAGGTGGGTACAGGTGCCGTCGATCAGGGTCGATGACTGCGAATTGAAGAGCTTGAGCTGATCTTCTCACACGGGGCACTGGAGTGCACGTACTATGGTCGCGTCGTTAAATGGGGTGTAGCGATTAACTCTCCTCATCTCTGCCGTGAGGTGGACAGGACTCAACGGTCGACCGCGACCGTCTGCTCTCACGGTCTGATTACTTTGCGGCGTGAGTGTCCAACTTGGAGCAGTGATAATTTCGTCACCGAGAGACTCGTTCCCTCCTTCAACAAAGCAGGGTCAATCGGTTCAACTCGTTGATGATCGAGAGTGTAGACGGGGCGAGAAACCATTTCAGCGGTCCTGGGAGAGCTGAAGAGCGTGGGAGGGAAATGGATGACACGCTTGAGCAGAGTTACTTGATAGATCGTAGCTCGTGTCACAGGATCGTCTAGAGAATGCATGAACTTGTCAAACCTGCGCTGTTCTCACCTGCGACAAAATCATCTCGAGCGATGCGCTGTCCCACTCTTCAGTGCAACCGAGCTTCTCATGGATAGACTCGTCTTATTTTTCGCAAAACGTGACCACGTTTACAAACCCGTAAGCGAAGAGGGAGTGAACGGCATACAACCATTTCCAGTTGCCCGAGGTTCTGGCTGTAGCTTCTCGTCCCCGTTCGCATACGCAAGACCCGTGTCTCGATCGACCGTCACCGTCAACTAAACGTGAGCCCTGAAGCAATTCTAAACCCAAAACAACCACATACCATCATCATGTCTACGTCAGACGCATATGGTGACGGCAAATCTACCATGCCCTCACTTACGACGAAAAAATCAGCTCCGAAGATGATAGTGTAGGACCCTTTTGCTTTCGCATAGGTCAAATCCAAACTGACTCATTGGACCGCTGAAATGGTTCCTCGCCCCGTCTACACTCTCGATCATCAACGAGTTGAACCGATTGACCCTGCTTTGTTGAAGGAGGGAACGAGTCTCTCGGTGACGAAATTATCACTGCTCCAAGTTGGACACTCACGCCACAGAGTTATCAGACCGTGAGAGCAGACGGTCGCGGTCGACCGTTGAGTCCTGTCCACCTCACGGCAGAGATGAGGAGAGTTAATCGCTACACCCCATTTAACGACGCGACCATAGTACGTGCACTCCAGTGCCCCGTGTGAGAAGATCAGCTCAAGCTCTTCAATTCGCAGTCATCGACCCTGATCGACGGCACCTGTACCCACCTCTCTTCTCCACTCGCGCGCGCCTCCGGTCTCTTCACCTCCTGGCCCTTCTCCACCTCCCAAACTCACCGTCTCTCTACCTGCAACCTTGGGAGAGACACACGACAAAAGAATCATCAGCCCTCCCACGAGCCACTCGAGCAATCCCACTATATGGAGTGCTAGCGACCGTTTTTTTCTGTCTTCGCCCTCCAATACCGTCAATACCGTAGAGTGTAACCGTCAAAGATCAGCCTCCCGAACCCGCGGAATCACGAGCACGCGAGACTCGCGTCACCGCTGAAACGGCCTGCTCTAGCTCGTGCAGAGGTAGAGACACCTCACCCATAGCCGTAGTCCAAAGTCACCAACTCCGTCCAACCTAGCTCTCCACCTCCTTCCGCTCCATCTCGTGTCCTCTCACTTCGGATTTTCCTCCCAATCAACCAGGAAACCAGGCAACCAGCCAGCCAACCAGCCAACCAGCCCTCCCAAACCAACCCCAACCAAGGCAAACCACGAACATGGTCCAACTCTCGACCATCCTCGCCACTGTCACGGCCACCGCCGCCTACCTCGCCGTCGCCGATGCGCACCCTGGTCAACACCACGAGCGATCGCTCCTCGAAGCCGCCAACAGCCACCTCTTCCGAGCCAACGCGCACCGATCGCTCGCCGCATGCGCCAACAACAAGAACCTGCGTGAGCTCCAGCAGCGCGCCGCCGACCGACGCCTCGAGACCATCAAGAGCATCCAGGATGAGCGTCGCCGACGTCTCACCGTGGCCGACTCCATCGCCAAGGACCACAAGTCGAGCCTCACGGGTGTCACGCCCACCAACTTCGATGCCGTCGCGCTCTTCGGATCCACGCCCAAGTGCGTGCTCGAGCCCGAGGTGACCCAGGGTCCGTACTACGTCAGCGGCGAGCTCATCCGCAATGATGTCCGCGAGACGCAGCCGGGCGTCGATCTCTACGCGCAGCTGCAGTTCATCGACATCAACACGTGCACGGCCGTGCCTGACTACTACGTCGACTTCTGGCACTGCAACTCCACCGGCGTGTACGCGGGCGTCGTGGCCAGGGGCAACGGTGACAGCAACGACGCGAGCAACATCAACAACACGTTTGCGCGTGGCCTCTACCCGACCGACAAGGACGGCCTCGTGCAGTTCGTGACCAAGTTCCCAGGCCACTACACCGGAAGAACGACGCACTTGCACATCCTCGGCAACCACGGCGGCTCCGTGCTGCCCAACAACACGTACAGCGGCGGTGGTGTGGCCAGCGTCGGCCAGCTCTTCTTCGACCAGAGCCTCATCACCGAGGTCGAGAAGACCGGCGTGTACGCGACCAACACGCAGTCTGTCACGACCAACGAAAAGGACTCGATCTTCGGTGAGGCCGCGGCCTCAGGCTTCGATCCGATCGTCGAGTACGTGTACCTGGGCGACAAGGTGGAGGACGGTCTCTTCTCGTGGATCTCGATTGGTGTGGACATGACCATCTCCAAGTCGGTTCGCGCAGCGGCGACGTGGACGGCGAACGGTGGTGTCGCGAATGCTGGCGGTGCCGGTGGCCCGGGCGGACCGGGTGGTCCGGGTGGCCCTGGTGGTCCTCCGGGCGGCAGCGGCAGCGGTCGTCCTCCGCTTCCGCCGACCGAGGCGTAAGTGGCTCTATCGAGCGAAAAACCTTTGGAGTCGATCTCTGTGACTCCCTCGAAATCAAGCTGGAACGACCTCGGTTGTAGTCAAGACCTTTAACGTAGAGACGACACGCCTGTGGTTGGGACGAGCTGACGAGTACACTCACAAAGAAGAGCAACACATGTATTTTGTACATCGAGTACAATTCTGTTCGTGTCGTTTGTTCTCAAGAAGCTGGGATGGGCTATTCTGGACTCAGCAGCATGCTGCTGTGGAGCGCAGCACCCAGCAGCAGGGGTACCAGAATATAATATCGAATTGATTGTGACGATGTCAGAGGCAATAGTTAATTATTCAGTATGCATCACAGCAATAATACTTATTGCAATAACTGCAGTGTATTGACCATTATGGGACCAACGTAGAAGGATTCCACATGTCCCGACTCGCCTTCAAGAACTTGAGCATTTCAAAGTTGGCTGGGAGCATTGCCGAGTGGTGTTCCGACAAGACAAACTTACACTCAGAAAAAGGGCGTTCACAATCGTTGCTAGTCGGAGGAATGCACCGCAAGAGTGGCGAATACACAATCGCACGTGGGATCGTGCGGGTTTCTTCACGGAGCATCTCTGTCGCGACATCCACTTCTGACCAACCTAACAAGTGGTGAGCGGCGAATCGAAAGAGTAGGGAAGGATTGAGCAAACAGACATGACGAAGCGTACGGTCAAGATTGAATCGAGTGAGGTACGATTGATTGAGCAGACAGAGAAGGAGGAACATGCGGTTAATAGAGTGTTGTGTGATCATAAACGTGTGGTGGCAAGGCCAGTCAATTATTATTGGCCAAATACTATATTTTACTGGAGCCTCGACAAAAAATAATCCATAATTCAATACAATACAATGACAAGTTACTGCAACTGAATAATTTTCTTGGAGCCCTGCCCAGCAGAGGGCCACGAGTCGAAACGCTTCTTGGGATTCGAAGCGAGTCCAAACGAAGTTCGTGTTCCAAATGTCGGTGGGCTCACAAGTCTTCTTCTGGACCTCCGGAATACACAACGAACGCACAAACTGCGTCGACCCTGCCTCCGTTCTCACTCGTGACACGAGATAAATCTTATGCACATCCACAGGGATCGCCGGATACCTATTTGTACAGCGAATGATCCAGTCGTCCGGTGTAAGCTTTTGCAGAACTTCGATCCAGCCTCTCGCGCGACCGGCATTCATCAGCTTGTTTAGATCGTCCTGGTTAGTGTAAAGGCTGCAGACGGTATTGATAAAGTCTTGCATCGCGTATCCACCGACGGTCTTCTCAAAGTTGAACTGCACGGCGTTAGAGGACTAGGGCTGATTGCGCACACGAGAAGTGTGAACCCCGAGAGTGGTGCGATGGGTTCGATATTCCGCCGTTTGTGACTCAGCTCTGCAAAAAAGACCTTGATTGACGTCATTGCATGTTCTGGCAAGAATTACACTTGCAGTGGCTATTGCATACTTTGCTATGCTTTTTACACTTGATTGTCCTTGCAGCCCCCTCTACACGTACATGAGCCATCTGGAATCGAATAAGGTTGTCGAATCGCCATCCATAATTCGTGGTATACATTCTTCAACCAGACAATTCCAACATCTGCTTCGGTGTGAGCGAAACCATCAGGTGCAATGAAAATCCCACTTGTCTTTAATTTCGTTCCCGCAATCGGCCGCCATACATCGAAGAACGGAGTCATCGGAGAATGAGTACTGGCAATGGTCACGTTGATCCCGACAATGTCTTTGCCAGTGACCAGAATCATGTCAACACCACCATAATTGTAAATGCCCGGGTCCAGCAAATCATCGACCCGGTGAGTCCACCGTAACAGAATGTTTCCACCTCCGCTGAGTGATTGGCTTTATTCTGCAAAACGGGAGCGTCATACAATCCAATGGAAACCGCACTCGACCTAACGTTACTGGAGAATCGGCACCGGCCAGCCTTGGTCGTACTCGTACGAGTAGTGGTCTGGGTAGTCGTACTGGGTCATGCCGAGCACAGTCGTGTACACGAACGCAGTGTGCTCGATCAGCTGGACGCGCTGCTGCTGCGTGGCCGGACACGGCATGTTGTCCACCATCCAGAGCAGACGCAGCAGCAAGTGGAAGCACGAGAGCGGCAGCGTCTTGCCCGAGCGCTTGAACTGCTCGAGCTGTGCGTCTGAGATGTTGACTGGCGCGTCCAAACCGGTCTCCTGGCGACACGCAGCCGACGGCTCGCCAAAGTCTCTCGCGAATTGCGCGAACGGGTCGCTCGGACACGGGTCCGTGGGTAGGCGGTTGTACCAGCAGAACGAGAGCATGGGCACGCTGAAGGCGGTCGTGGCATCGCTAGCCGCGGGGTCGGGCTGGTTGGTAGGTGACTGGATGTAGTTGAGCCACATGAGTCGCGACGTGAGTGCGCCGCAGCTCTCAGCAGCACACATCTTGGAGAGTTGAGACGCGGACGGCGTTGTGCCGCCTTGGAAGTCGAAGCCGGAGATCTGCGCGCATTCGTCAACTGAGGCGGTCATGTTGGCGAAGACGACCGAGTAGGGCCACGCGAGAGAAGAGGTTACAGCCGAGCTGGAGGCGAAAAGGGAGGCGGTGAGTGCCAGTAGAAGAGTGCGAATCATCGATTTCCACTTGCTCTCGATGCTCGTCAGGGGCAAGATGATGTATTGAGGCCTTGCCCATCGTGGGCGTGGTGAGGCGGGTGTTAGCGTGCAAATTGCAGACTGAGGATGATCCTCTTCTACTCTGGCGAATGTTCTAATTATAGAGCGAGCTTCCTCGGCATCTTGCCGCATCCGGAAACCGCAGCATCCAAATTGGATGCTCTGCTTTTCCACTTGCTCTCGATGCTCGTCAGGGGCAAGATGATGTATTGAGGCCTTGCCCATCGTGGGCGTGGTGAACGGCCCCACGTATGAATGGTTCCTGCGGATGCGATGGGCGAGGAGGAGGATACTCACACCATCCGTCGTGACATGTCCATAGTGGCTGCAGCCGATTGCACCGGGTAGTCTTCATAGCACCGTGACATCCACCTTCCAAGCAGTTTAATCGACAGACTGTCGGCTCGGCCGTTGAGCAGGGCCGTCGCTCCGCCGATTCGGATCGAGTGAGTGGCGTAGTTTGACGTCGGGACGCCGGCCGATCGAGCTGCCTTCTTGAGCGCATCTGACACCTCATTGGAATTCACGTCGACACACAGGTGCCGACTGGAAGTGGCTGAGCGCCCCATACTCTTTCTTGCTTTCATGATGTGTCGTAGCGCTACCACTGGGCAGAGCGTTTGGTCACCGGACGCGTGCATTGTCCTCCACGCACCACGGCCGTACTGGTCGTTCTTGGCACCTTCTAAACCGATCGTGACGGCGGTTGCGTTAATCGAAGGTACCGTCCTTCCTCGTGCATCTGTGAACGCCACGTTCTTGTTCTTGAGACAGTAGAATGACCTTTAGCCGTCGATGATGAGATATTCGGATCTGCGTAATAGAAAGAAGTAGCCAAGGAGCCCTCGTGCATCTGTGAACACCACGTTCTTGTTCTTGAGACAGTAGAATGACCTTTAGCCGTCGATGATGAGATATTCGGATCTGCGTAATAGAAAGAAGTAGCCAAGGAGCACGCTGCCCCACAATAGGCGCTGCCGTGGAACACGGAGGTCGAGTGTACGAAGCAGAATGCGCAGGAACGCGGGCGTCACTGGCTGCTTCTTACTTGCATGGCCCGACATACGTTGAATGCCGCGGAGGAGGATGTGCATTCTGGGTGATGGCACGATTGTATCACCATGGTAGCGCTTGTGGAACCACAGGATACTGGCGAGTTTGAGCTTGATGGTCGAGTATTGGTTTCCGCGACCGCTGTTGTTCCAACCATGACGCCACAAGTAGATAATGAAGTAGCATAGGCGGCGGCACGACGACTTGTTGGAGCCACGGAGCCACTCAGTCGCGCGAACTTGACCCATTGGCGCCAGTTAGAGCTGTACTTGATGTGGGAAGAGTCGGCCAAAGCGTGCCGGCGCAGCATGCTGCCCACGCGGCGGAGAGATCATCGAAGGGCGGTTGGATCGGAACCTGTAGCCAACCATCAGATAAGTGAGACCACGTAGACCATAGAGAGTGCGTACACTCCCACGCGCGGGACCCGGCATCGGCCATCACGTTAATGTTCCCGGCGATGTGCTCGGCCACAAATGACAGATGAAACTGGAATTCGGCGACGGACAATAAGCGGAGGAGTATCTGAGCGCGTGGGTGGCGACTGGCGCGGTAATTGGTCCATGACACCGCACTACTGTTGTCGATGTGGAAACAGATCGTGCACGGGCTACTGCTCCGTGACAATTGACGCCACGACGGACCCAAAAGAACTGCGGCCAATACTGCACTCTCCAATTCACGAACATTGATGGAGTAGGAGTACTCGGGTGAGACGATCATGTTCATTTCGGATTCGGTAAACTTGCGTCGGATGTAGCGCTTGGTAGCCGGGTCGAGGACACATAGGCCCGTGTTCGATGCGTCCATGTACACGTGGAATGATGGATCGACCTGCGTAGCCAGTTGCGACACTGGGATGCCATTGAATCGTGTCGGGTTGGAAAGAATAAAGAGAAACAGTCGAAGATCGTCCATGGCATCAATCGGCACGCGGCGGCGGCCTTGTCGAAATGAGGTGGCAAACTGTTGGAGTCGTTGATAGAATGCACGAGCAGGGGGAAAACACACAACCACGTGACGAAGCACACCGAGTAACGAGTCGACATGAGCGCGGGAGACGGCATTGGAATTGATGGCGTCGGTCACTAGACGAACTGCTTTGTCAAGTTTGTGTTGCGGGATGGACACCGTACCTAGACTAGTATCCCAGAGTAACCCTACGAAGTTGCCGACGAAGTTGCTTGAGTCGGCGGACGATGCGGAATCGAGAACGGCGTTGATGCGACCAATTGCTTTGGTGATTTTGTCTGCGGGCATTGATACTCGTCTGGCCACTGTGTCCCACTCCAGGCCGAGTGCGGCGACGCGCGAACTCCACTTGGTGAACGTTTTGTCGTTGATTGCTTCTGGGCCAAGGACTGCCATCATCGCGAGGCGAAGAGATGTATCGGCAAGTGTAAGACGATTTCCACGGTCGATCTCAATGAGGACGTGGTCATCAACCCAGACGTAGGAGAAGAACGGGACATTATCAGTTTCGATCGTCGGATTAAGAGATGCTGGACTCTCCCTTGCTACCAGGAACGAAATAGCGCCGCCAAATGTACCGTAGTGAGCTGGGGAGCCAGTCCACCCGAATGGAAGCGACAGATCCACGATTGTGAGATTTGAGGACTCGATAGAACCGGCGAATCTGTGAGCGGTCGATGCGTCGACTGGAATGTGTCTGAACGCACCTTTTACGTCGCCTTTCATCATCATGATCGGTTTCGACGGGTGGAGTCGATGGAGCTGTTCGATTCGAGTAGCTAGGCGAGAGACAGGCTCGAAGTCAAGCTGAGGCAAGTCGTGGGTTGTCGAGGATGCATTCACCGATGAGTGTCGTGGAAATGACAGATCATGGATCAGCCTACACTCGATCGCAGGGTCGATGTCTTTCTTTGGTACGCATCCAAATGGACTGAGCTGCACGGTGTGCCAGTTTTGACAGACTTTGGACTCGAGGACGATGTACGTTTTGGCTTGTTGGCCCTCTGCGATGCTGCGCTCGAACGCCCGTGGGTACTGATGTGCACTGCGATGGTTGGACACTGTGGACGACGCAGGGGGGCTCGAGTCGAGGAAGGTGTGATGTACACCACGTAGAGCAGTTAAGACGACGGATGAACGATGGGCGTATCCATGCAGGAGGATGTCTAGCCATTGAGGATCGAGCGCTTTGTTTGGACGAGCGTCGCGAGGAGTTTGGTCTCGCCATAGTGCGATGAGTTGTTCGAGGGTCAATCCGAGTCGGTCCACCAATTGGGAAAGAGCCGCACACAGTTCTTTGTCAATCGATCTGTTGGGGTTGGTGCCTGTTGTAGTCAGCGACGCTGGTGGATTGATGCGTACTTTGTGAAGCAACTGGATGAGTCGTTGGCGACGTTGGGATTCGGCTTGTTGGGCAACGACTTGAAGTCGAGACCGAATGCTGGACACGGACAGTTGTGTGATCACGAAGGGTTGCTTGGATGAACTCAATGCACTGTGGCGACCTTCTCACTCTCTCACGTTAGCGCGCAGGCCACCCATATGCTCCTCAATGTAGTCGCGGACTGCGGTTGGTAGCGTGGTTGGCACAAAATGAGCTCTCGATGGTGACGTGCAGCGGTCGGGTTGGCGTGAGAAACAGCCTGCATTTGACAAATACCTCATACAGACAGTTCGCTTTCCTTGGCGAGGCAGAGCGTCGAGAACTTCTTTCGGGATCTTGGACGGTCGGTCTAGTTGGGCACGACGGTTGTGGTCATTGGATTGAGGTGGTTGCTGATGTTGCTGCCGTTGAACGGGATGGTGAAGGAGTGCTAGCCGCTCCAACTGGATCGCGTAGAGGACGCCCTGTAGCTGTGGGTCTTGGAAGGAGAACTGGTTCCGGATCGTTGCTCGTGATGTACCACCAGTGCGGAGGTCGTTTTCGACAGCGCGGCGAAAGTCCTCAAACACCCCGTCGAACCAGAATGTGAGAGTTACGATGTCCGCTCCACGCCACTGACTGTAGCTTCGAATGTCTTCAACGAATTCTTTTGCCGTCGCTGCGAGGCGACGAGTGTGGTCGTCCATGAACTCGTCGAGAAAAACATGTAGTACTCCAAGAGCGTTGGCGACGCCGTCAAGGTGCTGTGGCTGCGGCGATCTTGGGAGATCTATGGATGCACTGAAATTGTTCATGTTCACTGGGCCGTCCGCATACCACTGGCGCCGAGCTTTGAAGTCAAAACGTTCGAAATGCATCAGTGAGAGACCACGAACACCAAACTGGAAGTCGTAGATCCGTGAGAAGATGGCCGGATGTGGCTTGAAGCGCGTGGAACGGGAGGATATCATGGAGTCGATGATTTCGACGGGTGACTTACCTTTGTGGGTCTCACTGACGATAGCGTTGTGCACGGCTTGCTGGACTCTGGTCGGGCGGAACACGTTCTTTTGACGGCTTCGGTCAGACTGGTCGGTGTCAATGGCGAGTAGATCGCTTGGTGACGAGAGGCGAATACGTTGGGACGACGGGCCCTCAGTATCCGCAGCTGGGCGCTTTGTGGCATTGGACGAAAGCTCCGACAGATAGAAACGGATGAGGTTAGGATCACCTGATATGGCGGAGAGAATGCGAGATTGGAGGTCGCTGTCGGAGTCACGTCGAGTTGTGCTAATGTAGGCAGTTGGCGGCGATGATTGCATAGGAGTAGGTGGCGGCTGGATCGCAGAGAGTAGTTCGTCCCATGGGTCGTCGTTGGCGGGTGCAGTCGGCGTGATCGCACTTGACGGCTGGGCTGGAGTCTGAGCCGTGGAGACTGCTGATGGGTCAGTGTCGAAGCTGCTGCCGAGTTGACGACGAACTGAATTTGGCACGCGTCTTTCTCCATCAATGTAGTGGGTGTAGTCGATCGCATGTTTGACGCTTGTGGTGTTCGTACGGCCGGATAACTCGTTGATCCATTCAAAGGTGTCGCTGGGTGATGGTTGGCTGGATGTTGGCACAATTCCGCGGAGAGCACGAGCAATGGACCTAGTCCCTGGTTCATTGTTCTCGCCGAGGATACGGTCTAGGATGGTATTGTGGTGCGCTTCTAGAGCATCTTCCGACACGTCGCGGGTGCGGATGACACTGCCGCTCAGTAGGATCGCGACAATCGGAGCCGTCTCAACAACTGTGTCGAGAGGGCAGGACACAGTGCCGGCAGGAGTACTGATGAACATCGCTTGGGCTTGAGCGTCGTACCCAATGACTTGTCCATGAACATACCGACCCTCAAAGACCCCCACAGCGGCCTTGCGCATCAGCTCCCCTGGAGCCCCATTGACGAACTCGGCGTCTGGGACGGCACGCCTCGAAGCTGCGCCCGGCACTAACTGGACTTGCAACCCACTTGACCCCGACAGAAGTTCGGCGAGCACGGGGTTTGACGATGGGTCATCGATCCGAGCGTAGCTAGCGGATGAGAACGATGGCTGTCCAATGACGTCTTCAGGGAAGATGAGGGCAAGCATCGTGACTTGGCGTGAGTAGGTTGGGTGAACTTGGAGCTGTTGTTGACTTGTTTCGCGAGCGGTAAAAGACCGAATGAGCCAACTACGCTAATCTACGCTACGCCGCGGAGTGGATGAGGGCTTGCGGGAGAGAAATCGCCGTGGCCAGCCGGTCATGACGCGCTTCTTGCACGTGGGCTGTACGCTTCCGCTCGAACTGCAACTTCAACCACGTGTGTCGCACACATGCGAGGCTCACGAAACATACTCTTTGGCAAGCCAACAGACTTCCATGTAGTGGCTGCGAACCAAATTCCCAAATTGGTGATTTGGTATTTCAGGAAGCATCCATTAGCTGTACTTTTCTTGCAATTACCCTGAAATTCTATTTGACCCGTTGCTTCGATAAATCAGGGGTCCGGCTTAGAGCGCGAACAAACTGTATCTGCTGTGTGTGATCTCATCTGTCTGATCTCATCCAGAAGAAAGGCCGTCGGGATCACTTTGCCCCGTTCTTATAACGAATAACTTGCTCGAGTAAAGTGACGCGTTGGGTGGGTACGTGGACGCATTGCAGGAAGCGTCCGGAATGAGCTACGCTTGAGGCGGCGAAGCGAAACCGTATCACACTGCGAGGTGGAACCGCTATCACTCTATCAAGTCTGTATCGTTTCGTTTCTAGTTCCGAATTTGCCGGGGAGAGCGCAAGCGACCCTTCGGCTCAAGACCAAGTTCTCGAGCACAAGCTTCACGGAACGAGCTACATCAAGTGTTCGAAAGGTCGTGGGAGGAGACGATAACTTGGAGTTTGTATGAGCAGCGGCAAGAAACCGCCGCCCAGCATGCGCACGCCAAAGGCGAGGCCGACTGAAGGAGGAGAAAGAGCGGACGTCGGCAAGCGAGCGCCAAAGAAGCAACCCCAGGCAAACCCGCCCGTGGGCTCTGCGGTGCCCACAACTCGGAAGGCATGGACAGGAGCGGAGGCATCGAGGGCACTCTTCGCCAAGACTGAACAAGTGAAAGCAATGCGACCGGTATATCCTGACGAAGTCGAATATGCGGAAGCCTATGAGAGGTGCCGTAAGAAGTATAACGTTTTTCCCCCGGGACGACAGCGTGCGCCAACCGCAGAAGAATTTCATGACGATATCCTGTGGAGAACCGGAGCAATCCACTTGGATGCGCTCCCAGGGCATTTCAAGCAAACGAAGACATTGAAACAACGTGTGAGGGCTTTAGCACACATGCGCAGCCGTGCGTACTCCGTATTGTACTTGCCTCCGCCGCCAGGTTTCAAATTGCGTCAACATGGTGCCAGATTCCAACTCAATGTCACCTTGCTGGGAATAAATGAAAATGGAGAGGTCACCGATCCAGTTGCGCTTGAATTGTTGGCACATGTCAACAGCATCCACATCACGCCCACCTCGATCGAATTCTGGTTTGTTCGACCAGAAGACTCGGCGAAATTTGCGGGCAGGACTCTTCGTTTACCGGGAGGAACCGTCACCCTCCTCGCAACCGAATCCTTCACGACAGAGGATCCAGACCACGGATTCGACGACGTTGCCATGCACTTGCTTTACGAGATCAAATTGATAGGGGGAAGTCGACTTGATCCAGAAGACATCCTCGCGAGCAGTGAACATATCTGTGGGGGAATGGAAATCGTGGAACTAGACGTGGGCAGCTGCGCTACATCCTCGGAGTTAGCAGTCTTGCAAGAAACTTGCTGGACCATCACCCTTTCGACGATGAACGGACCCCCGGGCCTAGTCAATGTGAGGGAACTTGCTGTGAAACTGGGAGATCGTGATCTGCTGTTTGGGGTGCACTAGCCAAGGCTGGCCAAATTTCCTCCGTGTCCAGTTTGTCTTCACGACTGGCATACAAGGCAGAAATGCCCACATAAGGAGGCCACTCCAGAGGCAGCCAGCAGACGAGAGCAACTTCGAGCACCGCGTCGACTGCTCATAGAGGTCCCCGAGCCGACTAAGTTCCCGCGGCCTCCAAAACCAGCGACACCAGCGATATACGCCGAGCAGCTGGACCGAGAATACATCCTCCTAGAACCGGAAGCGGCGAGAGCACAAGCATCAGTGGCCAAGCTCGCGGAAGAAGCCACTGCAGCATCGCTGGAAGCCACTCGTGCACAAGCGAAGTTGGAAGCCACAGAGCGGGAGGCGCGAGAGGCGGCTGTAGCACGAGAGGTAGCAGCACAAGATTGCAGCGGAAAGACGTCACCAACCAACCAACAAGCGGTTAGCGCCAAGGCAGAGATGAAGACACCTGACCAGAAAGATAAGGAGGAGCTGCTCAGCAAGATCAAGACACCGGAGGCGAAGGCAACGAAGACCAAGACCAAGATCAAAGCCAGTCCAACAGCAAAATTGCAGTCGGCCGAAGAGAGGGTAACTACTCCGAAGACGATCGCAGCGAAGGCGCTACCAGTAGCTAAGCTTACCCATGGCGGCGAAGCGGCAAAAGCGGCGACCAAGAAGCATGTAACCGTGGAGACAAGTGGAAGGGCACCAGCAAAGCAGCAGACGAGAAACACGGACAAGAAGGTCACTGAGGGCAACGATAAGCCACCAGAAGGCGCGGAGCACGACCGAACGAATCCGACAGTCAAGGAAGGCCGGGCAGAGGCACCAGGCTTGCCAGCAGGTGATGTACAGGCCGCAGGCGATCGTCCGAGTGGGTCGCCATTTGATCCGATCCCTCCGAGCCACCCCAAACGACTTGCGAAAGTCAAAGCGAAGAAAGATACGACCCGCGCGAGAATCAAGGCCGCGAAAACTATGGCAATGGCGAGAGTCGCGGCAAAGCAGTTCACCGCAGGTATCAAGAAAGGAAAGGCGCAGAGAGACAATGGAAGAGAGGCGCAAGTCCTAGACGTCATCATGGACACGGACGAGGCGGCCGACGCAGCTGACGACGACTGCCAAGTCGACAAAGTTCGAACCCATCCACTTGGGACAAGTACAGTTGATCAGCCTAATACTACCCCGGTGGGAGAAAAGAGATGAAGGGTAGATACAGTTGACGATCCGTCTGCAATCCGACTCACCGAGAAACCTCCGACCCGGCAAGCTCGAGCCAACACGGCCCAGGCATCAGTACATGCGCCGACAGCGGTATCTCTGCAACGAGCAAAACAGCGAGCCGCAAAGCAAAAGAAGGGAGCGGAGACCAGACAGCGGCAACTCTCAGTCGCTCGGTTCCTCCAACCACAAGGCGCGCCGGCAGACGAAGGGATGGAGGTAGACGACGAAGAAAATCCGGAGGAGAACCTGGCAACGACGAAGCGAGACCTCACAGAGGAAGAGTGGAGAACTCTCAGCTTCGATGGCATCAAACAGCGACTCGGTCTACGGGAGATTACCACGCCAGCGGATGGTCACTGTCTTTACTCAGCGATCCATGCAGCGAAAGCATCCAGCTGCCCCGACGAGCTGATCAGGACCAAGGCGGTAGTCAAGGAGATCCGGTGGTGGCGCCGAGAACTAGCTGCCAGACTCGGCAACAGATTCGAGGGCTTGATTCAAAATGGATCTGTCAACCTCCGCGATGCGAGCATGACCTTCCTGGGGAAGGCAGAGACCGACGAGACCACGATGCCACTGCTTTTGGCCCACTTCGAGGAGGAAGCCGCGATCTCTTGCGATCATCCGGTAGGAAGGAAATATTGGGGAACAAGCTATCACATTGTCGCATTCGTGGATTGGGACAAAGAGCCGGTATATGTGTTTAGTGTGCTTGGAGCGGCGACCAGAGACCGTGAGTGGGAGGCAGTTGTGCAGCGGTACTACCTGAACGAGGACACGGGAGCAGTCTGCGTTGAAACACTATCGATTGCCGAAACGGTTGCTCAATTGCATGTCTACGCGGCGAAGAAAGTGTTGCCTCTGATTCTGGTGCTTCATCATCGCAGTGATCAAGAGGGGCTTAATACTTCACACTTTCAAACACTCCGAGTTCCAGAACAACACTACATGAACTGGTCTGGATCCAGGCAAAGATCTAAAGCCATGGCAAAACGACTCGAGGAGGCACTGCGGCTAATCGGAGATGGGACCCTGAACCCGGTAGCAGGACACCAGCTAATGCCATCGCCTTGCCCAGACAAGCTGAAAACGAGCTCTGAGTTCGAACCTAGCATCCCGTTATCGGCAGCACCTTCAACGGAGCCGGCTAAGATCAACTCGAAAGCTCCCGCCGGCCCCAGGACCATTGACCTGGTCTCTCCGGAAAGCCGCAGCGAAGAAAGAGCACCGACAGTCCAAGGTGGAGAGAAACAAGAAGCAGGCTTCGGACCTCCAACCCCGGCAGTCGGAATGGCTGTCAGCTTGGCGTTAGAAACTTCGCCCTCCACAGTGTTCAACTCGGCGCTCTCACAGTTGAATGCATCACCCAGCACTGGCTTGTCAGCAACTCCTCTTGATGCTGACCAACTCGGGCTGCTCATGGAACGGCTCCAAACTTCGGAAACGGTAGAGCCGGATGAACAGATCTCGCGTTTGTTTATGCAAGCTAATGCAGCCAACCGCCTGGCCTTTGCCAACTGGAAACGCGGTCAGCAAGGCCCGACTCGCGAACTGTACAAGGACCTCGACTCACTAGATGAAGCGATAAGGGTTTATAAGACGGATGGGTTGAGGCTCGCACAGGTGGTTCGGGCTCTCCCATATCCCCAAGTATATCTAGCCATCCAATCCGATACGAAGGTCATTCGATTGGGAAGGGCTTTCGCGCGAATCGGGATGGTCCAAATGCTTAGTCGCCTGGCGACAGACGCACGGCTCTCAGCAGATGCCACAGTGTTCTGTACAGAGTGGGCGGTAGCCATTGACGCGGCGCCAGAGATACAGGCTACTAAGCTAGCTCAACAGGAGGATCGGTGGGCAAGACTGAAACATCTTCTTCCAAGAAACGGCCCGAGGCTACCGCTTGACCCGGCCTACATGGGGCGGTTCGTAGCCGCCGATGACTGGCACCGTCTCCTCGCCTTTGCTGTACTATTGCCGGAGCACCTGGGCAAGCAGTTCCGGTCAGCGTCAGTTCCAGTGTTGTGTGATGCTCTGAGCATGTGGCTGCTCACCCAAGCAAGTCTCGACTACACGGCCGCAGCAGCGACCATGCTGAGACATCGTGAATGGGCAGTCATGGAGGCTCTCCTTTTGGGTTCCGACGGTGCGGATGAGGACCCTGCTGCTACGCAGCCTGTCGGTGCGGCGGTCAAGCCTCCTCAGGGAGACCAGGCCGGTGCACCAGACCGGAGCTTAGGGCATCCGCCGGGTGCCAGGCCCGACAGGACTCACTGCATCTGTTCGGGCCAAGGCCGCATGTAGGTCGCGCAACTACTATGCGGCCCTCGCAGAGAATTCCTGGCTCGATGACGATGACTTCGGGTACGAAGATGTCGGCACGAGATCGGAAAGTCAGCAGCGCAACCACAACACATCAACGTCCAAACAACCACGTCCCCCCTTGCGGAACATCGGCGGACTGATACTACATACCCAGAATGTTAATGGACTAGGAACAGGGGCCGCAGCAAGGGAATGGCTGGACGCCACTAGAGCGAGAGAGGACGGAAAATGCCCGGATGTGGTTTTTTGGCAAGACCACCGGACAAGTGAACAATCGGCGGAGCAACTAGCGGGAGACTACAAACGAGGGTGGGGGTTTCGGGATCTTCCAGACGCCCCCGCAAAGATGTTTTGGAAGACGTCGGGTGATAAAGCTGGCGGTGTAGCCATCCTGATACCTCCCGACTCGGCGGTTAAGGGAGCTCGTCCGCTATGGGAACCAGAGTGGAGCGGGGATCTGATCGCGGTTGAAGGGACATTTGCAAACGCGCCGATCACAATGGTGAACATTTACGGACCCAGGAAAAAGGCGACAAGAGAACGTTTCTTCCACAAGCTGCGCATGACGGGACGTCCACAGGGTCTAATTGTGCTCGGGGGTGACTTCAACTGTGTTTTAGACCCGGATCTGGATCGCAGTCGGCTCAACAGAGAATCTGATGGGTCGGTGGAACTCCAGGCTCTATTAGCAGAGTGGCAGCTGTTAGACACGCTCACATCAGCTCAACTCGAAGCAACCTCGCTGAATCGACGACACGACTTCCAGGCGCGGCATCATACATTTCGATACTCGCACTCAGGAGTCCTCGAGTCAAGTCGTCTTGACCGAATCTATATTAGTACCACGGCTATCCGGCGTGTAGCGTCCATCGAAACTCGTCCTCCACCCTGCTCTAGTGATCATGACGAAGTCAGAATGATTCTTCTTTCTTCGTCCGCACCAACTCGACCATCTAGACGAGGACGAAGACGAAGACCACGGGGAGTTCGGTATCCACTGCCATCAGGCTGTGGGAGTATCGCAAGGGACGTGACTATCCATGCCTTGGGTGAGTTGAGCACACAAGTGCAAGGCGCAGCGGCCGCGGCGACAGCGGCACTGTGGGACCCTCTAAAACTGCGAATCAAAACGAGCATTTTGCAGGGCATAGCGGCCCATCGGAAAAAGCTCCGCCGTGCATACAAACGCCGCGTAAGGCGCACCCGAGCCGCCCTACGCCAAGCACAAGAGACCGCGGCTAATATCGCCCAGCCCATCGAGCCTACCATCGAAGGCATCACCACAGCGTTCGAAAGCCTCACGATAGATCCCCTGGCACGCGCGCGGCGCCTTCGCTCAGAAGTCATTCGTGATGCCCAGTCACGGTCGCAACGACGTGTCCAGCGAACCTTCGCGAAATACATTGGCTCCTCGGCAGACGTAATCCGCAACTTCTTCAAGAGAGTCAGGGTAAAACCCGCCTGCGTCTCCCTAGAGGAATTGCCGCGATCCAACAATCGTGACTCTGCGGCCGATGTCGCAGCCGCCGCGTGGAAGACAATCACCCAACGTGGACCCCTCTCAGAGAAAGCTCAAGACCTTTTCTTCGGGGACTTGTCGCCGCCAAGGGCAACAGCAGATGGCAGTCATTGGTCGGAGGCCTTCACGGAGGAGGAGGTGATGACCGCCCTGCTGGCATGCCCCAGAGGTAAAGCAGCAGGACCAGATGGCCTCCCAAATGATTGGTACCGAGACAACGCAACCCACATCGTCCCGATTCTCACCCTTATGTTCAATAACTGGTTCGACCAAGCGATCTTCCCGCCAAGCTTTCGGCAAGCGTCGATTGTATGTGTACCCAAGAACACCGCACCACGCACGGGACTGGACTTCCGCCCTATCGCGCTGTTAAACACGGACTACAAGATCTTTACACGGCTTCTGCTTAATAGAATTTCTACCCAAGTCCCCAAGCTGGTTGCTCCCACCCAATTTGGGTTCGTGGATGGAAGGCAGGTCCACGATGCGATAGACGTATGGACGGCTTTGCGCTCACTGGCTCGAGTTGGCCAAGTGGACTCGTCGGCGCTTGCGGTGCTGCTAGACTTCGCCAAAGCCTACGATACTCTTGATCGACGCTTTCTCATTCTCGCCCTCAGACGACTGGGGTTTCCAACGAAGGTCATCACGGCAGTTGACCAGCTCCACATGGCAACAACAGCTACCTATCTCGCCGAAGACAGTGCCTCGGAAGACCAAGACATTCTCAACGGGATCCGGCAAGGATGTCCCCTCGCGCCTGTTCTTTTTATTCTGGCAGTCGACACGCTCTACGATCTCCTCGCTCGTGAAACAAGTATCCAAGGAATTCGTCTGCCGTCAGGGCAAACCGTCACGGCAGTAGGCTTCGCGGACGATACGACGGTGTATCTTCGTCACCACAAACACACACGGGCGCTCAAGGAGGCACTCGATAGGTTTGCGGCAGTCTCCGGACTCCACATCAATGTTAGCAAATGCATTGCAGCACCGCTAGGGCCGGAGGGATGGCCGACGGACGTGACAGACATCGGATTCCCAAGGATCAGGAAAGGAGAGACAGCCAGGTTGCTGGGAGCTCAGCTCATGATATATCCAGCAGCGTCCAAGGTGTGGGAAATTGCGCTCCAGCAACTAAGAGCGAGGCTGCACTTTGCCCAACTCAAGACCACCGATCTGCTCCAGCGAGTTCAGATTGCCCGAGCGATCATCGTCCCGAAGATCCTCTTCGTTGGCAGGCATGAATGGCCGACGGCGTCCCGGATAGCCCAGCTCCAGAAACTCGTACATAACTACGTCTGGCACGGTAGCTTCGTCGAAGTCATGACAGGACGCAAGGCATGGATGAGTCGCGCATCGGCAGCCCAACCCATGGCACGAGGAGGGCTGGCGGTACCCGACCTCGCAGTGGAGTTCAAGAAGCTCAGCCTCACGACGTCGAAAAGGTGGGGACAGAGCACGGGCGACATTCGAACAGAAATAGGTCAGATTCTCCTTCAAGGGAACAGCAATTGGAGATGGGTTCCGAGGCCATCTCGGACACCACAGTCCCAGCCGCGACATGAATCCTCACTGGCAAAGACTGGCCTACGGCAGATCGATGCCCTGGGCTCACAACCGCGCACAGAGGAAGAAACTGACGCCACGACCAGATTAATCCCAGCCTTGTGGAGCACAGCCTGTAAAGTCCGGCGTTGGGAGGATGACTGGTACGTATGTGACTACTCCGAGCATCTGCTCGAACTTCGGCAGCTCCGCTCTCTCCAAGATGACACACACGGCCACTTCGATATTCACGCGTTGCTTGCAGCGAGAGTGGCTGATGACGAAATCCTTTTGCTCCAGGACGGAAGCTGCGCAACCTCGATAACCTTCAAGGCAGTCGCGAGAACACGGGACACCATCGGGGACGCACTCGATATCAGGCCTGATAAGAACGGCACGATCTCTTTCCGCAGTAAAAGGTGCAATTTCCCGCTCTCCAGAGTGGAATCTGACCAGTTCCGGTTACTATGTAATGTCATCGTCGCCAACTATCCGGCTGTTCTCGGGCTGCATGATGACGACGACATGCTCCGAGTCGTTCCGGCAACAACAGACGTTTGGCGCCTCCGAAGACGTGCCGGGCGCATTGACCTGCTATGGGAACCCTCACCAAACTCGCAGTTCACACTCGGGGAGGTCTCCTCCCCCAAGGATGCAGCCGCACTCATCAGGAAAACCATTGACTCACCTGGCGCGGTGGTGTTAAGCCACCCGTGGATAGGTATAGAGCGCATGATCTGGAGGAAACCGCTTGCCACCAGCCCAAGAGCGGCCCGTAAACTCCTGGAAAATCAGACGACAGCGCGTGCAGCTCAAGAAGCTCAGGCACGCGAGACACTCACGCAAAGCACAGACCCGGTCATTCACGCAGCCCTGCAGAAGTTATCATGGAGGGAACTCGACAGAATCCCAGGGGCCTCGTTCCATCAGCGTCTTCTCATGCGGAAGATAAAAGGGGGTAGAATCTCTGGGTGGGACAGATTGAATCAGCGCAGAGGATGCCCGCACTGTGGCGAAGGCGGAGCCGGCGGAACAATTGCACACATATTCTGGGCATGTCCGAACGCACAAGTGCTTTGGAACCAGCTCTTCAAGATATGGGATCTTGACGGCACGACCACCAAGGCAGTAGGAGACCTTCGTCAGTGCGTCTTCGGCCTCCAGCTGCACCATTTCCCAGCCCAGCTCTGGTACAAGGGCAGCCTTGTCCCAGATATCCCCGGATGACGTCGACGCCATCACGCTGGCTCACGATACAGCAGCAGCGGCGTGGCAGCAGCATGTGCTCACCACTCTGGGGTGTATTTGGAGATGGCGACACAACATTGTGGACGAGGAAATCGCATGGTCCCCCGATCAAGCCGCAGTCTACCATCTAGCGGTATTGCGCGCCTCCCTGCGTGGCCTGTGCGACAGATTGCCACAGGTCCCGCGTGTTCGGGACCCCAGGTTCCATCTCATTCAGGCACTTGGCAGACAAGGAATGGGTCCATCGTTGAGCCCAGTAGGCGGCCGACGACATGTTCTCTTCTTCGATGGTGGTTCTCGAGGGAATCCGGGACCAGGAGGGTCCGGCGCCGTTATCATCGCGGTTGACGAAGATGCCACGGCAGCGGAGATAGTGTGGAGTGCAAGCATGTCCTACGCGCGCCCCGACATGACAAACAATCAAGCAGAATACCTCGGCCTACTTGCGGGTCTCCGAGCAGCAGCAGCCAACCACTGGCAAGTGGAAGTTGTTGGGGACAGTGCACTGATCCTTAGCCAACTCCAACGTTACCGCCCACCACGGAACACAGCTCTTCGCAAACTTTACGCCCCGGCACGCCGGCTAGCAGATGCTCTCCGGATAACGGAGTGGCACCATCACCTGCGGGCATTCAACAAAATGGCCGACTCAGCAGCCAACGCAGCTATGGACTCCCACACCAGTGTGCAAGGCCCGCACACCCACCCCAGAAGCCACCACGGCAGGCTCGAAGCGTTCCTGGCCTCCGACTTCACCGAATGGCAAGCTCGCCACATACTCCGCCAACAGCTGCGGTAGAAAACAGGGTAGTACCACCCGGCTATAGGGTTCATTAAATTGCGATCCAATAGACCTCACCTTCAAAGTCAAAGTGTATCGTTTCGTTTCTGGTATGACAGTTGCCAAGATGATATATTCATACACACTTTGGTTCTCACGTACTCGACAGATCTCGGAATTTCCTCGTTCATCGGGCATGTCATTTCGTCATAAGCCCCGATGACAGCTTACTTGCAGGCCGGACTGGTAGTGGCAGGGGCCGTCGTAGTGGTCGTAGTGGTCGTAGTGGTCGTAGTGGTGGTAGCGACAGGAGTCGTGGCTGTGGTGGTAGTGGTAGTGGCAGGGGCCGTCGTCGTAGGGGTGCCCTCATCAGGTGGGGAGCCAGCGAACGAGCCGCTTCCGCCCGGACCACCCGGACCACCCGGACCGCCCGAACCGCCCGGACCACCCGAGCCCCCTGCGCCTCCTCCTGCACCACCTGAGTTCGCCACACCACCATCCGCCGTCAACTTGGCCGCAGGGTTGATCGTCTTCGAGATCGTCATGTCCACACCAATTGAGATCCACGAGAACAGACCGTCCGCCACGGTATCACCCAGGTACACGTACTCGATGATCGGATCGAAGCCCGTGGCCGTCGCCTCCTTGAAGATGCTGTCCGCAGCGTTGAGCGTCAAGGCGTGGTTGTTGGTCGTGTACACGCCGGTCTTGCGGACCTCCGCGAAGAGTGCCTCGTCGAAGAAGAGCTGACCGACGCTCGAGGCACCACCTCCGCTGTAGGTGTTGTTGGCGAGCAGGGTGCCGCCGTGGCTGCCGAGAACGTGGATGTGTGGGGCGCGACCGGAGTAATGGCCCGGGATCTTGCTCACGAACTGCACGAGGCCGTCCTCGTCAGTCGGGTAGAGACCGCGGAGTGCGGTGTTGTCGAGGTTGGTGAGGTCGTTGGCGTTGCCATTGCCACCGACGACGCCCGAGTAGACACCGGTGGAGTTGCAGTGCCAGAAGTCGACGTAGTAGTCTGGCACGGGCGAGCACGTGTTGACGTCGATGAACTGCAGCTGCGCGTACAGGTCGACGCCCGGCTGGGTCTCACGGATATCCTTGCGAATGAACTCGCCGCTGACGTAGTACGGACCCTGGGTCACCTCGGGCTCGAGGACGCACTTGGGCGTGGCGCCGAAGAGCGCGACGGCGTCGAAGTTGGTGGGCGTGACGCCCGTGAGCGTCGACTTGTGGTCCTTGGCGAGCACGTCTGCGGCGGCGAGTCGGCGACGCTCGGCCTGGATGCTCTTGATGGTCTCGAGGCGTCGGTCGGCGGCGCGCTGCTGGAGCTCTCGCAGGCTCTTGTTGTTGGCGCAGGCGGCGAGCGATCGGTGTGCGTTGACGCGGAAGAGGTGGCTGTTGGCGGTCTCGAGGAGCGATCGCTCGTGGTGCGCGCCGGGGTGTGCGTCGGCGACGGCGAGGTAGGCGGCGGTGGCCGAGATGGCGGCGAGGATGGTCGAGAGCTGGACCATGATGGTGTCTTATGTAGGGGTGGTGGTGGTGTAGTTGGCTGGGAGGGGCTTGCTTGGTTGTCGAGGTGACTGGTGTGGCGGACGGTTGATTGTCAAGTGAGGATTGGAATGCTGGAAATCGCGAGGGATGCCTCCGTGGACGCCCTCTGGATCGTCGGAAATATATAGTACGAGAGGATTTGCGTTGGGGGGGACAGTTGTCTCGCTTCGCGAGTGTCTCCATATCCCCCAGCTGTGACATTCCGTGGGTCTCAACTGATCAATCGATGTGTCGTATGGTAGATGGATGGATGGATGCTTGCACTGGCGTGAGACTCGCACACAGCTGATCACGACGACTGTCTCCATTGCGTGCATACGGTATTGGTTTAGCACAACCTGGATCGAGGACCATTTGGTTTTGATGGCTTCTCGCGCTGTCCCCCTTCGTGTGATTGTCTTCACTATATCAGTATCTGTTGGGTGGACAGCCTCGTGTGTCCCACGACCGTCAGTGATTGTGAACTCGGCACACTGCACAGTGCTGCACAGCGTAGTGGACACGTATTGCGGAGTTGAATCGGCTCGGAAAGACACTGTACGGTACCGACGTAGAGACGACGGCGAAGTCGGGAAAGCAAAGACCTGGGAAGCCATCAAAACCAAATGGTCCTCGATCCAGGTTGTGCTAAACCAATACCGTATGCACGCAATGGAGACAGTCGTCGTGATCAGCTGTGTGCGAGTCTCACGCCAGTGCAAGCATCCATCCATCCATCTACCATACGACACATCGATTGATCAGTTGAGACCCACGGAATGTCACAGCTGGGGGATATGGAGACACTCGCGAAGCGAGACAACTGTCCCCCCCAACGCAAATCCTCTCGTACTATATATTTCCGACGATCCAGAGGGCGTCCACGGAGGCATCCCTCGCGATTTCCAGCATTCCAATCCTCACTTGACAATCAACCGTCCGCCACACCAGTCACCTCGACAACCAAGCAAGCCCCTCCCAGCCAACTACACCACCACCACCCCTACATAAGACACCATCATGGTCCAGCTCTCGACCATCCTCGCCGCCATCTCGGCCACCGCCGCCTACCTCGCCGTCGCCGACGCACACCCCGGCGCGCACCACGAGCGATCGCTCCTCGAGACCGCCAACAGCCACCTCTTCCGCGTCAACGCACACCGATCGCTCGCCGCCTGCGCCAACAACAAGAGCCTGCGAGAGCTCCAGCAGCGCGCCGCCGACCGACGCCTCGAGACCATCAAGAGCATCCAGGCCGAGCGTCGCCGACTCGCCGCCGCAGACGTGCTCGCCAAGGACCACAAGTCGACGCTCACGGGCGTCACGCCCACCAACTTCGACGCCGTCGCGCTCTTCGGCGCCACGCCCAAGTGCGTCCTCGAGCCCGAGGTGACCCAGGGTCCGTACTACGTCAGCGGCGAGTTCATTCGCAAGGATATCCGTGAGACCCAGCCGGGCGTCGACCTGTACGCGCAGCTGCAGTTCATCGACGTCAACACGTGCTCGCCCGTGCCAGACTACTACGTCGACTTCTGGCACTGCAACTCCACCGGTGTCTACTCGGGCGTCGTCGGTGGCAATGGCAACGCCAACGACCTCACCAACCTCGACAACACCGCACTCCGCGGTCTCTACCCGACTGACGAGGACGGCCTCGTGCAGTTCGTGAGCAAGATCCCGGGCCATTACTCCGGTCGCGCCCCACACATCCACGTTCTCGGCAGCCACGGCGGCACCCTGCTCGCCAACAACACCTACAGCGGAGGTGGTGCCTCGAGCGTCGGTCAGCTCTTCTTCGACGAGGCACTCTTCGCGGAGGTCCGCAAGACCGGCGTGTACACGACCAACAACCACGCCTTGACGCTCAACGCTGCGGACAGCATCTTCAAGGAGGCGACGGCCACGGGCTTCGATCCGATCATCGAGTACGTGTACCTGGGTGATACCGTGGCGGACGGTCTGTTCTCGTGGATCTCAATTGGTGTGGACATGACGATCTCGAAGACGATCAACCCTGCGGCCAAGTTGACGGCGGATGGTGGTGTGGCGAACTCAGGTGGTGCAGGAGGAGGCGCAGGGGGCTCGGGTGGTCCGGGCGGTTCGGGCGGTCCGGGTGGTCCGGGTGGTCCGGGCGGAAGCGGCTCGTTCGCTGGCTCCCCACCTGATGAGGGCACCCCTACGACGACGGCCCCTGCCACTACCACTACCACCACAGCCACGACTCCTGTCGCTACCACCACTACGACCACTACGACCACTACGACCACTACGACGGCCCCTGCCACTACCAGTCCGGCCTGCAAGTAAGCTGTCATCGGGGCTTATGACGAAATGACATGCCCGATGAACGAGGAAATTCCGAGATCTGTCGAGTACGTGAGAACCAAAGTGTGTATGAATATATCATCAAAGAGCATCAGTGGACACCACTGTCGGTTGTCGGCGACAGCATGACGATTCATTCGACAAATGCGGCAATACAAGCCCCCACTTGCCACCAAGTTGCAAGGCAAATACGCACGCGCGCGCCGACTCGCGGACACCCTAGGTGTTCGACGTTGGACTCATCATCCTCGAGCGGCGAACAAGATGGCAGGCGCAGCTGCCAACCTCGCCGTGGATACCAACGAAACCAGCCTCGTGCGTCACCCTACGAACGACACGAACCACCAGCGAATCGCGGCCCTCCTACCCGGATACCTAGCGCATTGGAGAGAAGGTCATACCTAAAACACCTGGCCCAGCCGGCTATAGGTTTCTAGATAAGCAAACCAATAGACCTCAATTTGTTGTTGCTCTCTCCACTTCAGCCTGGCGAGGGCTTTCGCGAGTTCTTGCTCATTCTGGTGCCAGCGAAGGGACCCCGCGTCTTGTTCCGCTCGAGCTCGCTCCTGTGTTGGCTGCCGAAGAAGGTTTTTGGCGTCTCGCGTGGTCACGGCTTCGTCCGTATTCCAGATGCGGAGCGGGATGTCCAGCCACTGGTGCCGGTCGAAGGATACTGTGGTTTCTTGAAGGAAGCGCCGGGCTAGAGCGGTAGCTTCCGTCGTCGAACTCACCTCACCAACAGGAACTCTGACATCCGCCACCGGGCTCCACTGCAGAAAGAACTCATCACCTGTGGGCTTGAGGGTCCAACTGTCTAAGCTCGGTGGGCGTAGAATGATGTCTTCGGGTTGGGCTGGTAATCTGAGCAGCCCCGGATAGTTGTAGATCAATTCGTCGCATAGCCTGCGGAAACCTCTCGCTGGCTTGTCTGCAAGCGGAAACGGTACTGAATGAGCCTTGAAACATAGCTTGTTTTCGTCGATCCACTCAACCTCTAAGAGATCCCTGAACCTGAGACCTGCGTTTGTGAAGTTGTTGAAATCGGTCCGCTTAGAAGCTAGTCCTGTCGCTCCGAGGAGCACGTCAGGAAGAATTCCTTGCAGGTCAAAACGTGAACGGTCCACAATTTAGACCACACAAGGTTTTTTTCTTGGTCACGTCGAGAGGTCATAGGTTTATAGATGGGTCATTGGGTGGTCACCAGCGAGCACGACCTGCTCTGGCGAAGTGACAAGTGGACTTTTCTCATTCAGTCAGGCAGTCATTGTTTGACACCCACTCCCGCACACAAGTCCGCCCACCTTACCTCGCTGGTCGCCGCTGCGCTCCTCACCCTATGCCCTCCCAACTCCGAGTCCGCGCCATGGCCACTGGAGCTGTCCGTATGTTGGACACGCCTGCTCGTCCCACTGGAATCGCACTGGTCAACACCCAGCCGTTGCCCCCGACCCTGGACACCCGTAGCGCAATGATGGCCATTCAGGCCAGCCTGAACCGCCTTCACAGTGATGAGGCTGGCATCCTGCAGGTCTCGGAGGCTGAAGCAACTTCGTCCCCGTCCGATCCGCATGGCCGCAAGAAGCGGCTCCGCGTCGAGCCAGCCGTGGTTCCCTCTTCCTCTCCTTCCATCGGTGAGGCACTCGACGCTTAAGCTGCCAACTCGATCGTCGATACGCGTGACGGCCGGACCAAGATCTACATTGGTGGCTACGAGTTTACCCGGGCCAATATCACGCGCGTAAAGATCAGCTATCGGTGCAGCTTTTACAGAAGCCAAGCTTGTCCAGCGAGGCTGGAGTTTTACGCCGCAACGATGGACTACGATTTTCCAAACATGATCCCTCATACGTGCACGCCGCCCTCACGCGCGCCACCTCCCCTCGACGAGTCCTCGAAGACCATCATTGTGAAGGCCGCCATGCAGCGTGAGATAAGGCTCTCGCGACGTCGACCGCTCACACGCCTCAAGAGATCTGGGACGTGGTGAGCGCTCGATTTTATCAGCGCGACGACAATGTGGTGGTGCGTGGCCTCAACAAGGCACAAGGTACAAAGCGCGTGCACCGGACACGGGCGGAGCACTTTGGTTCGGATGTCCACGGCCGTGTTGAGGTGCCGCCGCTGTCACGCGTGAAGCAGACAGCACTCAACTTCTTCCAGTTTCACCACGTCTGGTCGAACCCAGCAATCAAATCAGACAACAAGATTGATCGTTTGATTGGCTGGGCACATCCCGCGCTTCTGAGTCTCCTCCGCTACGGCAAGGTTTCGTTGTTTGTCGATGGCACGTTCCGGTGCGTCCCAACGCAATTCCGGTAGTGCATCGTCGTGATGGTGTTTGACCAAGGTACCAAGCTCTTCGTGCCTGTCGTCTACGTTCTAGCAGCCTCAAAGACGTACGAAGCGTACTGGAACGTTCTCCAGTATGTTTCCGATGCGTGTGGTCAAAGGATTGATCCTGAACAAGTCGTCTGTGACTTTGAGCTCGCGCTCATCAAAGCTGTCCAAGACTTGTATCCTGAGACGCCCGTTATTGGCTGTTTCTTCCATTTTAAACAAGCCTGCTCTCGCCGAATGGCCAAACTGCGGATTCCAAAGCCTGAGATTAAGATTGCTATGGAACGAGGCGTCTTTGATATGCTCACCGTTATCGACCCGGCCAAGATCACGAAGCAAGGAATTGCCTGGGTTCGATCACGACTGAAGCAACGGTGCGCTGAGGACGGGATCCCTCACTCAGCGGCAAAGTGGACGAAATTCTGGTTGTAAATTCGGAAGGCGTGGCTTGAGGTTTTGCCGCCCTCGAATTGGAACGTCCACGGGTTGCGCCGAGACGTTGTTGCCCGCACTAATAACCCCCTTGAGCGATTCAATCGCGAGCTCAACGCGGCGTTCGGAACGCCGCATCCATCTGTCGTGCGATTTGTTCATACGATTGAGACCATATCTCGCCGCTACGTTAAGCTACGGGGCGACATTGCACGAGGCGTCGCTGCAGCACCGAAGCGTGAGACTCAGCCCAATTTGCCAACCCCCTTGCTTCTCTCTGCTGTCTACGACTTCGACGACGAGGATGTCGGCTCGAGCGATGATGTAAACGACGGTGACAGCGAGCGTGAACTCCAAGACGACGTCATGAGCGACGAAGAGGACAGCCAGGATCACGAGGTAAGCGTTTGAGTCAGGTCTACATTCTCTAGATCGGTAACAGAAAATAGAGCGGAATGATCAGGCCTTAAACTCGTGTGTTGTGTTCGACGATCCATTTTCTTGATACTGACCAATTTGCACATGAGGCATCGGCATGGAAGTGCAGTGAAAGCAGCTGATGCCTCGCGTCCATTATCGTGCATTTTCCCGCCGATGTCTTATCGAGTACTGAATGTGGCTAGGTACGGGTGTGAGTGACCGTTATTTCCGGGTTTATGTCCCCATTCCGTGACCTAAGCTGCTGTTTTCTAATTATAGATCACTGATTGTGCTGTCGTCAGATCACGCCTAGTACAGGTGACCAAGCCACGTGATTTGATCTGGTGGGGACCTGTATCGGACTCTACCGCACGTCACTGCCGTCTGGGACCGTGCTTAACAATGTCGGGACGTCCAGCCTCCCATATAGCGTTTCCTGTAGATCTCGCAGTGGCTGAAGCTTGTAAGCGATTCAGGAATAGTCCGCGTTTAGCGATCCGTGGTGCCAGCTATGTTGCGGAGTGTCTTCGTCGAGCAATGTCGCGTGAGTTTGTAAATACAGCTTGATTTCGGATGGGTGTCGTGGCTGCGCGAGCATGGCCCGTCGTAGTTGAACTCCAGTAGCCCTGAGAGTGAGTTGCAGCGTCGGCGTCGAGGGTAGTTTCCTGTCTGGGCCCGCAAAAATGCAATCGGCTCCTTGTGTGATTTGGCGACGAAAACCGGAGCATGGCTTGGCCCACCGTTCTACTGTCGTAAGGCTGAGGCACTGAAGTTCGTGTCTGATATTGATAGCGTTGAGTCCTCCGTCGCTCAGGGGTTGTTGAGCTACGTGCTTCGCCATCCACGCCCTTGTCCGTCTCTGTCCCTCCGTCGCGAACGAGGAGGACCACGTGTAGGAGTCAACCAGTCGTTGCCAGCGATCCACCACTGCTATGCTCGGCCAATGGTGTCGAGCTATGAACAGGAACTGCGGGAGGAGGACTGCGCGGAGCATCTTGATGCGCTGTCTGACATTGGTGGTCTTTAGCTCCGCTAAGTAAAGTTGGCTCTCGTTTTCTGCAGAGTCATATCCCAGATGACCGTGAGTGAGGGTGAGCATGCAACTTGGCCTCCGAGTAGTCGAGTCAGCGTCTGTGGGTCTGCGATGGCAAAACCCGTTTCAGCTGCTGGATCTCTGTTCGCCTTCGAAGTTAAGTAGACGACGACGCTCTTCGATAGATTGACCTTGAGTCCCGAGGCCCTGCGGAATCGGTCGTGGTCCGTGAGGAGCCGTTGGAGATACTGGGGGCCGTGAAGATAGACAGTGGTGTCGTTCGCGTAACCTGTAGCTCTTACCTCGTCTCCGTTTGGGAGGTGAATGCCACACAAATCCGAGTCATGAGCCAGCGCCTTGCAGAGGAGATCAACCGCGAGGACAAACAGAGTTGGAGCAAGGGGGCATCCCTGTCGGATGCCATTGAGGATCGGGTGCTCTGTCGAGACTTCTGCGTTAGCAACGAATTCCGTCGTCGTCGCGAGATGCATTTGCCGAGCCGCTGCGACGAACCTAGGCGGGAAACCTAACCTGACGAGTGGCCGGGCGAGGAAGGTGCGATCGAGGGAGTCGTAGGCCTTTTCGAAGTCGAGCAATACCGCAATGGCGTCCGCAAGCTGTTGGTTGTCTTTCGCTGTGGCTTGAAGGGCGTGGAACGTATCGAGGGCATCATGTACTTGCCTTCCTGGTACGAACCCGAATTGTGTTGGCGAAACGAGCTGCGAGAGATGTGGTCTTTTTTGGTATGCACGCGATGGTGGCCCGCTTGAAACTGCGAGGGAGGATATTCGATCTGTGCCAGAGGTTGTACATTGGGCTAAGTGCCTCTACCAGGCTGTCTGCGTGCTCATGGTACCAGTCATTAGGCAGCCCATCTGGACCGCTTGCTTTACCTCGTGGGCACGATTTGACCGCCGTTCGTACCTCATCCTCCGTAAAGTCGTCGTCGAGAGAGCTGAGATCCGGTGTGTCCATGGCGGGGGGGGAGCGTAGCAAAGACTTGAGCCTTTACTCGACAAGTAGCGTTGTTGAGTGAAAATCTTACGAGTGCAAAAAATTGTCATTGTATTTTGTGTGTGTGCTCATACAAAGCACTGTTCGGAACTTGAAGACGGTCGTGTTCCGTGGTTTGGTCGGCAAGCCGGAACAAGTTACCGCCGGATCCTTGAGAGCAGATCGATCCCTCGAGCAAGTCCCTATTCCCGAAAGGAAACGACCCTAGGGCCATCCGCAGCAACGACAACTTACGCCCGGGTAGCAGGAGCGGCCGTCGTCGGACGCGGGCCTGGCGGAGGACCACCCGGACCACCCGGACCACCGGGACCACCGGCACCGCCCGCATTCGCCACACCTCCACTCGCCGTCCACGTCGCCGCAGAGCTGATGGTCTTGGAGATGGTCATGTCGACACCCACCGAGATCCACGAGAAGAGACCGTCCTCCACGCTATCACCCAAGTACACATACTCGACGACCGGATCGAAGCCCGTGGCCACTTCCTCGCCAAAGATCGAGTCCTCGGCGTTCGTCGTGAGTGTCTGCGTGTTGGTCGCGTACACGGCCGTCTTCTCGACCTCGGTGATGAGACTCTGGTCGAAGAAGATCTGGCCGACGCTCGCGGCGCCACCGCCGCTGTACGTGTTGTTGGCGAGCACGGAGCCGCCGTGGCTGCCGAGGATGTGGATGTGGGTGGCGCGACCCGTGTAGTGTCCGGGGAACTTGGTCACGAACTGCACGAGCCCGTCCTTGTCGGTCGGGTAGAGCCCACGCGCGAAGGTCTTGTTGATGTTGGTGAGGTCGGTGCTGTCGCCGTTGCCGTTGGCCACCACGCCCGCGTACACGCCGGTCGAGTTGCAGTGCCAGAAGTCGACGTAGTAGTCTGGCACGGGCGAGCACGTGTTGATGTCGATGAACTGCAGCTGCGTGTAGAGGTCGACGCCCGGCTGGGTCTCGCGGATGTCGTTGCGGATGAGCTCGCCGTCGACGTAGTACGGACCCTGGGTCACCTCGGGCTCGAGCACGCACTTGGGCGTGGCGCCGAAGAGCGCGACGGCGTCGAAGTTGGTGGGCGTGACTCCCGTGAGGCTCGACTTGTGGTCCTTGGCGAGCACGTCTGCGGCGGCGAGTCGGCGGCGTTCGGCCTGGAGGCTCTTGATGGTCTCGAGGCGTCGGTCGGCGGCGCGCTGCTGGAGCTCTCGCAGGCTCTTGTTGTTGGCGCAGGCGGCGAGCGATCGGTGTGCGTTGGCTCGGAAGAGGTGGCTGTTGGCGGTCTCGAGGAGCGATCGTTCGTGGTGGTGTTGTTGTGCGGGGTGTGCGTCGGCTACGGCGAGGTAGGCGGCGGTGGCCGTGATGGCGGCGAGGATGGTGGAGAGTTGGACCATGGCTCGGAGGTGTTGGTTGTTGTTTGACGGGGGGGGGGGGGGGGGGGGGGGGGGGGGGTGTTATGGATGCTTGCTAGGTCGGGAGGGACTTGCAAAGTGAGAGATCGCGATGGAGACCCAGGCCGAATTTGAACCGCTGCCAAGACAGATTGGAGTTCCCTAGTCGCCGAAAAGTTCTGTGTGAATGTTTGTGGTGTGGGCTTTCTCAGCGCAGGCTCTTCGAAGGAGACATCTGACGGCGGCTTTCCACGTCAAGTCGAGTTTGTGGCGTTGGAGAGGGTCCATGGCGTGTGACCCTGTCCGTGAGACGTGCGACTGAAGTTGAAGTTGTCGTTGTCATTGTTGTGGATTAGTGGGGATTTGGAGCATGGAGTGGAGGGGACGACCTGGAGTTGCGCGAGTGGACTTATCGTGATCACTTGCATTTAGACGATCGCCGTTGCAGAACATATTGACTAGGGTCGCGTAATGACATGAAAAGTTTTGGTCTTCGAAAAACCACCAGAGTTGGCGGTCTCATTTGATATAGAACAGTTACTAGATAGGTATAGATCGCAAAATCGGTGAGCCTAAGCTCATCGCGACGTGGACTGCATCTTGACGAATCAATGAGCTCTAGTGACTCAAAATTTGTCTTAGTATCCCTGCGGTCACTACTAGACTACTGGTGTACTGGTTTGGTTAATAGTGCTGAGTGGCCGGCTGAGATTCTCGATTGCGTGAGTGGCACTGTACTGTTGGCAGTGACAATCCCGTGACCAATGAGTGTGCTCTACTTCGACCACGCGCCAACCTGGAAAGGCAGAAATGCGAGAAACGGGCCATTCCTGTGGTCTAATCCTATTCTGCGACAAGTTGGACCGCGCGATCTGCGCTCCGTTACGTTGTAAATGCACAATCTGCGCGCAAACAGATATTCATGCGGTCGAACCCAGAGAGTGAGTGGTGTTTCGTCTCCGATTTCCCGCAAACGTAGTGAGGAGAAAATTGAGTCGAAATGAGCGTGGTGAACATCTTCCAGGAGCATGCTGACCAAGACCGCCGAGTCGAATGCCAGCGTATAACAATCTGAGCGAAACTGAAGAGCTGTCTTCAAACGTGGTGGGAGTTCGGACCATGGACAGCCGGCCTGGACACCCACACAAGGCGGCCCACGAAAACGTCAACCGATTCGACGGCAGTAGATAAGCCACCGGCCGCATCACATCGTGGGTCACGTCGGTCTGGCGCAAGCCGTGAGCTGTTGATGAGATTATGTGGAGTCCAGACAGTCTCTACCATCTCGCGAGACTCGACTCTGGCCTGCTATTGATACAGATCAGCACAATAGTAGGGGACATGTCTTTGGTGGAAAGAGCGCTAGTGGATTCACGCCCCCACGCGTGATGACGGACTTCTCCGAGGGCCCTCCCTCGTTGGCGTAAGAGACCACATCAAGGGAGTAGAGTCACACCAGCACCTAGACCGAGTTCGATTCTGTCGAAGTGGCGGCTGTTCAATCTTTCGCCACGATCGCAAGAAAGCCTGACTAAACTGGGACATGATGAGGGGGAGCGAAATCCATCCGAATCTGTCTCCCGACCAATTAGACGGCAAGACTGCGATCTCGGCGATTTGAACAAATCAGCTCGTCCACCGCGCTCTTCTCGCCGTCGTCTCACCTCTACGTAGGTATCTGCAGAAGTGCATCTGCATGTGCATGTGTGTTTCTGGACCGACCAACGTGTCCACTGCCGCGGTCATGGTCACTGCCAGTCGTGGGACACTCACGCACTCGAGATGGCTACATGCCGGTCTGTCCACCCTCGAGGTGCAGTGTACTGATGCAGTGCAAATCGAACCGAGACGCGTTGGGTGGAGCCATGGGGGAACGACCCACTCATTCAGTAAATTTCTAGTAATGCAGTAAAGCAAACTACTACGAGCGTCAATGGAGACGATCGTCCACGATCAGCCGACTGTTCCGAGTCTCACGCTCTCACGCCGATGTAAAGATCCGGATGAGCTCCGTCGATCTTGTGTGACCAACGGAATGAAAACAGCTGGAGACATGGAGACACCTACAACTCGACCACACCACGACCACGACGATATTCCGCGCTGCTTGAGGCAACCAGACTCCCGACTTCAGTGGCGTGTCTCCACTACTGTTCTGGGTCACACGTCGTGGGCCACCCCAGCCCACTCCAACGCCACAGACAGGACTCACCATCAACAGCCGACAGAACTAGCTGCTCTTCACAGCGGACCTCCCAGAGAGCAGGGTCGTCCCAGGCCAAACCAAGTCGAGCTCGATTCGTGACCGGGTAGGGATCTCTCACTTTGCAAGTTCCTCCCGACCTCGCAAGCCTCCACCAACACCAACACACCAGCTAATCAACTCTCACACACACGCACACACACACACACACACACACACACACACACACACACACACACCTCATCTCGTCACACCAACACCTCCGAGCCATGGTCCAACTCTCCACCATCCTCGCCGCCATCACGGCCACCGCCGCCTACCTCGCCGTAGCCGACGCACACCCCGCACAACAACACCACCACGAACGATCGCTCCTCGAGACCGCCAACAGCCACCTCTTCCGAGCCAACGCACACCGATCGCTCGCCGCCTGCGCCAACAACAAGAGCCTGCGAGAGCTCCAGCAGCGCGCCGCCGACCGACGCCTCGAGACCATCAAGAGCCTCCAGGCCGAACGCCGCCGACTCGCCGCCGCAGACGTGCTCGCCAAGGACCACAAGTCGAGCCTCACGGGAGTCACGCCCACCAACTTCGACGCCGTCGCGCTCTTCGGCGCCACGCCCAAGTGCGTGCTCGAGCCCGAGGTGACCCAGGGTCCGTACTACGTCGACGGCGAGCTCATCCGCAACGACATCCGCGAGACCCAGCCGGGCGTCGACCTCTACACGCAGCTGCAGTTCATCGACATCAACACGTGCTCGCCCGTGCCAGACTACTACGTCGACTTCTGGCACTGCAACTCGACCGGCGTGTACGCGGGCGTGGTGGCCAACGGCAACGGCGACAGCACCGACCTCACCAACATCAACAAGACCTTCGCGCGTGGGCTCTACCCGACCGACAAGGACGGGCTCGTGCAGTTCGTGACCAAGTTCCCCGGACACTACACGGGTCGCGCCACCCACATCCACATCCTCGGCAGCCACGGCGGCTCCGTGCTCGCCAACAACACGTACAGCGGCGGTGGCGCCGCGAGCGTCGGCCAGATCTTCTTCGACCAGAGTCTCATCACCGAGGTCGAGAAGACGGCCGTGTACGCGACCAACACGCAGACACTCACGACGAACGCCGAGGACTCGATCTTTGGCGAGGAAGTGGCCACGGGCTTCGATCCGGTCGTCGAGTATGTGTACTTGGGTGATAGCGTGGAGGACGGTCTCTTCTCGTGGATCTCGGTGGGTGTCGACATGACCATCTCCAAGACCATCAGCTCTGCGGCGACGTGGACGGCGAGTGGAGGTGTGGCGAATGCGGGCGGTGCCGGTGGTCCCGGTGGCTCGGGTGGTCCGGGTGGTCCGCCGGGTGGGAACGGCTCGTTCCCTGGTCCTCCTCCTGGTGCAAACGGAACGACCCCCGCTCCTGCCACCACCACTTTGACTCCTTCCACTACTGGTCCAGCCTGCAAGTAAAAGGCACGAAGACGACTGAACTTCCGAACAGAGTGACCACGAAGTTCAGTACATTACTAGCTTAGATAACCACACAAAATCCAAACGACGAAGTCTTGCATTTTGCGGCATGCCGACGATTCTCCAAATGAAATATTGAAAAAGGTTGGTGAGGACACTCACAAGTAGCAACAGCTGTGGTGGTCCTCCGCCTGGCCCGCGTCCGACGACGGCCGCTCCTGCTACCCGGGCGTAAGTCTTCGTTGCTGCGAATGACCCTAAGGTGGTTTCTGCTTTGGGATTGAACGTAGTTAAGCACAAAACAAAATGACACAGTTTTCTATTAGCGGGACCGACAAAAACTTGTCCAAGTAGGACTGTATATATACGCCGCGTTCGTTGTCTCGGTCGGGACTCGATTCCACGTCTTTCCTCAGCATGTCTCTGTTGACCTCAACAAACTTCACTCCGTAACGAAACAAAACGAAACGTCTTCCCTTCTGAGCTTGTGAATTCTGCTCATGAATTTTGCTATAGACATACCACAAATCGTGGTCCCTTCGACTCGCACGTCCGTTTTGTTGGAGTTCTTGCTTTGCGCATAGAACTTGGTTCAACGCAAATCTAAACCGTTTCGTAGAATAGAATCGACCAGCCACTCACTCTTGCGTTCAACACTCACGAAGATGCAGGGTCTTTTTTGGTTCATCGCGACAGGTTTATGCAACCGAACGTCCGATCAGTTTGAATGTAATACGTTGGTAGACCCATAACGCAGCAGCACCAGCAGGCGGTACTCAGCTCATGTTACCCGGTGCTTGACGGTTTCCAGGCCCACCACAGCTGTTGCTACTTGTGAGTGTCCTCACCAACCTTTTTCAATATTTCATTTGGAGAATCGTCGGCATGCCGCAAAATGCAAGACTTCGTCGTTTGGATTTTGTGTGGTTATCTAAGCTAGTAATGTACTGAACTTCGTGGTCACTCTGTTCGGAAGTTCAGTCGTCTTCGTGCCTTTTACTTGCAGGCTGGACCAGTAGTGGAAGGAGTCAAAGTGGTGGTGGCAGGAGCGGGGGTCGTTCCGTTTGCACCAGGAGGAGGACCAGGGAACGAGCCGTTCCCACCCGGCGGACCACCCGGACCACCCGAGCCACCGGGACCACCGGCACCGCCCGCATTCGCCACACCTCCACTCGCCGTCCACGTCGCCGCAGAGCTGATGGTCTTGGAGATGGTCATGTCGACACCCACCGAGATCCACGAGAAGAGACCGTCCTCCACGCTATCACCCAAGTACACATACTCGACGACCGGATCGAAGCCCGTGGCCACTTCCTCGCCAAAGATCGAGTCCTCGGCGTTCGTCGTGAGTGTCTGCGTGTTGGTCGCGTACACGGCCGTCTTCTCGACCTCGGTGATGAGACTCTGGTCGAAGAAGATCTGGCCGACGCTCGCGGCGCCACCGCCGCTGTACGTGTTGTTGGCGAGCACGGAGCCGCCGTGGCTGCCGAGGATGTGGATGTGGGTGGCGCGACCCGTGTAGTGTCCGGGGAACTTGGTCACGAACTGCACGAGCCCGTCCTTGTCGGTCGGGTAGAGCCCACGCGCGAAGGTCTTGTTGATGTTGGTGAGGTCGGTGCTGTCGCCGTTGCCGTTGGCCACCACGCCCGCGTACACGCCGGTCGAGTTGCAGTGCCAGAAGTCGACGTAGTAGTCTGGCACGGGCGAGCACGTGTTGATGTCGATGAACTGCAGCTGCGTGTAGAGGTCGACGCCCGGCTGGGTCTCGCGGATGTCGTTGCGGATGAGCTCGCCGTCGACGTAGTACGGACCCTGGGTCACCTCGGGCTCGAGCACGCACTTGGGCGTGGCGCCGAAGAGCGCGACGGCGTCGAAGTTGGTGGGCGTGACTCCCGTGAGGCTCGACTTGTGGTCCTTGGCGAGCACGTCTGCGGCGGCGAGTCGGCGGCGTTCGGCCTGGAGGCTCTTGATGGTCTCGAGGCGTCGGTCGGCGGCGCGCTGCTGGAGCTCTCGCAGGCTCTTGTTGTTGGCGCAGGCGGCGAGCGATCGGTGTGCGTTGGCTCGGAAGAGGTGGCTGTTGGCGGTCTCGAGGAGCGATCGTTCGTGGTGGTGTTGTTGTGCGGGGTGTGCGTCGGCTACGGCGAGGTAGGCGGCGGTGGCCGTGATGGCGGCGAGGATGGTGGAGAGTTGGACCATGGCTCGGAGGTGTTGGTGTGACGAGATGAGGTGTGTGTGTGTGTGTGTGTGTGTGTGTGTGTGTGTGTGCGTGTGTGTGAGAGTTGATTAGCTGGTGTGTTGGTGTTGGTGGAGGCTTGCGAGGTCGGGAGGAACTTGCAAAGTGAGAGATCCCTACCCGGTCACGAATCGAGCTCGACTTGGTTTGGCCTGGGACGACCCTGCTCTCTGGGAGGTCCGCTGTGAAGAGCAGCTAGTTCTGTCGGCTGTTGATGGTGAGTCCTGTCTGTGGCGTTGGAGTGGGCTGGGGTGGCCCACGACGTGTGACCCAGAACAGTAGTGGAGACACGCCACTGAAGTCGGGAGTCTGGTTGCCTCAAGCAGCGCGGAATATCGTCGTGGTCGTGGTGTGGTCGAGTTGTAGGTGTCTCCATGTCTCCAGCTGTTTTCATTCCGTTGGTCACACAAGATCGACGGAGCTCATCCGGATCTTTACATCGGCGTGAGAGCGTGAGACTCGGAACAGTCGGCTGATCGTGGACGATCGTCTCCATTGACGCTCGTAGTAGTTTGCTTTACTGCATTACTAGAAATTTACTGAATGAGTGGGTCGTTCCCCCATGGCTCCACCCAACGCGTCTCGGTTCGATTTGCACTGCATCAGTACACTGCACCTCGAGGGTGGACAGACCGGCATGTAGCCATCTCGAGTGCGTGAGTGTCCCACGACTGGCAGTGACCATGACCGCGGCAGTGGACACGTTGGTCGGTCAGAAACACACATGCACATGCAGATGCACTTCTGCAGATACCTACGTAGAGGTGAGACGACGGCGAGAAGAGCGCGGTGGACGAGCTGATTTGTTCAAAATCGCCGAGATCGCAGTCTTGCCGTCTAATGGTCGGGAGACAGATTCGGATGGATTTCGCTCCCCCTCATCATGTCCAGTTTAGTCAGGCTTTCTTGCGATCGTGGCGAAAGATTGAACAGCCGCCACTTCGACAGAATCGAACTCGGTCTAGGTGCTGGTGTGACTCTACTCCCTTGATGTGGTCTCTTACGCCAACGAGGGAGGGCCCTCGGAGAAGTCCGTCATCACGCGTGGGGGCGTTGAATCCACTAGCGCTCTTTCCACCAAAGACATGTCCCCTACTATTGTGCTGATCTGTATCAATAGCAGGCCAGAGTCGAGTCTCGCGAGATGGTAGAGACTGTCTGGACTCCACATAATCTCATCAACAGCTCACGGCTTGCGCCAGACCGACGTGACCCACGATGTGATGCGGCCGGTGGCTTATCTACTGCCGTCGATCGGTTGACGTTTTCGTGGGCCGCCTTGTGTGGGTGTCCAGGCCGGCTGTCCATGGTCCGAACTCCCACCACGTTTGAAGACAGCTCTTCAGTTTCGCTCAGATTGTTATACGCTGGCGATTCGACTCGGCGGTCTGGTCAGCATGCTCCTGAAGATGTTCACCACGCGTCATTTCGACTCAATTTTCTCCTCACTACGTTTGCGGGAAATCGGAGACGAAACACCACTCACTCTCTGGGTTCGACCGCATGAATATCTGTTTGCGCGCAGATTGTGCATTTACAACGTAACGGAGCGCAGATCGCGCGGTCCAACTTGTCGCAGAATAGGATTAGACCACAGGAATGGCCCGTTTCTCGCATTTCTGCCTTTCCAGGTGGCGCGTGGTCGAAGTAGAGCACACTCATGGTCACGGGATTGTCACTGCCAACAGTACAGTGCCACTCACGCAATCGAGAATCTCAGCCGGCCACTCAGCACTATTAACCAAACCAGTACACCAGTAGTCTAGTAGTGACCGCAGGGATACTAAGACAAATTTTGAGTCACTAGAGCTCATTGATTCGTCAAGATGCAGTCCACGTCGCGATGAGCTTAGGCTCACCGATTTTGCGATCTATACCTATCTAGTAACTGTTCTATATCAAATGAGACCGCCAACTCTGGTGGTTTTTCGAAGACCAAAACTTTTCATGTCATTACGCGGACCCTAGTCAATATGTTCTGCAACGGCGATCGTCTAATGCAAGTGATCACGATAAGTCCACTCGCGCAACTCCAGGTCGTCCCCTCCACTCCATGCTCCAAATCCCCACTAATCCACAACAATGACAACGACAACTTCAACTTCAGTCGCACGTCCTCACGGACAGGGTCACACGCCATGGACCCTCTCCAACGCCACAAACTCGACTTGACGTGGAAAGCCGCCGTCAGATGTCTCTTCGAA